>JASVEL010009307.1:0-58490 GCA_032618575.1 Nicotiana noctiflora | reverse complement strand
GATTGGGAGCTGCATTACAGGGTATTACACATTCGGTATTGTCACACCTCCTTTTTTACCAATGCACAAATGTAAATGTGCCACTGTTTAATACTACATCCCGAGAAAGGATATACTAATAATCAGGGATGGAGTTTTTCCACTTAAAGGACAGTCGGAACGGGATCAATTTATTTAATTTTTCAGAGTCGCCACTTGGAAAAATAATGGTGTCCCAAGTCACTGGTTTAATCCCGAACCGAGGAAATTTATGACTCTGTAATACAGTCTGCGAAACTAGAAACCTGGATAAGGAATTCTGTTAACCCGGGAGAAGGTGTTAGGCACTCCCGGATTCCGTGGTTCTAGCACGGTCGCTCAACTACTATTTTTGTTTTTATCTGATTTCTTTATATATTTTAATTAGGTGCTTTTAATGTTCCGCCTTTTAATTTTAGAAGAATTGCGACGTCACGAAAACACATTTCGAGTCACACCGCAACCGGTACGCCTGTGACTTTAATGTATTTCAGTTTCGCCGAGAGTAAGATTTGGGTCACATAAATGCGCACCCGTATTTAGGAAAGTAATTTTATTAACAAATCGTGCCTAAAGGTTCTATCGTCTTTATTAACTTTGGGAAAGACCGTGAAATTCACTAAACGGTCTTCCCGAGTCTAAGTTTTTACAATTAATTTGAGGGCCCCGCAATTGTGTATTTAGTGCGGCGAGGCTCATCTCACTTTTATTAACAATATAATCCTAAAATGACTACATTTCCTATTTTTTAGTTTTTATAAATAAAGAAATCTCATAAATAATTTAGAAATTAAAAATGCAATACTTATCTTATTTATGACAAAAAAAACTTAATGAAACAGATTTTAATCTATGTTTAAACAAAAAAATTTTTTTTTTCGAAATTGTTTTATTTATTATTTTATTATTATTATTATTTTATTATTTTATTAAATACGAAATTTCACAACTTAATAATAAAAAAAGCTAATTTAGAATAATATTAAAAACTTGAATATATAAAAAAGAAAAACCAATAAAATCATTTATTCAAAAACTATCAAAATTATAACAATATTAAAGTTTATATGATAAAATTATTTATTCCAATTATTCAAAGCTAGGTAAAAAAAAACAGAAATCACAAATCAATTGTAATTTTTATTTAAATTCGTTTTTTTTTTAATTTGAGGGGCAAATATCCTAATTGATTACATACTAAAAAAAATATTTTTATTTACTACGTTTGGAATTTTTTTTTTTAAAATAACCAGTACTTAAATTAAAACTAAAAATAAAAGTGCAAAACCAACAACTAATATTTGTACAAACTAAACCAATCTTATAACTAATTTAGACTCATATTTTTAACTTTTTTTTTTATACTATTTTTTAACTTAAACCCATGATATTAACTATTTACAACTATTTTTCGAAACCATAATCAACCTTAATTATTTACATCTATATTGGGAGATTTGATGAACTTGAAGAAACCATTCTTGTATTATTGAAAACTCAAATCGTACCTAAATGCCTAATTTACGCAAAATAATTAAAATTCGCATTTTTGTTAAACTTAACTACATATTAACAACTTAGTTTATTAAAGACGATATTAAAGAAGTTCTAATTAATTTGATTAACAAAAGAGTAATTCATTCTTCCTAAACAATTTGAATATTAATAAACGTATTTATAACTATACTATTTAATAACCATTTTTAGAAGTGAATTATTATTGCTACAACAAAGCTTAATTATTTAAAGTTATCACAAAACTTACAGAATATTAATATGGAATTTATTGAAACATAATCTGTAAAAGAAAATAGAAATAGAAACTATTTAAAATTTTAACAAAATTCTCATCTTTCCCATGTATTCATCTTATTATTTAAACATGATTAGGTATGTACCTGATATTGGAAAGAAAAGAACACCGGTGATCAACACAACAAATAACAACACAGCAATATCACAGCAACAACAACCTCAAAAATACCCAGTATCCGGATTTAAGCAATAAGAATTAATCACCAGAATTGAACTTCAGAATAAGATTTGTAAAAATGGAAGACTAATTTTGTGACGACCCAAAGGATCATCACTTGTTTTATTAATCATTCCGAGCTTTTAAGATTTTTTTTTTTTCAGATTCTTCTCTCTAAAATGTTTTCTCCTTCCTGATCCCCTCCCATGAAATGAAATCTTATTCTTATATAAGCAAGACTAAACTCTTTCTTTAATTAAAAATAAACCACTATTAATTAAAAACTAAAAGTAAGACTTCCACTTTCTTTTATTTTAATCTAACTTTTAATTCCACTATGTTATGTTTTATTCCCCACTATTTTTATTTTAATTATTTCAAAGCATGAATATGTACATTTAATTAATTCTTTTAATACCACTACACTTTGTTTCCCACTCTCTTATTAAAGAAATAATTATTCTACACTACAAAATGTTTTGTCTTCCACCATAATTATTTTAACAATATCTAAATAACTAATGGACAAAATACTTTAATTCAAATAATTGACTACAAATTAATGACCAAAATAACCCCAAAATTATTGAAATTTACTACTATACCCTTATCAGCTATAACCAATTCACCTAAATCAAACAACCAAAATATAGTAAATTTAACCAATTCTTAAACAATTTTAACAACCATTCTAACAATCTTGAAGAACAACCAAGAACAATATGATCTTTAACAACAAAAATTTCAGATTTACAATGACAACAAACAAGTAACTTCAAATCACTTAAACTTAACATATCAAACAAACTATTTTAATTCTACAATTAAAATCCGAATTTAGAATTAAGCAAAATAATGAACCAAATTTAGTCTACTAAACTCAATAATCATCTAATATTCAAATTAAATCTACCAATATCACAACCAAGATTTAGGATGTAAAAAATGATTGAACTATAACATTTCTATATTAACAACTTAACAAAACACATGATTAAAGTAAGAAAAATGAAGAAATAATCAAGAACATAATGAACAACTAGTAAGAAACAACATCAATCATATACTATCTAAATCCAAAAATATATATATATATTTATATATATAGAACCGGTCTATATATATACATATATTCATAATATACATAGAAATGAAATTCCTATATATATATATAATATATCATCCGAAAAATAAAGATAAATAACTAAAAAAAAAATCTGTCCAAAAATGAAAATAACAACAATAATAATAAAACGAAATATATATACATATATACTACCCTAAAGCAATATATATATATATATATATATACAAAAAACCAAGAAAAATATATATATTGTCCGAAAAAAATAAAAATAAATAATAAAAATAACGAGAAATATATTCTGCCTGAAAAATAAAAATAAAATAAAATATACATATATACATATAGTCATATATATTTAATATACCCATGTATACACGTATATACACAACATATACATAGTATATACACATGCATAATTAGGGTTTTTATTACTTTATTCATACATATATGTATATTTATATACATATATACTATATATACACATATATATACATATATAACATATGTGTACAACTATATACACGTGTATATATATATATATATATATATGTATATATCCACCCTCGCCGGAAAAACCAAAAAGAAAGGAAGATGAAGAAGAAAACAGTGCTGCTGGAGAAGACGCAGGTGTTCGTTGGTTGAAGCTAGGCGACGGAGGTCGTTTGGACGTGAAGCTTTGGCGATAATGGTCGTCGGCTATAATGAGAAGAAGAGAGAGAGGTCCGGCGACCTGAGGATAGTGACGGCGACTGGTTGTTTTTGCTGGAGGAGTGGCGGCAGCCATGGATGCAAGGTGAGGGAGAAGGAAGAAAGAAAAGAGAAAGAAGAGAGAATAGTTAGGGTGGAGGCTTTTGTGTTATGTGTGTTTTAGGTTTATGGTTTGTTTGAATAGTGTATAGTAGTGTAGTAGATGGGTTATGGGTTTGGGTCATGGGTTATGGGTCTTGGGTTTGGGTTATATGGTTTTGGGTTGGGTAGAATAGGTTTGGGCCTAAGTTTAAAATTTAAGAATAGGCCCAATTCCGGATTTATCTTCTCTATTTTTTAAAATTTTTATTTTTATTTATTATGAAAGAAAAATGTTAAGAGTAAATTATAAAAACTCAAAATTATCTTAAAACACTAATAAACTCATAATAATAATTATCACACAAAATTAGACGTCAATTAAAATAAAATCGCACAAATTGGACATTAAATGCTAAAAATGCAAACATACATATTTTTGTGATTTTATAAATAAACTTAATTATTCCTAAGTATAAACTTGAATTTTATATACAAATGCAACATATTTTCATATTTTTTATTTATTTAAACAAATAAATATGCACAGATAAATGCAAACAATTCAAGAAAAATAACACAAAATTCACAAATATTGCAAACAACACAAAACTCTTTTATTTTGAATTTTTTGGGAGTAATTCTCATATAGGGCAAAAATCACGTGCTCACAGCTGCCCCTCTTTGCGCGTAAACACGAAGAGTTTTTGTGCAAAGACGAGTGAGCGGATACGAGCGATTTTTGCCCGTTTGAGCACTCCGTGAGAAGCATTTTTTTTTCAAAATTTTGACCGAACCTTTGCTTCAAAAGGTTTCCTACATATCCCCTGGCTAAAAGGGAATCAGGTCAATGTAGTTCGGAAAATTTTGGTAGCTGGGACTACCAAGGAAACTGCGATTTTTTGCTGTTACTGTTGCTGCTGTTGCGGTTACTGCTTGTTGACCTCCTTATTACACCGGGGAGAATGTAAAATGAAGAAGTTATTCTAAGCTATGATTCTACAATTACAATTATTCCTATCCTAGCTTTTGTTTGGCTTCTCCTTGTCTCTTTTTTCTTTGATTTTTTGAGATGCTGACTCTCCTTTTTTGTTGATTTTCTTTCTTGTTTTCCTCTTCTTCTTTTTTTTTTTGATTTTCAATGGTACTTCTTGCCCTCGAGCCGAACCTGCTCAAAACAAAAACAACAAACTACTTTTTTCTTTTTCTCCCCAATGTGGGCTTTTAGCTATATAAACCATGATGTGCGTAAATATATTCCCGTATTTGAAGCGGGCGCCTAACGTAAATTAAACGTGCAATGCAAATGCGAAATAGTATTCCCGTATTCGAAGGTGGGCACCTACGTAAATTAAACGTGCAATGCGATGCGTAAAAGTATTCCCGTATTCGAAGGTGGGCACCTAACGAAATTAAACGTGCAATGCGATGCAGAAAAGTATTCCCGTATTCGGGTGGGCACCTAACGAAAATTAAACGTGCAACGCGATGCGAAAAGTATTCCCGTATTCGAAGCGGGCACCTAACAGTAATTTAAACGTGCAACGCGATGCGTAAAAATATTCCCGTATTCGAGGGTGGGCGCCTAACGCAAATTAAACGTGCAATGCGATGCATAAAAGCATTCCCGTATTTGAAGCGTGGGCGCCTAACAGAAATTAAACGTGCAACGCGAATGCAGAAAATATTCCCGTATTTGAAGGTGGCGCCTAACTGAATTTAAACGTGCAATGCGATGCAGAAAACATTCCCGTATTTGAAGGCGGGCGCCTAACTGAAATTAAACGTGCAATGCGAATGCAGAAAATATTCCCGTATTGAAGGTGGGCGCCTAACAGGAATTTAAACGTGCAATGCGAACGCAGAAAATATTCTCGTATTTGAAGGCGGGCGCCTAACGAATTTAAACGTGCAATGCGATGCGTAAAATATTCCCGTATTTGAAGGTGGGCGCCTAACAAAATTAAACGTGCAATGCGATGCGAAAATATTCCCGTATTTGAAGCGGGGCGCCACCGTAAATTAAACGTGCAATGCGATGCGTAAAATATTCCCGTATTTGAGGCGGGCGCCACCGTAATTTAAACGTGCAATGCGAATGCAAAAATATTCCGTATTAGAAGGTGGGCGCCTAACGTAAATGAAACGTGCAATGCGATGCGAAAAATATTCCCGTATTCGAAGTGGGCGCCTAACCGAATTTAAACGTGCAATGCGATGCGGAAAATATTCCCGTATTGAAGGTGGGCGCCTAACGTAATTGAAACGTGCAATGCGATGCAGTAAAAGTATTCCCGTATTTGAAGCGGGGCGCCTAACTAAATTGAAACGTGCAATGCGATGCGTAAAATATTCCCGTATTTGAAGGCGGGCGCCTAACCGAATTTAAACGTGCAATGCGACGCGAAAATATTCCCGTATTTGAAGGTGGGCGCCTAACATAATTGAAACGTGCAATGCGATGCAGAAAAGTATTCCCGTATTTGAAGGTGGGCGCCAACAGTGAACTGAAACGTGCAATGCGATGCGTAAAATATTCCCGTATTGAAGGTGGGCGCCTAACGAATTGAAACGTGCAATGCGATGCGAAAAGTATTCCCGTATTTGAAGGTGGGCGCCTAACGTGCAATGCGAATGCAATGCGATGCGTAAAAGTATTCCCGTATTTGAAGGTGGGCGCCTAACCGTAATTGAAACGTGCAACGCGAATGCGAAAATATTCCCGTATTAGAAGGTGGGCGCCAACGTAAATTAAACGTGCAATGCGAATGCAAAAGTATTCCTCACCTCGAGGATTGGGGAGTGTATTTTAAAAGATGTTACCTTCCTCTTTTGGTATTTTCTTTTTTTTTTTTTTTTTACCAACTTATCTCTTGCTTGTGAATTTCTCCACTTATTCGGCGTACTTTCTCTTTTTGGTATTTTAAATTTTCCACATTGGTCACATTCACTTTAAAGTGATTAGTGACAGCTTGTTCCTGCATGAAACAAAATTTATTAGATATAAACTGCTGGCAACTGGCATCTGCCGTCCCCACTTCTTATTGCTTCCTTTGTTTTTGCTTTTTCATGTTGCATGGCTTTTGACTTCTCGTCCCTTGCATACTCTTTTTGTATTTTTCTCATTTCTCCATTTTTGTTTTGTTTTCTTTTTTCTTTGGCCATGTTTGCCAAGCTTCTTTATTCCTTTCCCCAATCTTCTATCCTTTCTGATCCAGTATTGTTTCAACTTCCGTTATCAGGAGCTGGTAGTTAGCTCTCAAAAGGGTAAACAATGAAATGCAGAAAAATGAAAGAAAGGTAAGGGTATTTTGGAGAGATGACGGAACTTATCTGGGTATTTGCCGGCTGATTCCGCTGACCATGCCATGTATTTAAACTCTGACCCAGTTCGTTCCAATCATTATTCAGACTCTGAATTGCCTTTAACCCAAACCGATACTCTCTTTTGTTGCTTTTTTCTCTTTTCTGATAGTCCCCATGATCGCCTTACGGTGCCTCGAAAGGTTTTCACCAATAAGACTCTCTCATTTATTCTCTCAACCTCACAATCGTCTCACAGTGCCGATTAAGGTTTTCACCGATGAGACTCTCTCATTTTATTTCTCTCAACCTCACAATCGTCTCACAGTGCCGGCTAAGGTTTTCACCGATGAGACTCTCTCATTTTTTTATATTTTCTTTTTTTCATTTTTTCCTTTTGTATTTTGTTTTCTGTACCACGGGTATTATCCGACGCTTCGCTCCTCCTTCGTTGTATTTGTTATCATTTCAAAATTGATCAGAAGGTCTTTCTTTGGACTGTAACGTGGCTTTTGGGCGGGTTAAGAAAGAAAGATATAAAGGCTCAAAATTTCAACGAGGGTTAAAAATATTTACAACTCTCGGAATTATTAAACATAACTTCTGCCCCAGTTTCAATATGTGGGGAATTTTTGGATTTTTTCTTTATTGTGATTGAACCTCAGAGAGGCTGCCTACGTACCCTTTCGGGATCAAGTCAGACGTAGTTCATCCAACTTCATTAGTTAGATGGATTTCTTTTTGACTTTTTCCCGATTTCTTTGTCTTTTTCTCTTTTTTTTTCATTCATTTTTTTCATCATCATTTTTTTTCATTTCATTTTTTTTCATCATTTTTTTTTTCATTTTCCATCATTTCATTTTTTATTCTGGCAATTTCGATCTTGTTGCACTAGAGCGATTCCGAGAGAGGGATATGAAAGAATTCATTCATTAAGGCTCAAAGGGGCTATCAATGGATAAAGTGTTTGGATAGAGAATAAAATGCCTTCGTCATTTCAATTCCAAAATCACAACAAAATACAAAACACATAATTGAAAAGGAATCATACATAGTATCTTTTGACCGCATCCGAATTGATAGCAGTCTCTACGCACTTTCCTTCAACATCTGTTAAATATAATGCTCCATTGGACAACACCCGTGATACCACGAACGGTCCCTGCCAATTTGGCGCAAACTTGCCTTTTGCCTCTGCCCAATGTGGTAAGATACGCCTCAATACCACTTGTCCGACTTCAAACTTTCGAGGTCGTACCTTCTTATTATATGCTCTGGCCATTCTTCGCTGATACAACTGCCCATGGCAGACTGCGGCCAATCTCTTCTCATCAATCAAATTCAACTGTTCTAACCGGGCCTTTACCCATTCATCGTCATCTATCTCAGATTCGGCTATAATTCGCAATGACGGTATTTCTATTTCTGCGGGTATAACGGCCTCTGTTCCATACACCAGGGTATAAGGTGTGGTTCCGATAGAAGTACGTACCGTCGTGCGGTAACCCATGAGAGCAAAGGGTAACTTTTCATGCCATTGCCTGGATCCCTCCACCATTTTTCGGAGAATCTTCTTGATGTTCTTATTTGCCGCCTCTACTGCACCATTCGCCTTTGGCCTGTAAGGCGTGGAATTGCGGTGCGTGATCTTAAACCTTTCACAAACTTCCGCCATGAGATGACTGTTTAAATTGGCTCCATTGTCCGTGATAATCACCTTGGGGATTCCAAATCGGCATATAATATTTTCGTGCACAAAATCCACCACCGCTTTCTTCGTCACTGCCTTGAATGTCTTAGCTTCAACCCACTTGGTGAAATAATCAATTGCAACCAGGATGAACCTGTGCCCATTAGAAGCAGCTGGATCTATTGGGCCAATGACATCCATGCCCCAAGCAACAAAGGGCCAAGGTGCCGACATTGTGTGCAACTCACAAGGCGGGGAGTGGATCAGATCCCCATGTACCTTGCATTGATGGCATTTCTTTACATACCTGATACAATCACGCTCCATCGTGAGCCAGTAGTACCTCGCTCTCAAAATCTTCTTTGCTAAAACATATCCGCTCATGTGGGGTCCGCATACTCCAGCATGTACTTCAATCATGATTTCATTTGCTTGTTGTGCATCTACACACCGCAATAAACCCAGATCTGGTGTTCTTTTGTATACCACTCCTCCACTGAAGAAAAATCCATTGGCTAGACGCCTGATGGCTCTCTTCTGGTCTCCGGTGGCTTGCTCCGGGTATTTGCCAGCTTTCAAGTATTCTCTAATATCATGATACCACGGCTCTCCATCCGATTCTTCTTCCACAACGAAGCAATAAGCATTCTGATCTCGGACTTGGATCTGGAGCGGATCTATATATGTCTTGTCCGGATGATGCAACATAGAGGACAATGTGGCCAAAGCATCTGCAATCTCATTGTGCATTCTCGGGATGTGCTTGAATTCTATAGACCGGAATCTTTGAGACAACTCGTGCAAACAATACCGATATGGTATCAATTTCAAATCTCGTGTCTCCCATTCCCCTTGAATTTGGTGTACCAAGAGATCCGAGTCACCCATGACCAAAATCTCTTGAATACCCATGTCAATCGCCATCCTTAATCCCAAGATGCACGCCTCATATTCGGCCATATTGTTGGTACAGAAAAATCGAAGCTGAGCTGTGACGGGATAGTGTTGACCCGTACTTGAAATGAGCACCGCTCCGATACCAACGCCCCTGCTGTTGACAGCTCCGTCAAAATACATTTTCCATCCTGGCCTCTCCTCTTTCTCCATCTCCTCGATAAGCATTGCCTCTTCATCCGGAAAGTATGTCTTTAATGGTTCATATTCATCATCCACCGGATTCTCGACTAAGTGGTCCGCAATAGCTTGTGCCTTCATTGCCGTACGAGTTACATAGACAATGTCGAATTCTGTGAGCAGAATCTGCCATTTGGCCAGTCTTCCCGTAGGCATAGGCTTCTGAAATATATACTTGAGAGGATCCAGTCGTGATATCAAGTACGTGGTGTATGCTGACAAATAATGCTTTAGCTTTTGAGCTACCCAAATCAATGCACAACAAGTCCTTTCCAGTTGGGTGTACTTCACCTCGTAAGATGTAAACTTTTTGCTGAGGTAGTAGATGGCTTGCTCCTTCTTGCCTGTCTCATCATGTTGACCCAGTACACAACCGAAAGAGTTATCCAGCACCGTCAAATACAAAATCAGAGGACGCCCTGGTTCTGGAGGAACTAACACCGGAGAATTGGCCAAATATTCCTTGATCTTGTCAAAGGCTTCCTGACACTCGTCGGTCCATTTAACTGCTGCATCTTTCTTCAACAACTTGAAGATCGGCTCGCATGTTGATGTCAATCGAGCAATGAACCGACTAATGTAATTCAACCTTCCTAATAAGCTCATGACCTCCTTCTTGTTCTTCGGCGGAGGTAGATTTTGAATAGCCTTGATCTTTGATGGATCCAGTTCAATACCTCGCCGACTCACAATAAACCCCAGTAGTTTTCCCGAAGGTACTCCAAAAGCACACTTCGCCGGATTGAGCTTTAGATTGTACCTCCGGAGTCTTTGGAAAAACTTCCTCAAATCTTTCACATGATCAGGTTGTTTTCTGGACTTTATGATGACATCGTCCACATATACTTCAATTTCTCGATGCATCATATCATGAAACATCGTGGTCATTGCCCTCATGTAAGTTGCCCCGACATTCTTCAATCCAAACGGCATTACTCTGTAACAGTACGTTCCCCAAGGTGTAATGAAGGCAGTTTTCTCAGCATCTTCTTCGTCCATCAGGATCTGGTGATAACCTGCATAACAGTCCACAAACAAACCGATTTCATGCTTGGCGCAATTGTCGATCAATATGTGAATGTTTGGCAATGGGAAGTCATCCTTTGGACTGGCTTTGTTGAGGTCTCTATAGTCTACACACACTCTGGTTTTGCCGTCTTTCTTCGGGACCGGCACAACATTTGCCAACTAGGTGGGGTATTTGGTAACTCTTATGACCTTTGCCTCGAACTGCTTATTCACCTCTTCTTTTATCTTCACGCTAATGTCCGTTTTGAATTTTCTCAGCTTTTGTTTTACCGGCCGGCATCCAGAGTAGATGGGCAACTTGTGTACCACTAGGTCTGTGCTAAGCTCGGGCATGTCATCATAGGACCAAGCAAAGATGTCCTTAAATTCATGTAACAACCTTATCAATTCATCCCTGAGGGGTGCCTCCAAATGCACACTAATCTTTGTTTCTCGGACATCATCTTCGCTCCCCAAATTTACAGATTCCGTATCACTCAGATTCGGCTTGGGTTTTTCCTCGTATTGTTTCATGTCCTTACTTATTTCCTCCAGGGCTTCCTCATCCTTACATTCCATTTCACTATCTTCCTCGATTTCCTGTATAGTAACGTGATTGTCGGAACTGGGTCTAGAATCCTTCACGCATGACATGGCTTTGGAATCAACACATGCAAAACTGTACAAAAAGAAAAATAAAGAAAAATAAGGCAAAAGTGAAGAAAAAAAGGAAAAACTGCATTTCATTAATAAAAGAAACGAACAATGTTCGGGATACATGGTGATTTTTCTTTTCATGAGGGGAATGGGGAAACTATAAAATAACAACTTTCGGGGAAGCAATGATGAAATTTTGAGCTAACTACCAAGACTCCTTCCGGATAAGGAAAGGAGTAGCTTCCCAATTGTTCAATGTGACTCCAGGCCCCACAAATTGCACGTCCATTCTGCTCGTGCCTTCCCCTGCTTCAATCGTATTCACCTCCCAAAACATTTTCTTAAAACCAAGCATTTCTTCATCAAGTTGGGTCTCAATGCACTTTGTCTGCAGCAGATGGTTGATATTTTGTACCAGGCCTGATAAAGATGTCGGATAATTTGGGTATGGGTTTGGGCAAGGTCCAGTTTTTCTTGGCTTTAGAGGCTCTTTGGATATCGGCAAAGGTGGGTTTGTACCCTAAGCCGAATGTACCTTTATTCTCCGGAAGCTGAACTGGTTGAGTGACTCCCTGCAGTGTTTTGCCTAATCCCCTCCCCGGTGCAAATCCGTTTTTCAGCATTTCTCTGGCCACCATTACAGCAGTTGGTGCCATCATAGGGGTTGGTAACTTTTCTCCTTCAACAACTCTATTCACCTCAACAGCATCCGTCACTTGGTAGACCCAAGGACCCCTATCCCCATCAGTACCGTCAAAAGGTGCTACCACATTACAAGCATTTTCCTCCCCGTGTACAACAATCTCTTGCTGTTCCCACTCAAACTTGACCATCTGGTGCAGAGAAGATGGTACTGCTTTGGCCGCATGAATCCAGGGTCGACCTAACAGCAAGTTATATGATACGGCAATGTCGAGCACCTGGAACTCCATCGTAAAATCAACGGGACCGATGGTCACTTCCAAAATAATATCTCCCAACGTGTTCTTACCTCCGCCGTCAAATCCTCTCACATTGATACTGTTTCTCCGGATTCTGTCCGGGCTAATGTTCAGCTTCCCTAGAGTTGACAGCGGGCAGATATTCGCGCTCGATCCATTGTCAATCAATACCCTGGTCACGACTGACTCTTCACTCTTTACTGTGAGGTACAATGCTTTATTGTGTTCAGTTCCTTCCACCGGCAACTCCCTATCAGAGAAGGTGATCCTGTTAGACTCGAAAATTTTGCTGGTAATCTTCTCCAAGTGGCACACTGAAATCTTCTCCGGAACATGAGCCTCATTTAGAATCTTCATAAGAGCCTTCCGGTGCTCCTCTGAATGTATCAACAAAGATAACAAAGAAATCTGGGCCGGGGTCTTTCTTAACTGCTCGACCACTGAGTACTCTTGTGACTTCATTTTCTTAAGAAATTCTTCTGCTTCCTCCTCCGACACTGGCTTCTTCACTTGACTTTCTTTTACCGTTTTCATCTTTCTCAGCTCCTCTGGAGCAAAACACCTTCCAGATCGTGTGAGTCCATGCGTTTCATTAATTTCATCAGAAATCTCTTTTCCCTTGTAAACTACTGCCACCTTGTTATAGTTCCAAGGCACAGTCTTTGTATTCACCACTGGCATTTGCACTACTGGTTTTATGATTACCGGCTCTGCACTTGCTCCTTTCACAGTCACGATCGTCTTTGCACCTGGAACTACCACCTTTAAACCTCCCATCACTACCGGCTTTGGTTTCTCAACAATTGCTTCCTCTTTCACAATTTCTTTCTCTAACTTGTCACTCGACTTTATCATCATGACGGCCTGAGATGGTTTTTGATTGCCATCACCCTGCACCAGTTCTATCATATTCGTTTCGTGGTGATTCGGCAATGGATTCTGGGTAATGTTTGGGGCCTCGGGAGCCTGCACTTCAATTCTTCTCTCATCGATAAGATCTTGAATGGCATTCTTTAATTGCCAACACTTCTCAGTATCGTGGCCCAATGTTCCCGAACAGTATTCACATCTGACAGAAGAATCAAGATTTTTCGGGGGTGGGTTTGGATTTTTTGGTGCGATTGGTCTCAGCATCCCCAATTCTTTCAACCTGTGGTAAAGACTGGTATATCATTCTCCGAGAGGAGTGAATGTCTTTCTTGCTTTGTTTCTCCAATCAGCGTCCGGCCTGAGTCTATTCTGGTTTCGGTAAGGTTTAAGGGTTGGGTATGTGTTCTGGGTGTGGTACACATTGTGTGGAGCTTGAGCTCTCCACACGTGGGGCGATGGTGGTGGTGGGTAAGCTTGTGCTTGAGGGTGGTGGTAATGTGGGACAGTTGGTGGGTATGGTGGTGGCGGTGGGTTATATGGGCTTGGTGCATTGTAGGGATTTGGCGGGTAAGATGGTGGTGGTGGATTATATGGAGTTGCCGGGCTTGGTGGGTGTTGGCGATAGGGTCTTGGTGGGTTATAATGTGGGTTGCGACTCCATGACCTACTTTCAATGGTTGATACTTCTTCTTTCTTCTTCTTTCCCATCACTCCTCCGCTTCCACTCTGTATAGCTTGATTGGTGGCTTTGATAGCCGAAAAACTCATAATTTTGTTTGTCTTCAAACCCTCTTCTACAAAACTTCCCATTTTCACAACTTCGTTGAAACTCTTTCCAATTGCTGACACTAGATGGCCGTAGTATGTTGGATCCAAAGCTTGCAGAAAACAATCCACCATCTCTCCCTCTTTCATTGGTGGATCCACTCTAGCGGCTTGTTCCCTCCATCTAAAACCGTATTCTCTAAAGCTCTCTCCTGGCTTTTTCTCCATCTTGGTAAGGGATAACCTGTCGGGTATGATCTCCAAATTGTACTGAAAGTGACTAGCGAAAGCTTGCGCTAAGTCATCCCAAACGAACCATCTTGTATGGTCCTGTCGAGTATACCATTCCAGAGCCGATCCACTCAAACTTTGGCTAAAGTACGCCATCAACAATTCATCTCTACCTCCCGCGCCTCTCATCTTACTACAGTATCCTCTTAGATGAGCTACAGGATCCCCGTGTCCGTTGTACATGTCGAACTTTGGCAACTTAAATCTTGCAGGAAGCTGCACCTCAGGGAACAAACACAGGTCTTTGTAGGCTACACTTACTTGCCCTCCCAGTCCTTGCATATTGCGGAAAGCATTCTCAAGGCTTTTCACTTTCCGAGCCATCTCTTCCTGCCCGGCACTCGCTTCTATCATCGGAGCATGAGATTCGTGTTGTCTGAAAGTCGGCTCCGGAGGGTAGTAGTGAGAATCCTGGATATGAAACATTGGTTCGCTAGAGGATTTGTGGATAACAGCGGGCGGAGGTGCCACATATACAGGAGCAACTTGTGGAACCTGAGGTGGTGCTTGCTTGGTTGGAGGTGGTGGCATTTGGGAGGTGGAAGCATAGTAATGAGGGTAGTCGGGGTAGGTGGAGGACGAGTTCATTGTTGGTGGCTCGGGGTTAGGATTGGCTGGAGGGACATATGCAGGGTTGGCGGGATAGGCTGGTAGTGGTTGACCTCTCGACCAAGCCTGGTACATTTCAGCCATCTGTTGTCTTAACTTGTACATTTCTTCTTTCATCCCCGCCACATCCACGATCTCTTCTTCGTGAGCAGGGTCTACAATGGTTGCCTCGATCTCCTGGGATACAGCCTTTGTCATCTTTTTGGACCTGGTGTTGTATGGGTGGGTAGCCAGTATGCCAGTTGCCTAGAAAATCTGAACTCACAAACATCAACACTCGTTAGTTGTTAGCGCATAAATAAGATGCAACGACTTTAAAAAGCAAATACATTTCCTCGAGTCGTTATGCATCATCCCGGCCGCTGCTTACTTCAATCATCATTTTTTCTTTTTCCGCTCTTTTGTTTTCTTTCTTTTTCTTTTTTTTTTCTTTTCTCTATTGCTTTTTCTCTTTTCTTGCTTTTTTTTTCTTGCTTTTTCTTTCCTCTCTTTTTCATTGTCGTTTTCATAATTACGCTCCTATTTATTTGCCTAGCGAATACAAAGAAATGACATAAAGTAAAAGAATTGGTAACAACACTTTGTTTTCTCATTGATAATTCAAAAACCTTGATTACAAAGTGATGTTTAAGAAAAAGAAAAATAAAAGATGATGCATGACCTAAGAGTACATTAATGCACCTAGTGCCCGCGAGGCATCGTTCGGCCTTGCCGCGGGCCTATATGCTAAACCCCTTTGAAGCCTATCCAGGTCGGCCATGACTTGTTGTACAAAAAACTTCACTGCAGATACAAAAGTCCTCCGAGTCATATCTTCACAAAGTTGAGTCTTCTGGGTGATGTACCGGGCGATGCGAACAATCTTTTCTCTGATGACCCCTTTCTCTTGCAATAGCCGGCTTATTTGTTGAGTGCGAGCATCCAAGGTGTGTTGGTTGTCCTTTTGCACTTGTTGCAGCTCTAATTCCAATCTAGCCATAGTCGTGTAGCAGTGCTCTCTCTCTTCTTCAAGATCCTTGATAATCTTGTTACTTTTAACCGTGGCTGAAACCATTTTCTTTCTAAGATGAGCTACCTCAAATTCGTGCTTATCTTGTAATTGCCGAACCAACTTGGCTCTTTCCTCAGCATCTCTGGCTATTTGCTTCCGAGCCCTGACTAATTCCTTTTCGGCCTTGTGCAAGTCAAAGCTGTAGTCATTTACTTTGCGCCGGAGAATCTCAATTAATTTCTCATCCGGGGCTAAGCGAATCGGGGTCTCGGATGCAATTTTCATTTGGGCAATCTGAGCCTTCAACATTTCGTTTTCTTTCTTCAGCTGCTTCTTCTCTCCTTCATCAGATGCTGCCTGTAAACCACTTTCAAAGTGGAGATTTCTCAATTTATCCTCCAACAAGCTGATTTTGGCCTTGTATTCTTTTCTTTGGCCGCCCAGTTTTGATTCTCCTTGGATTGCTCTATCAAATCTTGCAGGTGAGGTCTTTTCGAAAGACGTTCATGCTCAACACCCCGTCGGTACCATGTGGAGTATCCTGACGATACTTCTCCCCGGGCTCTCTTCTGCACACAAGTATCCATTTTCAGGTTTTGGCACTCATTCCAGATTTGCCGGATCTTTGCTTCCGGGAATTGCCCATCTGGACCAATTTCTATAGCTTGCGAACCGAGGTCTCCGTCTCTCGGAACAACTTGACATCTACCCAACTGTCGCAGGGCCCTGTATGGGGCATAAGGTTGGATGCTTTTCAAGCCCATGATAAAAAATGGCGACCCTTCCGTCGGCATATATATTACCTCGTCAAGAGGTAGCCAATCATATGTCCAATCGATTTGGCCATCAGAAAATGATCGAAGATGCAAAATCCAATCTTTGACTCCCTCCGGCAATTTTACTTCTTTTGTTCTCGTACATAATTCTTCCAAACATGTTCGTTCAGCTGAACCATAACTTGAGAACGAAGGATGATGGCATAGATGTTCAATTAACCAAATTTGCAAAATCAAATTACACCCTTCAAAGAAGTTGGCTCCCGCTTTGCACGCAGTCAGAGCACGGTAGATGTCAGCTACAATCATTGGAGCTAGAGTACAATTATCTTGTACTATCAATGTGCTAGCTACCCCGGCAACCTTTATACTGATATGCCCATCTTTTCTCGAAAATATGACAATTCCGAGAAATGCCACTAAGAAAGCAAACCTCCGGTGCTCCTCCCATTTTGCTCGGTTGGACTTGCCGCATAACTTGTTCGTGGGGTCATTGAAACCCCCGATGTGTCCATACCTACTATAGATGAAGTTTAAGGAGCAAAACCCGTTGGCTAGATCTTCGTTGTGAACATTCCTGGCAATTTTCAAAGAGTCCAGAAAACGATGCACCATTACCGTCCTTGGAGATACCGGGTATTTTCCTTTTAACGGAACCTCAGTCTTCCCGATATAGAAAGCAATTTCCTCTAGAGTAGGAGTGAGTTCAAAATCCGGGAGATGCAATACATTGTGTGTTGGATCCCAAAATGTGACCAACGCTCTAATTATGTCGCCTCGGGGGATTATGTCCAATAATCCTGTAAGATCTTTCAAATAACCTTTGACCCAGTCCTGACCATCTGATCTCATGTCTTGCCACCATAATTTCAGCTCCAAAGGGATTTTATTTAGGGAAAAATGCTCATTCATCATTGTGCTCGTCCTGCACATTTATTAAGGCGATTTTATTTAGAAAAAAGGAAAATCTTTTTCAATGCAAGTTTTCATTTTTGAAGGAAAGGAAAGAAAATGACTTTCGAAGTGGCCATTTTTGCCAAAACAGCCTTCCGGCGTCCTTTCGGAACATTCGGCCATTTCCAAAAATAGCGATTACCTCGATTATTTCAAAGGAAAATCTTTTTGGTCTTTTTTTTTTCTTAAAAGTGTGGTTGGACCCGTTTAAAGGTTGCCTACGTATCCCACCTAATGGCGAGAATCAAACCTGCGTAGTTCGGTCAGATTAATCGACCAATTTATTTCAACAACAAAACCATTTTTTCAATTTTTTTTTTTGATACCCATTTTCACTAACTCTTATTTCTCTCTTTTTTTCAATAATTTTTCTACCCTTGGGATTTTTGCCGGTCCGCATAATGATCAAGGACAATTAAAAATGCAACACATAATATGCTCGGTCTTAATTACCGGGTCACCTGTCCTAGACGGACCCAACCCCTATGTTGAGTCCCCTAAGTCAGATATGATGCAAATAAACGTCCTAGACCTAGGTTCAATATCCCGAAGTTTTCATATGGTGCTAGACCGTGTACCCGAGCGGACAACTCGGATCGAGGAGGGGGCTACGTACTGGTGACCCGCGGAGTCAATCGGCTTTGTAACTTGTCCGACCTCTTTTTCTTATTTTTGGTATTGACACTAACAGAAAGGGGAGTCTCAACCAGTAAGCACATCCCCGGAGATAAGAAGAGAAGGGTTTCCGGTACAGTTTTTATATATACAATTCACGTAATATCAGAGCGGTAAACATGTAGCACATTAATCAAGACATATATTAAACGGACCCGGACTCGAGATTGGATGGTCCCGAAAGGGTCCGTAGGAAAATATGTGACTTGGACATGCGTCCAGAGTTGTCACACCTTATTTTTTCACCGCACACATATAAATATAAATGCGCTCTTGTTTAATACTACACCCCGAGAAGGGATATAATAATAATAATAATCGGTGAAGGAGTTTTTCCACTTAAAGGACAGTCGGAACGGGATCAATTTATTAAATTATTCAGAGTCGCCACTTGGGAAAATAATGGTGTCCCAAGTCACCGGTTTAATCCCGAACCGAGGAAATTTATGACTCAGTATACAGTCTGCGAAATTAGAAACCTGGATAAGGAATTCTGTTAACCCGGGAGAAGGTGTTAGGCACTCCCGGATTCCGTGGTTTTAGCACGGTCGCTCAACTGCAATTTTTGTTTTTATCTGATTTCTTTTTATATTTTAACTAGATGCTTTTAATGTTCCGCCTTTTAATTTTAGAAGAATTGCGACGTCACGAAAACACATTTCGAGTCACACCGCAACCGATACGCCTGTGACTATAATGCATTTCAGTTTCGCCGAGAGTAAGATTTGGGTCACATAAATGCGCACCCGTATTTAGGAAAGTAATTTATTTACAAATCGTGCCTAAGGGTTCTATCGTCTTTATTAACTTTGGGAAAGACCGTGAAATTCACTAAACGGTCTTCCCGAGTCTAAGTTTTTACAATTAATTTGAGGGCCCCGCAATTGTGTGTTTAGTGCGGCGAGGCTCATCTCACTTTTATTAACAATATAATCCTATAATGACTACATTTCCTATTTTTAGTTTTTATAAATAAAGAAATCTCATAATTAATTTAGAAATTAAAAATGCAATACTTATCTTATTTATGACAAAAAAAAACTTAATGAAACAGATTTTAATCTATGTTTAAACAAAAAATATATTTTTTTTCGAAATTTTTTATTTATTATTTTATTATTTTATTAAATACGAAATTTCACAACTTAATAATAAAATAAGCTAATTTAGAATAATATTAAAAACTTGAATATATAAAAAGAAAAACCAATAAAATTATTTATTCAAAACTATCAAAATTATAACAATATTAAAGTTTGTATGATAAAATTATTTATTCCCAATTATTTAAAACTAAGTAAAAAAAAACAGAAATCACAAATCAATTGTAATTTTTATTTAAATTCGTTTTAAAAAAAAAAAAAAAAACAGCAAAAATCCTAATTGATTACATACTAAAAAAATATTATATTTGCTACGTTTGGAAATATTTTTTTTATTTATTTTTTAAAATAACCAGTACTTAAATTAAAACTGAAAATAAAAGTGCAAAACCAACAACTAATATATGTATAAACTAAACCAATCTTATAACTAATTTAGACTCATATTTTTTAATTTTTGTTTTACTATTTTTTAACTTAAACCCATGATATTAACTATTTACAACTATTTTTCGAAACCATAATCAACCTTAATTATTTACACCTACATTGGGAGATTTGATGAACTTGAAGAAACCATTCTTGTATTATTGAAAACTCAAATCGTACCTAAATGCCTAATTTACGCAAAATAATTAAAATTCGCATTTTTGTTAAACTTAACTACATATTAACAACTTAGTTTATTAAAGACGATATTAAAGAAGTTCTAATTAATTTGATTAAGAAAAGAGTAATTCATTCTTCCTAAACAATTTGAATATTAATAAACGTATTTATAACTATACTATTTAATAACCATTTTTAGAAGTGAATTATTATTGCTACAACAAGGCTTAATTATTTAAAGTTATCACAAAATTTACAAAATATTAATACGGAATTTATTAAAACATAATCTGTAAAAGAAGATAGAAAAACTATTTAAAATTTCAACAAAATCCTCATCTTTCCCATGTATTCATCTTATCATTTAAACATGATTAGGTATGTACCTGATATTGGAAAGAAAAGAACACCGGTGATCAACACAACAAATAACAACACAGCAATATCACAGCAACAGCAACCTCCAAGAATACCCAGTATCCGGATTTAAGCAATAAGATTTAATAACCAGAATTGAACTTCAGAATAAGATTTGTAAAATGGAAGACTAATTTTTTCAGATTTTTTTTCGTTTTTGTTTTTGTTTTACTATTTGCTAACACTCTTTAAGATTTTTTTTTTCAGATTCTTCTCTCTAAAATGTTTCCTTCTTCCTGATTCCCCCTCCCCAATTTCTTCTCTTAATTCTTCTTATATCAGTAAGACATCTTCCTTTAATTAAAAAAACAAACATACCACTATAAATTTAAAAGTAAAAGATTCCACTTTCTTGAACCCTACAATCCACTACTTTATTTTAATCATACTTTAAATCCCACTCATTATGTTTTGTTCCCCACTATGCTTATTTTATTAATACTTTAGCTACCACTATAAAATATTTTGTCTTCTACTCTAATTTAACAATATTTAAATAACTACTGGACAAAATAGTTTAATTCAAATAATTAACTACAAATTAATGACCAAAATACCCCCAAAATTATTGAAAATTACTATTCTAACCTTGTTAGCTATAACCAATTCATCTAAATCAAACAACCAAAATATAGCAATTTTAAACAATTCTTAAACAACTTTAACAATAATTCTAACAACATGATGAACAACCAAGAACAACATTATTTTTAATAACCTAAAAATTCCAGATTCATCAACAATAACAAACAAATAACTTCAAATCACTTAAATTCGAATTAGATAAACTTAACATATCAAACCAACTATTTTAATTCTGTAATTAAAATCCGAATTTTAGAATTAAGCAAAATAAAGAAACAAATTTAATCTACTAAACTCAATAATCATCTAAAATGCAAATTAAATTTACCAATATCACAACCAAGATTTAGGATGCAAAATGATTGAACTATAACATTTCTATATTAACAACTTAACAAAACACATGATTAAAGTATGAAAAATGAAGAAATAATCAAGAACATGATGAACAACAAGTAAGAAATAAAATCAAATATATACTATATAAATCCGAAAATATACATATATATATATATATATATATAGAACCGGTCTATATGTATACATATATACATAATATACATAGAAAAATGAAATTCCTATATATATATACATAATCATCCGAAAAAATAATAAAAAATAAATAACAAAAGAATCTGTCCGAAAAATAAAATAACAACAACAATAAAAAAAAACGAAACTTATATATATATATATATATATATACACGAAAAACCAAGAAAATATATATATTGTCCGAAAAAATAAAAAAAAATAATAATAAAAATAACGAGAAATATATTCTGCCTGAAAAATAATAAAAAAAAAATATACATATATACATATAGTCATATATATTTAATATACCCATGTATACATGTAGATACACAACATATACATAGTATATACACATGCATAATTAGGGTTTTTATTACTTTATTCATACATATATGTATATTTATATACATATATACTATATATACACATATATATACATATATAACATATGTGTACAACTATATACACGTGTATATATATATATATATGTATATATCCACCCTCGCCGGAAAAACCAAAAAGAAAGGAAGATGAAGAAGAAAAGCATGGCTGCCATGGTCGGAGCTTGACAGTCATGCCATGACTGGAGCTCGTCGCCAATGGAGCTGGCCGTCGCTGGACGATAACGGATGCAGCCATCGCCATTTTTCTTGGCCAAAAAATGAGGCAGCAGCCATGGTGAGACTGCTGCTCGGTTGCTGCCGCGAGGGGTGACGGGGAGGGGTGTTGGAGGTGGTCGTTCATGGTGGGAGGGCTGGTTCGTTGGTGCTGGAAAGGTAGCCGGCGATGGGTGGCAGCCATGGTGGTCGTGGGGAAAGAGGCGGCAGCCATGGAGGCAAGGTGAGGGAGAAGAAAGAAAGAGAAGAGAAGAAGAGAGAATAGTTAGGGTGGAGGCTTTTGTGTTATGTGTGTTTTAGGTTTAGGGTTTGTTTGAATAGTGTATAGTAGTGTAGTAGATGGGTTATGGGTTTGGGTCATGGGTTATGGGTCTTGGGTTTGGGTTATATGGTTTTGGGTTGGGTAGAATAGGTTTGGGCCTAAGTTTAGAATTAAAGAAGAGGCCCAATTCCGAATTTATCTTCTCTATAAAAAAAAATTATTTATTATGAAATAAATTAAAAAAAAATGTTAAGATTAAATTATAAAACCAAAATTATCTTAGAAATACTAATTAACTCAAAATAATAATTATCACATAAAATTAGACGTTAATTAAAATGAAAATCGCACAAATTGGACATTAAATGCTAAAAATGCAAACATACATATTTTTGTGATTTTATAAATAAACTTAATTATTCCTAAGTATAAACTTGAATTTTATATACAAATGCAACATATTTTCATATTTTTTATTTATTTAAACAAATAAATATGCACAGATAAAATGCAAACAATTCAAGAAAAATAACACAAAATTCACAAATATTGCAAACAAACACAAAACTCTTTTATTTTGATTTTTTTTTGGAGTAATTCTCATATAGGGCAAAAATCACGTGCTCACAATTATAGCATGTTTTCTGATATCAGTCATGAACTAAACACTATCTAAAATGATTTGCAAATTCTGATAATTCTGAACACTGATTTTCTATAATCTCTACTAAACGGATTTAAAAAAATGGTATTAACTGTGCCTGTGAGGCTTGCATTGCATATAGCTGGACTGATAGTAGATCGGGCTGCGCACCGCAGCATATATCACTGATATTGCGCTTGGGCTGTAGGAGCCCCTCCGGAGTCTGAACCCCCATAGTGAGCGCGGGTACCCAAATGGATCAGGCTATGCGCTGCAGGGGTTATGTTCATGCATCTGCATTGCATTTACTTATTTTTGTTATACTACTTTATCTGTTATTGCTTTTTCTGAGCACTATACTGTTAAAAAGGATAAAATGAGGTATTGTATAGCTTTAGTGTGTGGTATTATTGGGTGTTCTTACCTTCAATATCATTATACGTTCTTATTACCACTGAATTGGAAGTACTCACTCTACTCCATGCACCTTGTGTGCAGATCCAGGTAGCTCCCAGCAGGGTTGATTTTCAGATGTTTCAGAGTTTATTTCGAACTGTCGAGGTAGCTGCCTGGCGTCCCCAAGACCCGACTTTCCCTTACTTTCTTATGCTTTAGACATTTCAGCGTTTCAGACTTATTCTATATACACTATTGTTGTCATTATGATACTCAGTAGGGGCTCTCGACTAATGACCCCCAGGTCTTGGGAGGTGTTGTGTTGATATTGGGATATTTTTTATTATCTTGATTAAACTAAGTATCATATATTGCTATCATTGATTTTGAAACAAAAATGTGACCTGGTAGCTCGGTATTGTGTGTAATTGGTCAGGATGGCCTAGAAATGTGCTGGGCGCCATCACGATCGGGTTTTGGGGTCGTGACAGCTTAAGTTGGAAAGTCAATCGGATGTTAACTTATGAGTTAGAGGGCTCAGATGTGAGTCCCGATGGTTCGGTTAGCTTCGGTAGGTGATTTATGACTTAGGAGTGTGATCGGAAGTGGTTTTAGAGGTCCGGTGTAGAATTAGGCTTGAATTGACAAAGTTAGTATTTTGGCAATTTTCGGTTGGTAGGTGAGATTTTAGTCCGAGGGTCATAATGGAATTCTGAGAGTTACTGTAGCTTCGTTATGTCATTTGGTATATGTATGCAACATTTCAGGTCATTCGTATGTGGTTTGGTTGGGGTTTTGATCAAAAGTGTGTTTCAGATATTTTTAGAAAATTTAGGCTTGAATTCGATGTGAATTGATAGTTTTGGTGTTGTTTGAGGTATTTTGATGATTAGAACAGGTTTGAATGGGGTTTTAGGATGTGTTGGCGCTTTTGGTTGAGGTTCCAAGGGGGCTTGGGGTGATTTTGGATGGCTAACGGGAAGTTTTGAGACTTAAGGAATTGCTGAAATTGCAGCATCAGTTGCTGGTGTATTTTGGCCTTCGCTCGCGATCGCGTAGGAGAATTTTGGCAGGCCAGGATATTGCTCTTCGCATTTGCATTAATGGGTTCGTGATCGCGGAAGGATAGTTATTTGTGCTATGCGTTCGCAGGTGAGAGTTCGCATTCACATATAAGAGTTTGAGGGGTCCAGGTGCAGTGTGCTACACATTCGCACGAGAGAGGACGCGTTTGCATAATAGGGAAAATTGAAACATCGCATTCGTAGGGATGGCATCGCGTCACATACTTCATTTTGAAGCGTTGGATTTTAGTGCTTCGCGATCACGTGACCTTTGTCACGATCTCAATGAAGGAATTTCATGAACTAGGCAGTAAGTTTATAAACATTTCATCCACGAGTTTTAGCCATTCTTTCACCATAGTTGAGTATTTTTAGAGCTCTTTGAGAGAAATTGAAGAGGGATTCATGGAGAAGTGATTGGAGGTAAGTTCTATGAACCAAAAGCGTGATTATATTAGGAAATTAACCTAGAAATTTAGCTAAAAATGAAAGAACTAGGGCTTGGGATTTTGAGATTTTAAATTAGGATTTGAAGGGCCATTTGAGGTCAGATTGAGAGTTTTTGATATTTATGAACTCGTGGAAGGATAAGAAACTCATTGATGTGAAATTTTTTGAGTTTCAAGAAGTGGGTTCGGGGCTCGGGTTTTGCTAATTTTGGTATTTCTGATATATTTTGATTGTTTTCGCTTGGGTTTTGTTCACTTAGACTATTGTAATGTATTCGTTTTAGTTTTTGTCAGATTCGGCGCGCGAGGAGGCCGATTTGAGAGGCAATGGCATAGCGAGCTGGAGCTTTAGCTAGTTTGAGGTGAGTAATGAATGTAAATAATGTCATGAGGGTTTGAGACCCCGAATTTGCACATAGTAGTGCTATATTGAGGTGAAACACGCGCTTGATGATGAGTGTGGGGTCACTTACTATTGGAGATTGTAACTTGATCTGTCTCGAGTAATGCTTTTACCGCGTATTTGATTGAAGCTTAATTGATATCATCATTATTTGGATCGATTTCCATATTTGGGCTTCGTGCCAACTATTAGAACCCTTCGAGGAGTTTTTATCACTATTTCCTCAATGTTTTGGATTTACTACTTGAACTCAGTCGTACCGTTTTCTACTATTTTACAGCTCAACTACTATTACTCGGTTTTAAAACTAAAACGATATGTTAAATGATGTTTGGGCTGAGAACTACTGTCTTAGTAATGTCCGAGGGGCTTATATGATTTCTGGGATGAGTATTGCCAAGGGCCAGATGTGAGGATACTATAGGATCGGGCTGCGCGCCACAATAGTGTTATAGTGATATTGATGTGAGGTTGAGAGCCTAGATTGATGCCACGAGATGGCTTGTTATTGCGCTTGGGCCGTAAGGTGTCCCTCCCGGAGTCTACACACCCCCAATGAGCACTGTCGGTGATAAATATATAGATCGGGCTGAATGCCATGGCGGATACTATAGGGTACCGTTCTATGTGTTGATTTCCTTTATATGTCTGTCACTTAACTGTTTTTCCGTGGTAGCATTTCTATATTTCGACTTGATTGGTTTATCGTGTTCATATTACTTGTTTTAAACTGCCGGATTATAGATTACTTTGTTTTTCTCTATGATTTCTTATTCTCAGTCATTATTTATGCTTATTACTCACTAAGTCGGAGTACTCACATTACTCCCTGCATCTTGCGTGCAGATCCAGGTGCATCTGAGGCTGTTGAGCATTTTCGGTTGGGCAACGCATATTCGGGAGCATCGAGGTAGTTGCACTGCGTTCGTAGCCCTCATCTCTCACTTCTATCCTTTTGTTTTATCCTCATATCCCTAGACTGATTATGTAATAGGCTGTTAAACTTGTATTAGAGGTTCGAGACGTGTGACATCAGCACAGTATGGGCCATGTAGCAGAATTATCTTTTGGATTTCCGAATATTTAAATTCGTTGTTTCAAACCCTTATTATGGTAATTTGGTATTTAACTTTGTTAACTAGTAATGCGTTTTTTTAGAAAAGGGGTTGAGGGTGTTAGTTGGTCAGGCTTGCCTAGCAGTATGTTTGGCGCCATCACAACCGGAGTCAAGATCATGATACATTGCATTCCACCGAGTCCTCATTGTACTATTTATTTTATCTTGTCTTATTTTATTATGGATAGATGTTGTATTATTACTGAACTCCTTAGAAAATGCTAGTGTACTTGTGACACTAGAGTTTGGGGGTTCCTACGGGTTGTTCATTATTGTAGTTGTGAAGCTATTATCACTTATTATGTAAATTCTATTTCAAACAATTTAATTAGGAAAAGTTACGATTTCAAAATACTAAAATGAGTGATTCAGTTGATTCACCATTAGCTTATCTAATGGCGGTGTTAGGCGCCATAACGACCTTCGGTGGATTTTAGGTCGTGAAATGTATCATATACAAGTAATATACAATTCTGACATAATTCTAAAATAATCGTGATATATTTATCATGCAATCCCTTCAACTTCATTTTCTTCGAGTTTCAATTTAAAATTTTACCTAAAAATAACTCTAAACGTAATCAATTTCCCTCAAATTTGAGATATAAACTACAAGGTATATTCTCCATTTGCAATAATACCCAATTCAAACAAATCACAAATTCATAAAAATTTGAATATTAATTAAAGTTTCAAAACTTTTTATATATGTCAATGGAGAACCCTTTGTTGCTGCTCAAAACCAAAGTTTTTGCTTTTTTCATTTGCATTGTGAGAGAAGTATCAGTTTTGGGTAATAAGTACGAAGGAGATGGAATGAGATGTGAAATCTTTTAAAAATAGATGAAATTTAAATTTTTAGGAGGGAGATTTTGTACATAAATAATAAATATAAATATAAATATAAAATATAATTAAGTACGAACTGAAATAAAATTAATTTAAGGTTAGATGTGCTTAGTGAAATATTGGAAGGACCAAAATCATAATTCACCAGTAACTGAGGCTTCAAAAGAAATATTATTTGATGAATTTAGGAAAAAAATGCATTCCTTTTATAAAAAGATATGAAATGAGTTTAAAAACAATTAGATGTTTTGTGAGTAGAGACTATTACTATTTCACATAAAATACTTTTTACACCACTTTTTTTCAATTTTAAATTAAAGTTAATAATCTATTAAACGTGTATAAAAATTATCGATATGCAAAAATTATTTTAAACTGAAATTAAAGTGATGAAATATTACCAGCTAGAGGCGGGGGATTTAGAGGTTGCGGGTGTCACATTATTTTATGAACATAGATATAATTGCTATTTACATGATAAAGGTAAGGTTTTCATTTGACCGATTTGACCCATTTTGAGTTTCAGTTCGGATTTATTCATCTTTTTGAGTTATATAGCAAATCGATCAAGCGAACATAATTGGTTTTCTAATAATTATGATAATCTAGAGCAAAGTACAAGTTTTCAAGATATTATTACATCACAAAAAATAAGAAAAAGAGTTTGAATCAAAATTATTAACTATAACATTCACGAGAAGATAAGAGCATGCTTACTAACTTAATGACCCTAAAAATTGTAACTAGTTTAATTTTATATATATCTAGCAAATTGTAAACAATCTAATATATTAGGCACATTTACACTAATACACTGACTGATTCTTTCCCTTTTTCTTAATTAACTTAGCAACAAAAAAAAAGTTGGGAAAAACTAAAATATAAATAATAACATAAAATCCATATATGTATACAGTACATACAAAGGACTCGAAAAAGTGGGAATAAAGGGGAGAAAAAGCTTTTGTGTATGAGTTTGAAATTTGATATTTTGGTTGTTATTTGATTAAAGGAATTGCTTTCTTTAGTTTAAAAATGAAAAGAATGATATTATATTTAAAAAAGGTAAAGAAACACAAGAATGAAAATATATGAGGCTGAAAGTCTATTGAAGGTCGCCGCCCGAAAGAAAGATGACCTCACCTTCTCTGGTGTCAGTGAAAGCTATTTGAGTATCCCATAAAAAAATTCAATTTAGGGCTGAAAAGCCTAAACTTAAGTTGTGACGACCCAAAGGGCCATCACCGGATTTTTTCCTTTTCTGCGCTTCTGAGGCATTGAAAATCTCACTTATAGTTGCTTCGATTTACGCGCAGTCCGGGCGCATAGCTGGAAAGTTTTTATGATGAAATATGTGAACTATGTGAAAAATTCGAAGAATTTTGAAATTAATATGATTAAAATTGACTTCGGTCAATATTTTTGGTAACCGGACTCGGACCCGTGATTTGACGGTCCCGAAGGGTCCGTAAAAAAATATGAGACTCGGGCATGTGCCCGGAGTCGAAATCCGAGGTCTAGAACCCGAGTAAAAGATTTTTTCTCTTAAATTATTTTTCTGAAATTATTAAGGAAAATAGAAATGAAAATTGATTAAAAGACTATGGTATCAGGCTCGTATTTTGGTTCCGAAGCCCAGTACAGGTCTTAAATATGTGTTAAGCACTTTTTATGAAATTTGGTCAAAATCGGACGTCGTTTGACGTGTTTCGGGCCTGATTATCTAAAGTTAGAAGTTTACGAAGTTGGAAATGAAAACGATGATTTTGAGACTTAATTAATTGATTTTGATGTTGTTTTGGCGATTTGATCGATCGAGTAAGTTCGTAGGAAATTGTTGAGTTAGTGTGTGTGATTGGTTAGGAGCCCCGAGGGCTCGGAAGTATTTTCGGAGGTGTTCGGGGTAGTTTTGCACTTAGGAAAAATTGCAGAAAATCTGCAACAGGTGCTGAGTGATTTTCTTATTCGCGTTCGTGTAAGCCTCTCGCGTTCGCGAAGCTTCAGCTTCGTCCTTCATCGCATTCGCATCTGCATTATCGCGTTCGCGTATACTATTTGACTTAGAAGACTTAGCCTTCATTTTACTCATCGCGTTGGCGCTTGCACTCTTGCGTTCGCGTAGTTCAGCCTTCCCTCTTCACTGCGTTCGCGACCCCCTTATCGCGTTCGTGTATAATAGTCCCTCGGCCCCCAGCATTTTCTTCTACGCACTCGCGTCCCCTTTCGCCCGTTCACGATGCATTGCCCAGATTACCCTTCGCTAACGTGACCCTCTTTCCACGAACGCGAAGGGCAATTTTTGCCCAGTTATATTTAATTTTCACAAATAGTAGTTACGTGCTTTTTCACAAAAATACACGAACTCCTTTCTTCTCCAAGCACTTAGGCGTCCATCGAAGCTCCTTTTCACTGAGACTTTTTGGGTTAGTAAATCTTAACTCATTTTTTTTTATTTTCTATCATCATTTATCAAATTTCTAGACCTAAATCATGAAATCAAAGTAGAAATTAGGGGTTTTGGGTAGAGTTAGGGTTTTGGGAAATTTGGTCGACTCAACCTCAATTTGGGGTCGAATCTTGATACACATTATATATTTGAACTCGTGGGTTTGTGGGTGACTAGGTTTTGGTCCGAGCCTCGTGTTTGGACCATGTGGGCTCGATGTCGAATTTTGGTATTTTTGGAAGAATGCTAGAAAATTCATTTCTAGGTTATCAGATTATGTCATTGAGCCTTTATTGATATTATTGAGTTAATTATGCCTAGATACCATTGTTTCAGAGTCGGATTGTAGAGGAAAGGCGGTATTGGAGAGTTGATTGCTATTCTTTGTACCGAGGTAAGTGTTTGATCTAACTTTGGATTGAGAGAATAGAATTAGAGTGTTATTAATTGCTAATTGCTAAATGATTGAGTACGGTCTATAGGCATGGTGATGAGTATCTATACACCGGTGTCTAGCATAACCGTGGGCCCTTGTTGGTACTTGTTTTGGTATATTTTGGGACTCTTCCAAGCTAATTAATGATTTCTACATAATGTGAAGAGTTTGAGGATTAATTATGAAGTATGAATTCTTTGGAGCGTTGGCTCGAACGATAAAAATACTATTGAGTAAGAAATGAAAGAAATTGGAAAGAGATGTGATTAATCCCTTGCCGGGATGGTTTGAGTATATTGATTATCTCCCTTACCAGGATGTGAAAGTTGTTTTTATTTCTCCATTGCCAGGATTTAGTTGTTTATTTGTGTTTTCTCTTGCCGGGATATATCTTATTATTTTTTATTTTCCTCGTCCGTTCGATTGTGATTGATGTTTGGGTGAGGAAGAGTGATAATGCACGAAAGGTCATTCCGTGCCATTGTTAATTATATTTGCACGAAGGGTCATTCCGTGCCATTGTTGATTATATTTGCACGAAGGGTCATTCCGTGCCATATTTTGAATTTATGCACGAAGGGACATTCCATGCTCTTATTTGACTATAATTGCACGAAGGGTCATTCCGTGCCATGAGATGAGAGTTATGTGAGGGAAAGCACGAAGGGTGATGCCATGCATTTTATTAATTGCTTTTGGGTGAGGACGAGTGTCACGACCCAAATCCGGTCGTGATGGCGCCCAACAATTTAGCTAGGCCATCCAGACCAACAATTGTTTATCACAATGAATATCAGTCCCAAATAGACATCCCAAGAAGAATATATGAGTCAAAGAACTCTAATAATAATAATAAAGAAAAAAAATACTGAGAAGTGTGAAAATAATTGACACTCCCAAAGATCTGGAGTCACAAGTCTAGAGCTTCTAACAAAACCCAACAAAAGTAGAGAATACTGTATGGAAATACTCAAGTCTGAATATAAAGTAACAACTGAAAAAGGGATGAGAAGCTAGGCTCTGCGAACGTCGGCAGCTACCTCAGCAACTCGGTATGACACTGCAAAAGCTGGAAATGCTCGTCTACTTCTCCTGAGTACCTGAATCTGCACACAAAGGTGCAGGGAGTAGGGGTGAGTACTAAGTACTCAGTGAGTAATAAATATATACAAGTAGCTGAAAGTAGAAATTCACAGAATACCACAATATGAAGCTAAATTACAGTCCGATCCTCCTACAACAAGCATCAACAGTACAATACAGCTACCACACAATAATGCAACAGATAAATATGCAATGCAATCACATAACCACTACGGCTTGTAGCCCGATCCATTTAACATCGACAACGCTCACTGGGGGTGTGTACAGACTCCGGAGGGGCTCCTACAGCGCAAGCGCAAATATTGCTGCGGCGTGCAGCCCGATCATCATATCATAATAACCACTGCGGCGTGCAGCCCGATCCATCCTCAGTCCACAATAATCAGATAAGTCACAAAACAACTCAATTTACTTATTTCTAGATTCCAGTTCATAATTTATGAAAATACTTTAACTTTTATTTAATTTTTGCAAAACATGTGACTTAGCATTCCAATACTGTGATTTCAAAACCAGTACTGATCAGTGATTAAGCAAGTATAGCTATCACATATATACTATCCCCTAGGGATACTACAGGTCGGCACAAGGCCCCAAATAAGGCTCACAACCCACAAATATGTCAAACACAATGTTTTTCCATCACTAATAGCATATTATCTATATTCGGGATGGACCAAGTCTCAATCCCCAGTCACAATCAATCCCGCACCTACCACGAGGTGCGAGCCACGCCCTACTAGCGTCACAATGTGCTAAGCCGAGGTTTCGAACCCTCAGGCTACCATATACATGAACTACTCACTTCTAGCTGGTCGTAGACTCGTCCGCAATGCCTTTTCCTTTAGAATTTGCTGCATCGCGCGTAGAATCTATTCAAACCACAATAATTATGTCATTTACGGGCCAAATAAACATCACCCAATTCAATTTACATGAAAATCACATAAATAGACTAAGTTGGTAAAACCTGACCCCGAGCCCGCTATCCAAAAAATTAAGAAACTTATACCAACGCGATCCTCGTCTCGCCACGAGTCTGTGCATATAAAATTTATCGAAATCGGAGTTCGAAGGGCCTTTCAAAACTCAAAAATTTGTTTTCAATACCTAGGCCATAATTCTTCAGAGTTTCTATCCAATTTCATGAAGATTAATGTTAATTCTACCATAAAATTACGTTTCTGAGTCAAGAATCTTACCTCCGATGATTACCCGATGAAATCCCAGCGTTTTCCCGTGAGTTCTTCTCTCTAGAGTTCAAAATTCATGTTTATGGTGTATAAACCCGCGATTGGTCTGTTCTGGTTTTTAATTTACTGCTAGGCATATCTGCTCTATGCGTTCGCGATGGGTTTCACGCGAACGCGATGCCCTACTCCGTTAATTCATCGCGAACGCGACGCCAAGTCACGCGTCCTTGAAGTTCATTTCTTCTTCTATGCGAACGCGTAGGTGCCCTCGCGAACGCGATGCTTCGCCTTGTTCTCCTTCGCGAACGCGACCCTCTCTCACGTGAACGTGATGCATCAGTCCGCCTGGCCTTCGCGAACGCGACTGCCTTCACACGAACGCGAAGGCTTATTTTCTGCTGCACTCACCTGCAATTTTCTGCAAGTTTTTCCAAGTCTAAAGTACCCGGAGGATGGTCCAAATCCAGCCCGAGGCCCCTGGGACCCCAACGAAAACCACCAACATACTCCAAAACATGATACGGACTTGTTCCAATCATAAAAACACCATCCTAAACATCAAAATTACCATTTTCACAAAAATTCAAGCCTAAGTTTCTTCAAAACTTCCGAAACTAACATTCAATCCAAAACCCAATCAAACGACATCCGAATGACCTGAAAATTTGCAGACATATCCAAAATCACATAACAAGCTATAGAAATTGTCGGAATTCCATTCCGACCCCCGGATCAAAATCTCACCTACCGTTCGGATTTCGCCAAAATTCAACCTTAGCCAATTCAAGCCTAAAACTACACCGGACCTCCGAATTCGATTCCGATTGCTCCCCTAGGTCATAAATGATCCCCCGAAACTAGTCGAATCACCAGAATCCGATTCTGAGCACTCTAACTCAATAGTCAACTCTAGGTTGACTTTTTATATTCAAGCTTCCTTCAAATAGGCTATATGCCTCATTTTCAAACCGAATCACTCCTAACTCACCCGATAAACCCTAACACTGATATAAAAGCGTAAAATATGTAAATGCAAGGTAACGAGGTGGTAATTCCCATAACGACGGGCCGGGTAGTTACAACGAGAGTAAAAGCACGAAGGTTGGTGCCGTGCAGCTGTTGGTTTTCCTATTTGTTAATTATTGTTATTTTCCCTATTCCTTACTTAAGTTGATGACTTCATATCCAGATTGTACTCTCCCATCGCATGCTCCCCTCTCTTCTAACTGCTTAGATTTAATATTCTTTCCTGTTATTGCATACATGTATATTAAATTGCACAGGTTATTTTGGTAGTCCCGTTTAGTCTCGTCACTATTGGGGTTAAGCATGCACTTACCATCACATGAGGTCGGTTATGCTGATGCTATACTTCTATGATTTTTGCACAGATCACGGTACCAGAGTAGCTTTTGGACCACAATAGTAGCACACTGAACGGGAGCTGACTTCAGTCCAGGGACTACGAGGTAGTCTAGCTGGCATTCGTAGGCCGAAGTCCCTTTCTATATTTCTGTTTGTTTTCATTGTACCGAGACATATACTAAGTATTTTCTATTCGGACTTGTTTGTAGCACTCTTTAGAGGTTGTGAGATAGAGACTCCAGTCTTGAGTAGTAAAATATTAAACTTCCGCATTTTGGGTTTTCAATTATTTATGTTTTAAAAGACTTTCGCATTTATTTAAAAACTCGTAATTTCATTATTGTTGTGTTGTTATCCGAAGATGTTTAAATGTTTGGCTTGCCTAGCTCCAACATTAGGTACCATCACGACAATAATGAAATTACGAGTTTTTAAATAAATGCGAAAGTCTAGCTCCAACATTAAGTACCATCACGACTCTCGATGGTGAGAAATCTAGACGGTGACGGAAGCAATAAAAGGTAGGAGCAGATGGTGACGAGGATCCAAAACGAGGAGCTGTCAAGCACTTTACCAATGGCACCAAACACATGTTTGCTAATCCGGGTGCCATCAACTAATATATAGCTTAATTTCTTCTTCTTCCATATATACGTAGAAATATATAGGTTTCGGCCAAGGTTTGCGGGTGGCGTGACGCCCATACTCCTTTACTAGACCTGCCTCTATTACCAGCAAGGCTTAAGACCTACTTACTTGGTTTAGATTCATAATCCAAATTAATAGGCACAACATTTTAGAAGAAATGAAGTTTTTGGAATTTGTAAATATGTCCTAATAACTATATAATTATAAAACTTTTGAAATTTATAGTTTTAAATATATTATAATATTTATTTTGACTATAAAAAATTATCATTAAAAATAAAAATAAAAATTTCAAAATTTTTAAAAATTATTATTTTTATACAGATTGACATAAATTAAACCATAAATAAAAAGCGAGGGAGTAAGAAAAGCAAAATACTAGGAAGATATTACTCCCTTACTAGTCTAAACTTCCCGCCACTTCCCCAATCAGCTTGCAAAATTGCGTCTTTGCCTGTCAGAAGCTATGGAAGAGGGAGGCTTAGCTCCCACTAGTGTATTTCTTCAGGTATTCTCAATTCTTCGAACCTCAGTCTACTCCATTACTTCATAATTTCCGATATCCAGCTCAACGATCGGCTATTCTCTCGTCGATTACAGTTTAGGGTTAGCTGCTATTTTCAAGCGAATTTTGTGTTACTTTTGATTGATTTCAATGTCTCCCATGAAATTTAAACTGACTTACCCCAACGTTGTCCAATCATATTGTAGGAGAAGCAAGATTCTGACCAGAGTGTTTCCGGTATCTTCTCCTCCTTTAGAAATTAATCTTCGGAACTATAAACCTAGCTTAGTTTGTTCTTTTAATTCAATCTGCTTTGTGCTGTTTGGAATTATCAGAAGAAGAGGATATGGATGATGACAATTGGCTGACAAATGACAATACTCTGAGTGGACCCTCAGGCAACAAGGTATATGCCTCATGTGTTTTGTTGCTTACATTTTCACATTCCTCCCCTTTTTACTGGTTAAAAGGCTAGCTGCCTTCTATAATGTTCTGGAGAAACCCTAATTTATCATTTATTTAAGATAGTTTGTGTTAGTTTGTGGAATCTCAGTTGAGCAGACTAAGTCCAACAACATGCAATCTAGTTCACAGATGAATTGAAAGAAGAATCTAGAGTGAGAAGTCAGAACATTTTTGTGTATTGTCTAAAAATGAGAGAGTGATTAACTAATTAGTGGAAGGGCACTGCTTATAACAGAATCAGGTGCACCTTCCAACTAACTTCCTAATTCGACCCCTAAGTTTCCTCAATCTACAATTAGGATGAGTCCTAGACCAACTAATCTTTATAATTTGTTTACTGTTAGAATGAAAAGGGGCGCATGAAAAGCAGAATGGATGTAGAGGAGTCATATAGCCAACCCCAAGTAGTCTAGTTGGTTGATTGATTGTTGAAGTGGTGCTTCCTTTTATGTTGTTTTGGCACATTTTTCTTGCTTTCTAAGAATTTTCATAATGCACTGGAAGAACGGTTTCAGTTTGGGCTTATATCATTAGCAATTAAATTATAGTTGAGATAAACTGTTTAGTTTTTACTTTTAATCACAATGACCAGCATGTTTACTGCACAATTTTTCAAGTTAGACTATTTGACTTTTTCCTGCTTTCCTTATTTTTGTATCTATTTGCTCATGAATACTTTATAATGCCCAAGAGTCTGATGTTTCTTGTTTGTCAGGGAGGTATAGGAGTCCTTTCCCAGCTTGAACTACTAACAGGTATTCTCAGTGAAACTTTTATCTGGCAGCCGACTCATCCACTTGAATTTTCATTCTCAACATCCCCCACCCACCCCACCAATCACCCCCCCCAAAAGAAAAAAGAAAAGAAAAGGGTGTTTGAAAGTTATCCATGTTAATCTTGTGCAGATGTCAAAAGATTTCATCACTCTGCCCACACACTGAATTCTCATCAGCTGGTATTGGTTGAATTGACCTCCCTTTTGCTCTCTTTACCTTCATTTCTTCTTTCTATTGTTCCTTTGGTCCATTTTCTTTTCCTTTTTTTTTGGTTAAATTTATGTTAAAGAGTTATTTCCTAATCGGCGTTAATGGTTCATGGTGGTTGAGAATTCAACATGGAAATACTTTTCGGCGGGGAGTTCAGAAAAAAGTTGTTCTCCACTTCTCTTCCTGTTCTTCTGGAATCATCTAATTTAAGGGACAAACTTTAGCAGCTGAGGCTTTAGGCTTGTACTGTCACAATGTGTATCCCATCCGCAAAAGGAATCAGTTACTAAGTGGAGATACGCAAAAGTGATAAACAATAAAAGGTCCAAATGACCAACTCCTCTTACAGTTCTGTTTGCTTTCCTGTTAGCAGAAGCAAACAGGCTTATGCAAAGAAGATGACATTGAAGTTCCTTCTTTTAAGAGTCAGGGTGGTGACTTCATCAACAAAAACGACCACTGGATGGCATTGTCCTGCTGCTTAGATGACAGATTTAGTCACGTTTCTAGAACGACACCTACTTCTAATTCAGAAAAGGAAATTATGTCTGATGATGAGGTATGGTTGAAAACTCTATGCCTACAAAATCAATGTCACTAACACTTGATTACTTAATGTTGTGTTCAACAAATACTAATTGGCTCTTTTTGAGGTTAAAATATCTGGCAGATGAGGCCTTCTGCTGATGGAAATTTAAGAAGAGATGGTAAAAGCACATTGCCTAAAGTTAGTGCAGAATGCAAATCAGGAGTTTTCTTGAATAAAGATGCTGGTTCTTCATCATCGTACAGTGCCTCATCAAAGTTGAACAGATCATCTAAAGGTATTAGTACTTCTATCAACTTCAATTCCCTATTTTGCATCTTCTGTCTTGATACTAATGATGTCGTCAACTCAACTGATGAGAAGTTTGGTCTTATCAAGCATTACTAATCATGGTTGGTTTAGTTGTCTTGAACTAAACTGTCACTATCTAGCATAACATGTGTAGTAGTGGTGCTTTTCAAGAACAAGAGCTCATGGATTCCAAGCAAAATAGAAAAGAAATGGATGCATCTTAACATTGAATCCCCAAGTCTTACATCTATGATGGTCTTTTTCTTTACTTGAGATCTGTGATCCATTGGGTTTTCAAGCTGTACTTTAAAATATTTTTTTTGCAATCAATTGCAGGAAGCCGGGGCAAATCTAAGCCCAAATTTTTGTTCCAATCCCGGCCGCTGAAGAAGGATTTTGCTTTGGTTGTCCATGATACTTGTGAAACCAGCACTCCGTTAACTGTTCTTCCCCTAAATGTAGAATTAGACATGCAAAGAAATAATATAGAGTCACGGAATGACTTATTGGAGGATTTTGGTGGAAAAGAAATACAGCAGTTCGAGGAGGATTTTGGTGGAAATGACATACAGCAGTTCGAGGAGGATTTTGGTGGAAATGAAATAAAACAGTTCCAGAAGCATTTGGTGCCATCTGAAGTAGCAGTTGTACATGATCCAAATGAGCATTCCATGGCCGAGTTTCTGGATCACTTTCAGCATACAAGTTCCCGACTACAAGGCAATTCTAGAATGGTTTGCTTTCTTCTGTTCCATATCTCTTATCTTAAAGATCTTAGTAGCACTTCTGTATTACCATTTTTACTATTTCGAGAATGTAAAGATCATGTTTTAACCAGCAGCTGCAAGCAAAAAGACAAGGATCACGGTTCTTACAGAAGAGAAACTTATTGCTGCTCGGTGACAGAAACATGAGCAATGACGACCAACCTGAGGCACTAGATAGTGACTCATCTACCGACGAGGATGTAATACATCGTTAATCTTTTACTGTTTTATCATAACGATCAGTTGCATAGGTAGTTCTCTCAATGTTTTTTTTTCTTCTCTTTTTTGTTTCAGGAAATTCCCCAGATTCTGCAGCCTGCTATACCTCAGAGGACCATGGCTGACCAATTTCATCTAGCATTAGGAGCTGTATCTACGAACGAGAGGCTGTCTGTTGCAAGGCCTAGGCAATTCGGGTTAGTATGGAACTAGAAAGTGTCAGTAATGAGCATATTATGCATGTTTTCTAGGAACAGATGAAACAGAAACAAATCTTCAAATTTCATCTTTTCTCACTTACATTGACATGTCATGCCAGATTATCTGGAAAGTTGCAGCAGCTAATGCAATGTGAAAAGGACAGAGATAAATATTTCTTGGAGAAATCACAAACATATGATGCTTCAAGTGGTAAAAGGCCAAACTTGTATATCTTCTGTCCTCTTGCATGTTTCTGACCTCTTCTGCTGTTATTGCAGGTGCAAAAAGCTTCATTGATGTGAGAATTTTGTCATTTTCTTTGGAGGCCAAGCTGACTGTTTGTTTTTGTGCTTTACATGGAGATGAAGAGGTACTTAGACTAACTATTGTTCGTATGCTAAACAGAAAGTTAAGAATATGTGTACGTCTACTTTATTGAGAATAAGATGCTCCTTTCAACTTTTTGAAGGTCATGAGCATGCTTTTTTTGCTCTCACTAGTTTTTAAAGAAGAAAATGTTGGTACTTGTTTTAATTCTAGCCCAACTTTCACAGGGTACCTAAGACATTTACCTTTCTCGTGTAAATAGGCAACTTGTAAAAGTCAAAGTCAGGTTGTTGCATAGCATAGAAAGTCAGGTAAGGTAGCATAGGAGAGTGGATGCTGGGGTGTGGGAATTTTACTTTTATGCTTCCTTTCTGAACCAAAAACTTCCATTTTAGGTAGGAGCTTTGAGTGAACTATCATGTTTTCTTAACTTTCTTTAGACCGTTACCCTCAGAAGAACTGTAAGAAACAGGCCGTGCAGTTTCGACAAACAAATATGGTAGTGAGTGCTCTTTGAAATGTCTAATAAGTGGAAGCTTCTGGAATTATATTTCTCAATGAATTGCATTTTCATTTTTTTTAAGAATTGCAGTCATGGAATTATGGTGTTTATTGTGATTTAGTGTGTTGGCTTCCTTGTAAACTCTTTCAGAAATATATTCCTCATAGTATTTACGGCTTGAGCTTGACTTTCCAGAGTCCAAGCTTGAGACATTTACATACTCATCTCACCCTGCTCCTCTCAACTCATGTCTACTGTATATTTTCGAAAGAGCATGACAGCTTCTTTTTGCCACCACTATCATATAAAGGAAAAAAGCCAAAAGGTGCCTTGTTGGGTATAGCGCCTGCATGAAGATTGATATGGTTTATTTGAGCTTCACTGGTCGCTTACAATCCATGGACATAATTTGTAGTGGAAGATTATCTATGCAGATTCAATAAATCGAATTATATAGGTTTTACTTTTTGTGTTGAAATATGTGAAATCTTAAAAATCAGACAAACACTAATCAGTACTCAATCCCCGAGCACCACGTAGGTCTAGGAGGAAAAGACATAAATTTTTTACCATCAGGCTAGTCATCGTTGTATGAGAACTTTTAAGAATGAAAAGTGTGTTTCAATGTTTTATTTACTGTTTGTTGCTAGTCTGGCTGGTGGTGATGTTTTCATTGGTTAAATAGAATAGATTTATGGTGTTGGGTGAATGCTATCTACAATTTTAGGTTTCTTTGCAGGGTACTGAATGCCTGAGCAATCCTCAAAAAAGAAAGGGTACTGGAGGAAGGAAGTTAACTATCATTTTTAGCTCAAGAATCTGTAAAGATGTCGAGCTGGAAATAGGGAATTTTATCCGCATACATCAGCCTTGGTAGGAGCGGCTCTAATACTTCTTTCTTCGATATTTGTTTATTTTGTTTGGCTGGAATTCTTTGGTACCGGTTTGAGTGAGCTGGCTAGCTTTTACTACCCAAGCTAAACTGTTATGGTTGAATTGCCTAGAACATCTTTTGGTAGTAGCGGAATAACTATAATCAAAACAAAATAGCAGATATAGCTAGATTGCTTTTAGCCCCTCCTAGTCCGGAGATAAGTTCTGGCTTTGTCCTTGGAAATTATTCTTTAGACCATTGTTGTGGATGTGCATATGCCAATGTCTCCATGTTGGTAAAAGCTGCACGTTTTACTAAACTTTCTTGTATTGCTTAAAGAATGCTATGTGATATTTTCCCTGGGGTGATTTTTTCTGGTGCAGGAAAGAGGTACACGTGAATGAGAACGATGAGTCTATCATTTTATGTGCATATTTCTCTCAGATTTAGTCCTTGGATCGCATTTTATACCAAGGTAATAGCAAGGTTTTTAGAAATAAATGTACTTTGCTCTTCCCCTCTATTTGCATTATAGATTATAATATAGAAGTTTATTTTGTCCTTTTTGGACACGAGTTTTACCCGAGACTACTGCTAAATGTATGAAGGTAATCGGATCACTTTATTTCTTTTGAGCCTCATTGGATTGGTGGGAGTTTTAGTCCTGACTTTCTATGCTCTTTAAGTAGGCTCATCACAGATCTTATCCAATAGAATGACCACACGTATGCAGAAAGGGAAATCAGTAGTTAGGGCCGGAGCCAAAGAAATTGGTCATCATGTCAGTGTGGATGGATGTTGAATCAACAAAGTTCGATCTTGTAGCTTACAAACTGAGCTTCAAGCTGCCATTGTTGGGCATGGTGAAGGACAATGCAACTGTGGCAGAAAATGAAGACAATCTTGGAAAGATCCTTGATGCATACGAGGTGAGACTAAGGGAATTAAAACATGGGAGGTGACAGCTTCCCCTGGCAGATATGCACCATGTCCCAGTTATACAGTGCTAAATCGGAACTATATCCAAGGATGCATTTAATTCTCATCCTCGTGTAAGAGTTTGGTGTGTGTAAAAAATGTTGAAACTCTAGTCGTTATTAGAGGATCATGATACTTCCCATAAAATGGAAATTCTTGATCAATGGAGGAAGAATATTGATTAATTAGCTGGAGAAGGGACAATTGACTTCCTCGCTTCATTCTTCCATACAAGTGGACGAAAAAAACGTTCACCTTTCAAAGTTTTGCATTCATTTTTATCTTATTTTCAGGTAGATTGTGCCTGGCCTCACAGGAACTCCTGATATGATGTTTTTGGTTGATTCTTGCAAAATAGCCAGTTACGGCATAGAGTTGATAAATATAAGTGTTGAAGTTTCGGCACCTCCCACATTTGCCCAACCCCTGTCTCAGACAACATTTCAGCAAATTACAGCAGCTGGTTCGTGTCCGATTGTTGCAGAACAAAATACCAAGAACTTTTTTAAATTTACTTTGGGAATCTTAACTTTCACACTTCTACTATAATTTGAAGTAGTCAGTGTGACTGTGCGCTATCCAACTTGTTTGTCAACGTTCAAATACAGTTAAAATCTATTCTAACATCTTACATAAAATAGTTTCGCCTTAGTTTTTGGCTTTTAAATGTCATTATCTGTGATTGACTATTTCATATCAGTGTATAATACTATCAAAGAGAACGTGCATCCTGACAGAAGCAGATATGTAATTACCCAAAGTACTTTCCTGGAAGGAAGATGCAGCAGGTAAAAGGACTGTACCATTATTATTAAGAAATATCATTTGGTGAACAATATGAGGAGACTTGTGAGGTCATTACTTACCTAATCAGAGTCTTTCTCCATCTCAAGATCATGGTATTAGCATCTTAATTAAAAGCATTTAAGGGTTTGTTTAGCCACCAAGACTTTTGGGATAATTTTATTAAAGAATGACATAAAGAAATTTTACCTCGTACCCTATATATTCCTCCATAACATAACCTTCTTTCATCAAGTTCAAGCAATATATCTATCACATCCTAATTTATTATTCTTTATCTTTAGCTGTCATCCAGAAATTATGGCGATCAAAGTCCATGGTAGCCCCATGTCAACTGCAACCATGAGAGTTGCTGCTTGCCTAATCGAGAAGGAGCTGGATTTTGAGTTTGTCCCCGTTGATATGGCCTCTGGCGAACACAAGAAGCACCCTTACCTTTCCCTCAATGTAAGCATAATTACATTAAGTCTATTGTCAGTGATTATTTACATATATATATTTATGTTCTGGAAAAAGAATACTGAGATCAGTTGAACCCATTGAATATAGTCTCCGTCCGCCTCTACTTACCACCATTCCACTTTTCAGCATATTGCAGTTGACCATTGATAAAGATGTCTCATTTTATAATTTTCTGCAACTTCAGCTTTGAATATGGATTCATGCCCCCCTCTCTAAAAATGAGATTTTTTAAAAGAGATTTTTCCTTTCCTATACCATTATGAAACTTTATTACAAAATATGTGCATAGTTTCTAATTTACTCGCTATGTTCACAATTTTTTCTACAATTATTATACCATTCATTAAATACTAATTATTAGTAGATGAATCTTCCTTATTAGGCGCACTACAAATCAGTAACAAAATATTCTAATTGATTTAGCTACCCTCGGATCAAATTTAAAATGCAAATCCTATATCTTCAATTTAAAATTAAATTACGTAGACTCTTTTCTGCAAAAACTCAGTTCTTCGATATTTTTCCTTAAGCCGCAAATAAAAAAAGAAGATAAAATCGTCAACAAATTCGAATCAAGTTGTAGAAATCAGTTCTGCAAAAGCTCAGTAGCATTCTCTCTACATCTCTCTCTATTTCTCAATTGCAAATTTCAGTAATACAAAGTAAATGAAAAAGAGAGCAACAATTCCACCATTGACATCTATTAAAAAGCTTGAAAGCTTTGAATTCAAATTTGAGTTTGCAAAAATCATTATTTGTTTGGATTGAGTGTTGTTGAAAATAATCGGTAATATGGTTTGGATTTTATATCTTAATTTTGAGGGGTTTTGGTGAAATTAGACTTGGTTTTGACTGAATTTCAGATTGAAACTCGAAGAAGAAGAAGACATATCGTAAAAATTGTAGATAAATTATTGATTATTTGTATTTTGATTGTAGATGCTTTATTTTCTGTTTTCGCAAATAAAAAACGGTTAAAACTTCTACAAATCTTCTGAAAAACGCAATTATGTCAAAAATCCCAATTATGCTACAATTGAATGGGAATTAGGATATAAAAATTCAATGTACCCAGCATGTAGATATTTTGTAGATTATTTGTATTCTAATTGTAGATGCTTTGTTTTCTGTTTTCACAAATAAAAAATGACTAAAACTTCTATAAATCTTCTGCAAAAAACATAACTACGAAATTCTCAATTAAACTACATTCGAATGGAAATTGGAATATTAAAATTCAAAATATACCCACTTTGTAGATATTTTGTAGATGAATTGTAGATTATTTGTATTCTGATTGTAGATGCATTATTTTCTGTTTTCACAAATTCCAAACGATTAAAATTTTTAAAATCTGCAAAAAATGTACCAATTAAGCTACAATTGGATGGGATTGTTGGCCGTTGAGGAGTAGTCAAACTTGGAAGACTTCATATTTTATTGAATCTTTTCCTATGTGATCTCATACTTTAATACCATGATATATCAAGTATAATCCTAATTCGTAAATGGTTCTTTGAGGATTTTTAGACGGTTCCTACTACTTACCATTATTCCGTAAATGCATTTTTTTTCCCTTTTTCCCACTTATACATGTAGAATTTGTTGTCTAACGGAGATTGTTTTGTTACTTCTGGATTTTTATGTTTGTGATAGTATTAGACTATTAGATCTAAAGATTTCTTATCCAGGATGGTAGCCACACTGGTGTTTGCAAAGGTGACTTTAACGACATGGGAAAAACGAAGTGTTGGACTTGGAGTTGAATTGATGACTACATAAACCTAATGTTGCAATTCTATATTTCCATAATCATATGTTTTTATGTTTGATAACAGTACATAAACATGGGTGAGGGTGAGGTTTGGGAGAGAAACATGGGAGGGGTGAGATATATCGTACCTTGAATTAAAGAGGGATATAGGCTGCATTAATTGTACCCTTAAAATACACTATGATAGATAATTGGTATTTTGGTATACTAAATGTAATTATATTAAACCTTAAATATTGAAGGTAATAAGGTTTCCTATATGGTATAGAAATGTAAAAATTCCTTTTTTTTAACCGATGCAGCCTTTTGGTCAAGTACCAGCATTTGAAGATGGGGACTTGAAGCTCTTTGGTAAGTACTTTTGCTATTCTTGCAATTTATATATATCAGCACAAAGGTGACAAAATTTGAAAGGATTTAAGTTTATATACAAAGAGTGTAAAGATTTTCTACACTATTCTGTTGATGTAATCTTACCCTATTATAGCAGATTAGTTATTATACCTACTAATTTTGAAGTTGCTCTAGCTCATAAGTTCAAATCCTAAGACATTCTAACATAATATTTGAATCCCTTTATATAAATACCTGATTTCGCCACATCTTATAGGCGGCCTGATTTCTTACACTATCAAATTGAAATGATAAATTGGGAACTTGTAATGCAGAATCAAGGGCAATCACCCAATACATTGCTCATGTTTATGCTGACAATGGCTATCAACTAATACTCCAAGATCCAAAGAAAATGCCCATTATGTCAGTATGGATGGAAGTAGAAGGCCAAAAATTTGAACCACCGGCTTCAAAATTAACCTGGGAACTAGGCATAAAACCAATTATCGGCATGACCACAGATGATGCTGCTGTGAAGGAAAGCGAAGCGCAATTGTCTAAGGTTCTTGACATATACGAAACTCGATTGGCAGACTCAAAATACTTAGGTGGAGACTCTTTTACACTGGTTGATTTGCACCACATCCCAAATATATATTACTTGATGAGTTCAAAAGTTAAGGAAGCGTTTAATTCGCGCCCTCGTGTGAGCGCATGGTGTGCTGATATTTTGGCTAGGCCAGCTTGGGTTACGGGATTGGAGAAGCTGCAAAAATAAAGAATTCTTGAGCTAATGGATGAACATATTCCCAGAAGCCTAATTTCTGTTTCATCTGTTGTGTTTTCTGTCTGAAGTAGTTGTCTTCTACAATAAAACAGTCATAAAAATCAATGTCATTTACTATATGTACTGATATATATATATATAATCATGTGGTGTTTGTAGACTCAGTCTCATCTCCTTTCTATTTCCTATTAAATTGAACCGTTAGGTTTATCAAATTCTAAATATGTTTTTATAAATAAACATAAAATATAATTATATGGTAACTCGAGGATCGTCCTAGAGCTTTAAGTTGTGAAAACTGAACTCCTGGACAGTATCTTGGAATTTCTCCAACTCCAAATCCTTGGTGTTCGAATATCTACAGGTAAAACTACAGGGCAGTGCCCGAATGTGTGTATTCTGGATATTTTTTAATTTCCGAAAGGCAGTTTTTGATCTCAAATTCAGTAGATTAGTATATGAACTAATATCTATAAATGTGCGTTTGCAAGTTAATAATGTCACGTAATGATTTATACATTTATTTCGATCATTTGACGCTTAGCCGTAAGTGCTTCATCCCATATTATCAATTTTACTTTCCTTATAAATTTAGCATCATTGCTCTGCTTTGATAAATTTGTGATGGTTATTTAATTATTTGAAGAGGCATATCAAATTTATAGTGAGTGGCCTCACAATAAAACCGTTGGTACACCATTTGCTATTATAGCTAACATTATCATGCCTCTTGATATGATATTTGCAAGTAATGCATAACATGAGAATATTATTTTGATCCTGTTAGAGGCATCTACAAAGAATAATCTCGCTATACGAGAGTCGACTCTTATAATATTGTCTTGAAAACTTGTTCTCGTTTAGGATTTAGCTTTGATTGTGTAGCATTTTTATTCTTAGTAATATGCTAAACTTTTTACTTTGTGTTCTAATTTTTTAAATCTGACGCTCTTTATATGGAATAAATATGTGTATCCCGAGATTTTTTAAATAAGAATTTTACTCATATGATGAAGTTAAAAAATAATTAAATTGGATTCCTTGCTAAATAATCAATTAAAAGATCTGATTATTTGATTTAACATACAAAATAATTTGTCCTATATTGATTCATATCTTAATATTAGTTCATCTCTTGTTTTGAATGCTTAATCTTAACTATAATTTTATTCATCATAAATTTTATTTTGAAATAGTAAAAGTGACCTAATTTTTGATTTTAACATAAATTTTTTTTATTCTATGTTGATTCCGATCTTAATATTAATTTATCTTTTGTTTCGAATATTTAATCTTAATTATAATTTTATCCATCATGAATTTTATTTTAAAAAAATAAAAGATCTATATGACATTTCACACTTTAGTTCTTTATATTTGTAAAATCATTAGTGATATTAACTTATATAGATAAATAGATATAAATATAAATAAAGCATTCCGGGATAATACTCTTATCTGGTACTCGAATCTGGTGCCAACCAGAAAATATTCCTGTTCCACTATAAGTACTTTTTGTTCGTCGTTATCTGGAATCCAATATCTGTCCCAACGGGACACTTAAATCATCTAAAATTATTTCTTTCGAATTTTTCTATTTTTTTTTAATGTATATATGTACGGAGTAATATATATCGCTTTTGATCGTGCTAGAGAGCACAAGTGCGAGAGAAATTAAAAAAATAGTCAGATTTATAAATAATTATTTAAAAATAATATAATTTAAAAGTAATCTAAATTTAGTCAATAAATTTAAACAAAAATATTGTTCAAAATCCGTTAATATACTCCAGCATAATATACTGGAGATTGAAGCACCGGGCTCTTATATCCAATATATTATACTGTAACTTTTCGTGTGTTGGAGTTCCAACATAATATGCTGGAAGTTCATACGTATGTGCACCTATTTCCAATATATTATGTTGAAGCTTTCCATATTGCAGGACTATTTTTTTATGGCTTTGCAAATGCTAGCTATTTTTAAATAACCAGTCTGAAAATTGGCTAGTCGTGCTATTTTTACCATAAATGCTGATTCTATGTCTGTAGAATATTGATATGAGCAAGCAGATATATAAACATATATCCAGAAGCAAAAGGAATATATGCTTAATAAGTGGACTTATCTGCTCTGCTTCTCTTTTCATGGAATAGTTTTTTCTATAAATTTGCTTGCAGTTTGTCCTCAAATTAGAAGCTTCAATATCAGGCTAAGAAGATTAAATATATAAATATTTCAATCACCAAGAAATATAATGAAACATCACCATTTCCCTGCAGGAGATAACTCTTTGATTAACGAATCAAAGGGAACGATGAGGGAGAAGCTCTGGGGAGCTTGTGAATCAGCTATTACAAAGGCCATTAATTCCAAACAAACTTCCAAGGAATTAGCGACTACTGCAGCTGAGTTCTATAATATTTGCAGCAAAAAACAAAGAAGACAGATTTCTAATTTGGAAGATCCAATGAGAACTATCATGTTCGTGGGGCCATGGAGCCATACTTAATAAAAATAAAAGAATACAAAAATCAGTTGTTCTACCTTTTTTTTTTATTGGGATGGGAAAACTATGTCTACTTTTTCAGAACAGAATCTCTTTCTATAATGTCATTACTTTTTCTCCTTTTCAAATTTTAGTAAGTGGTTGTGTTATGTATATATTTAAGTTGGAGTGAAGTGAATAATTCGAAAAACATATTCTGTATTTGTATGGATAGTAGTATTTCATGGAATTAATATATACCATGTAGTTCTAAGTGATGGATAAATTACTCTAATAGATATGGTTGAATAGTATTATCGTTTTCAAATTTGTTTTGATCTTTTTATCTCATTGGAGAATTGCTCCAACCTAGGAGCGCAAAATTTTTTGTAACCGGTATCGAAATTTATAAAAGAATTGAAATAGTATTTGCAAAAGAAAAATGTGCTAGTTGTGGTTTGAACATTTGACAGAAAAATAAAGCACATTACCAACACACCAAGACACACTTTATGTCAACTAGTGTCATTTTTTCCTACTTATCTGTTTCCGTACAGTATAAATACATATATATAGTAAAATTTTCTAATGAAGCGGTGTCGCGTGACACCGCTTTGGTAAGCGTAAATCTGACCTAGTGTATAATTAATTCCTCTGAGATCTTGTATTGAGGGCCTTCTCAGTTTTGACATTTATTTTAATGAAATGAGAGAAAATGGTTCGATGATGCAATCTTGTAGAAAATAATTGTTGGGAATTGTTACTTATTACAATAGTTTGTTCAACTCTAACTTGATATAATTAAAGGCGCCAGAGATTTCACTCTTTTAAATAGAGTTATTCATGTTAAAATAATGGAAAGAAGCTTTCCCAAAAATCATGATAAGCACTAATTAATTAAAGCGAGAATCCTCAAATTAAAGTGGAATTAGGTTAATAATAAATCAATAGCAGGATGAAGCATTCCAACAAGGTTCCCTTGGGCTGAAATAAGAAGCTTTGATGTTAGAATTTAGAAGTTGAAGTGCAGAGTGATTGGAGATAATGCATCTTGGAGTTTTGTACTGATTAATGGATCCACCTTGACTTATAAGCAAGTCCATTAACGCTTCAAATGTGCCTGCCTTCACCAATCTTATCTCCAACGGCCCTATCGACTTGTCGTTCGTCCTACACCGTCTGTATATGTAGTCAAGCTCTTCTTCAATGGCTATGCAACACTCTTCAACTACTTGTGCTTCCACATTCACATCTGTTTCACAAACACTAATTATGATATTCCCTTGCAAATACAACAACAACAACAACATCTACCCAATGTAGTCTAACAAGGTGGGGTCTGGGGAGGGTAATATGTAATATGTACGCAAGTCTTACCCCTACCCGATAGGGCGGAAAGGCTGTTTCCAATCGACCGTCAGCGAAAGATCGTGAAAAGAAAAAAAAAAACAAAAACAAAACAAAAAGAAAAAGCAATAGTGACTCTAGAATAAACCACAAAAACTAACATATAAAGGGCAAAGTAAACAAAGCAATAACATAAACAAAAGGCATTAGTAATTCTAGGAGTACTCACGGAGATATTAACCTATCCGGAACCCTCCCCCGCGACCCATCCTTATCATGCGAAATAATAGAAGCCCCTAACCTACAACCTTGATAGTAGACCTTCATACTTTCCTATCAAGAGCCATGTCCTCGAAAATCCGCATAATAGTCATGTCCCGCCTAATCAGCTCCTCCCAATAAAATATCATAATATAATGCACATGCATGTCAATTTTCATCCAAAATATCATTTTAAATTTTTTGATTTATGGGATTATGTATGTATGTATGCTATCAATTGGCCTCTTTTTTTATATACCCAACTTCATACTCTATGAGTAGAACTGTAGATCATAAAATTCATACGCACTTTGAACAAGAATAGAGTTCTAAATTATTTTGTTATCAACGCAACACCTTTGTTCACGATGGAATGGCTGTGAACGATCTCCCAATAGAGGACGTAGTGCCCTGGAACGGAAGAGGCATCGGCGTAACTGGTGTATTCTACGAGCAGAGCTTGGTGCGGCTCCAGGAGTTTCTTGGCGAGGGTGATGCTCCTGTGCAAGTCTTTCTCGTTCGTCTTGTCATTGTCAATGCTCAGCACCACGTTTCTTCGACAAATGAATCTGAATTGAGGGGCTTTATTGTGGAATCCAGTTACTTGCAACACATCTCCAATGCGATATCGATACAGTCCTAAAGACATTAATTTCAAACAAGTACAGAAAAATTCAGTGAGTTTTCACATTTGCGGTCCGGAGATGGTAAGATGTACACAGTCTTACCCTAATTTGGAAGGATCGACTAAATAAATGATGAACAAACCGAAGATGCTAGATACTAATAGCAGTGTAAGAATAAAAAGATATCCTACCAATATTACTAATGCTATCGAACTATTTAAGCATATAACTCGTCCAACTTTTCAGGATGCTAATGTAAATTTTCTTTTTACAGTATTATTTTATGGACTAATAGAAATTAAACTCTGATAAATTATATATTGGTAAAAACAAAAGATGATGTACCTGAAAATGTAGTAACCACCAACTCGTAATAATAACCGAGTCTAACGTGGACCAGGTCAACCAGCTTAGTCTGAGGTACAAACTGTTCCTCGTCCAAGTCCATTAAGAAAGTTCCATTAGCTCCTAAAGGTATGAATTCAAAATATGCCATATTAGGCAATAGGGTGAAAGACACCTCATCTGGAGGACTCAAGGGTTTCAAATTCACACCAAAGTAACATTCAGACGAGGCATACATTGTACAAATTAAGGGCAATTTTCCTTCACTATAGTACTCTAAAGCTGGTATATATTGTGACATGGATCCTGTGACCACTGCCTCAATATATTTCGCCTTAGGCCAAAGTTGGCAAATTAGCCCCTTCCACGATGAACGTCCACAAATTTCCTCAATCTCATTTGCAACGATATCAGAATCTAGGTTTAAAGTCGAAAGAATATTGGACAGAGCAGATCGACAAGAAACATCGGTGATCATGGCGTTTAATTGACCCGTTCGAATATCATGACACATATTTTGCCAATTACGTTGGAGGAAAGAGATGGAACGAAGGAGGGCTGAGGCGAAAACGGCCCCGATTCGAAGGACTTGGTGGCGATAGACAAGTCCTGCTAGTAACTGGCAATACATGCTTTGGTTACTGTCATAACAAAGTATAGCTTGGTCTGGACTTGTGAAATCGTTATAAGGATCCTTTGATCGACATTTAAAGTGCTTGCTTTTGTAGTAACTTGTTAGTACTGTCCTTGCTGGTATGCCACAAGGTGTAGACGTTTCTGCCTTCACAAAGTAGAGGAACATGGCTTTACCTTCATCAAGTCCTGGTATGTACCTGGTCAAATTATTTGGATTAAATATTAGTGTAGAGCACCAAAACAGTAAATCAATAGTACAAGTTAAAAACAAATCTACACAAGAATTAAACTTATTAGGGTAAAAACATATTTGCACCGAGTATTTACACCAAACCAACAATTCAATTCACCATAGGTTATGTAATTTTATTAGGTAGAAAACATTTACTATTGATTAACCATAAACATGTGGGCGTACACCTATTGGTTTTACTTTTACTAGGTAAGCCTCACTTAAATAAATAACTTTCATTTTGAACAATTGAAAAAGAAAAGGATTTAATCCTAGTCCCTAGACGAAATGAAGTAAAATCGGGGATTTGTAACCGGAATTATAGTTTATGAAATAATTTGAGCATTCAACCCAGAAATATTAAGGATCATTTGGTTTGAAGACAAGTTACATTTGAATTAGTTATGATGAAATTAGATGCTCTATATTATTTTTTATTGACTGCTTAGTATATTGTATTAATTCTAAGTTGTCAATTTTGCTGCTTTATCCTGGAATTATTATTCGAACATCTAGTAGGTATAAGTTATCCCGGTACTATTTTTAATCCTGGGATAACTTATTTCAAAATTAGTAACCAAACAAGGGATAATATAAAGCGGTACTAATTTTACCCAAGATTATTTTTGCTAATCCATCATAAGTACTCCCTCCGTTCCAATTTATGTGAACCTGTTTGCCTGGGCACGGAGTTTAAGAAAAAAAATGAAGATTTTTGGAATTTGTGGTCCTAAACAAGTCCAAATAGGACATCGAGTATTTGTGTGGTTATAAGAGCTTCTCATTAATGGTAGAGTTGTAAGTTTGAGCTGAATTGTTACCAATTTAAAAATGATTCATTCTTTTTAAAACGGACCAAAAAGCCACGTGAACGGGAACGGAGGGAGTAGTTCATAGCAGGGGCAACTGTATTTTCCTATCCCACCTATCAAGAGCTATATATACCATCACCCTGGAACTAAGATCATCGAAAGGAATCGGAGATTTCTGCTCTTTTTGTGAAATGCACGAGACATACAACATGCAAACTAGCTCTGCTAAAGAAAATTACTAGAATCTGAGAAAATACTGCATGGGAAGGATGACAAATGAAGTGTGAAATTAACTGGTTCATAATAGGCATAATGAGATTGTAGAGAAACGTTCGACGATCGAGATCTTGTGCAATTGAAGGCATCAACTTCGGCTCACCGCCTGACGTCCCTGAGCTACATGTGTCGAAAGAAGAAATAAACTCAGAACCAAACTTTATATAATTATAAAGCAAACCAATCAGCGCAGGTAAACATATAGAAACGAGAAATAAAATACCTGCAAAGCATTTCAGTGATTGGGTTCGCAGAAATAATATTATGGTCTTCTCCATTAGCAATTCGTAGGATATAAGGCTGAATATCCTCGTACGTAACTGCTGGCACAACACTCTTGTATTTTGAGACTCGTTTATTATCTTTTGATCCTATGAATTTTTTCAAGTATTCTGTTTCCCCATTTTGAGATAAAATTTCTCTTAGAATTCCCTCTTGAACTTCATCAGCGTTCTTCGTTAGTCTCTCTATCTCTTTCATTGCCTCCTTGCCCTTGTACTCTAATTTCTTTCCGTCCATATGATTTTTTTATTCAAGAAAATATAAACAAACTGTAATTTAGTAATGTTAATTAAATTTAAGAAATAAAAGCAAGTAATGGTAAAAAGAGGAGAAAAACTAGCAATACGCCTTATCGGGAAAATTCTCTCTTTGAATGTGAAGAACCAAATGGCTGTGGCTTTTATAAAGAGTTATATGGATAATATCAAACAGAATATTTCGCAATAAGTACTTAGTTGGACGACGTCAATGAACAATTAAAAAGCTTCATCATGTCGGTGGATATTTTTTTACACTTTAGAGGAAGAGGGATGTCTCTGATAAACTAAAGTGATCAAGTCAGCGTCATAATTATTGAGTCGACATTTTTTCTGTCTATTTATGGGACATGCATATTTTTTTCTAAATCCACTTCATTAATCGTTGAGCTGCACTCAAATGTCTAAGACATATATTAGACCTTAAATTTAAAAGTATTTTTTTTTATTTCTTAAACTTTGTGAGAAAGTAAAAAATTGTTTTTGCCAAAAGATGGTACGATCATTATGGGCTCTATCTAGACTCTTAGATTTTTTAAGGAGAAAGTACCACTTTGGAAGGTGCATTGTATAGCTTAAAAATTTGCATATATAACGTCTTGCTTTTGAAAATTCATTAAGAGCATATTTGGAAAGCCATCTAGAAATTAAATTTGGATGTAATTAGGTGTAATTATACAGTTTGACATATTTGTTTGGCCAAGTAATTACTTGGTCAGCATGTAATTGAGTGTAATTGGAGGGGTATAATTACACTCTCCAATTCTCAACGGGCAGTGGCGAAGTAAGAAATATTTCCAAGGATGTTCAAACTTGAATGAACCAAAAAAAATTCCGACAAAAGGTGTTCAATATATATTTTATACATCTAAAATTAATATTTTACTTATAAATACATTGTAATTTTTCGTAATATTTCGGTGAAGGGTGGTGAGTTGACAACCCTTTCTAATAGGTGGCTTCGCCCCTGTCAACGGGGATGTGAGAATTTGTGGTAATTATAAGGTTTTATTTATTTTCGTTCCTTTTTATTTTATTCTAATCTATTTTCTTTATAACTTTTTATTTCTATTATTTTAAGTTTTAATTTTAATTTTTACTTTTTAATTTCTTTTAAAATTATAAAATATATTTTTCTTTGTACATTATTTCTCTTCCTTTATTTCTTGTTATTTCATGTAATTGCTTATATTTTATTTTTATTTATTTTATTATTCTATTTTTTTAAACTTCACCTTCTAATATTATAAATAACGAGTCATTTACAAACTTATCATATAACGAGTGATGTTATTAAAGTGAAATTTCATTATTAAATGTGGTTATAAACTTATTATGTTTCATAATCTAAAATTATAGTGGAACTAACTATTAATATGTTGGAATTTGACATATGCTAAATAGTTTTTTTTTTAAATTTTTTTAAATTGTGTTACATTCATGGTTCTAATTTACTTGTTTTAGTAGTATTGACCCGCTTTCATGTTGTTTATTTTTTAGTTAAAATTGATAGCTCAGTTTTGTCAAACATTTGATAATGTTATGACATTATATTTATAAATATTAATTTATTTTATCAAATATGAATTCCATAATGCTTACAAAATAACGTATATTTTTAATTTTTGTACGTAGCTAAACTAAATATTATTAATTTAAAATATATAGATAAATTTTTACAATATTAGTTTATATATGATTACTTATTAATGTATATTCATGAAAAATATACATCTTAAATATCAAATATAATATTATTTATACTTATAAAAATTTATAGGCATATATTTAGTATATTAAAATTTAAGTTTTGATAATTACTTAATTTAAAATTTAATCTAACTGTGTAATTACACTTGTACAACCAAACAGTAAACTTGTAATTACACTATGACAAACAAAGAGGCCATCGTAATTACATAACTGAATAATTACTACCCTAGTAATTACACCAATTCCAATTACATGGTGGTTTTCCAAACAGACTCTAAACAATAGGGTCCGAATTAATAATTTGATTAGTTACACTTACTTTATTTGATTTGCGTTTTCTGTTAAGGTTGTTTTTCTGGGTGACTGCTTGGCAGTGTGGAAATCAAAGAAACAACCTGTTGTTTCCTTCTCTTCTGCTGCAGGGCACTGAGCAAAGTGGTGGCTGAACTCACTTGGCTCACAAGGTTGCTTCTTGATCTTTCTGTGCCTGTTTTTATCCTGTTTCTATTTTTTGTGACAAACAGGCTGCTATTTATATTTCTAGAAATCCAGTGTTTCATGAGCGTAGCAAGCACATCAAGGTGGATTGCCATTTTATCAGAAAGAAGTTAGGGGATGGATTGATTTAGCTGTTTCATGTTTCCACCTCAAATAAACTTGTCGACATCTTCACCAAGCCTCTAACTGGTGTGCTCCATCAGCCATTCTTGTCAAAGTTGAAGGTGTTCTCCCCCTCCAACTTGAAAGGGGTATTGGGCTATCTAACTATCCAGCCTCAGGTCCAATAAGGAACATTTAGTATCTGGGCTGACCACTAGTCATTATTTTATTTTGTACATAGAATATTTATATTTGGGATTTTTTCATATCTATACCATATAGCAAACCTTATTACCAAAAATATTCATAGTTTATTATTTACCCGTGTAGTCCATATTTTTACTACAAAATATATACCAATCCAAAAATAGATGGATTTTGTCATAAATGACGCGCTAAAATGAAAACACAAGATCTGGGTGTGATTCTGTCTACATTAAAGATGAATTTTAAAAATGGAAGGAGATCTCATTGATGCATAATTCTCTCCTTGCTCAACGGAAAGATCTCTCTTCTCTCAATCAACTATAATTCTCAAAAAAACGCAAGCTACTGAAGCTACGGTAATCAAATTACTTTTACTAATTCTAAAACGCAATACAAATTGTAGAATACAAAAATCATTCTTCGTCAACATCAGTACTTAAATTGTAGAAACTATATCTGTTCTTCGTCTTATGTTTTTTCAACTACACAAAATCATGTCAAAAATCTCAATAATGTTGAAATCGAATGGTAATTAGGATAACTGTGGCAGATTTAGAGACTTTGAAGTTGATGCCATTGTGGTGGATGAGAATGCAGGTTTGTGTAGTTCGAAAATGCTTAGAATTTTAGTTTTATGATATTATCTACAAATTTACTACATATATCTACAATTTGACTACAAATTTTTTATTTGGTGCAGGAAAGAAATATTTTATTATACAGTATTTCCAGATTGTAGATAAATTGTAGGCAAATTGTAGTTTACTTGTAGTTTACTTGTAGTTTGTAGTTAATTTGTAGATAAAATGTAGATATTTTATAGATGCTATATTTTTAATATTGTAATTTTTTTTCTTTGTGTTTGTTCTGATAATGTAGGTGAGGGCTTCAACAGATTATATACATACTGTATTGGATGGTGTGAAGCGGTAGATTGTGTGTCTAGAAAACAAGAAATGTAGTTGTGGCCAATTCCAACTTGAAGAACTTCTATGTGTAAATTGTTTCTAGATTGTAGTTATAATGTAGGTTAAATGTAGTTAAGTTGTAGTTTTTGTTGAATTTTGTAGACAAGTTGCAAATTAATTGTGGATAATACATTGCTACGATTGGGGTATTTATATCTTATTTTTATTGTGTAATTTATATTCAACTGATAGTTATATACAAATATTACATAGAACTTGGAGGTAAACATCTAAAAATTATGATAAAAACTACAAAATTTATATATAATAACAGCAAATGTAGCTTTTGAAGATTTTTTTTTTTGGAGTATTGTTTTTTTTTTCATGATATGGGAGTTAAAACAAAATATGAAACTTGAAATATGATTTTGTGAAATCAATTGAAGAAGAAAATTGAAGAATCGTGATTAATTGAAGAAGAACGTGAGTGAGAGGCTTGCATGAAGAGATTGTAGGAGAATGAGGGAAAAACTAAAGGAAAATCGTGGGGTTGGTGGATTAACTGTAGGTAAATCATGGAGGGTGGGAAGAGAGAGAGGCGGGTAAATAAAATAAAGTGAAAATATGGTCCTAAAATCACGCCTACAATAAATGAAGCATTAATTATACCCTTAATTTGAATTATGGTACATAAATTGAAAGTTGGTATGTTTAAATGTAATAAACACAAACCTTAAACATGAGAGGTAATAAGGTTGGTATACATAGGTAAAAATCCCTTTGTATTTTGATTAGTTTTGGCTCTTTGTGTAAATGAATTTTGTATGTAAACATGCTGCATATAACTAAAAAAAGGCTGAATGCGTAATTAATTTTTCCAGCCATAAACATTGTATCTCTTCTTCTTCTTCTTCTTCTTCTTCTCCTTCTCCTTCTCCTTCTCGAATATTCTGCAGATCTCTAATTTTCTTGTTCTTAATTCCTCACTTGATCCAGGATGTTCACAGTTAGTTTTATCAGAAATATGCGACTCACCTTATATAGCGTTATTTAATTATCTTTATTGGTCTATATATTAGGTGTTAAATATTGTTGTTTTACTATAACTGATAGAAATTAGTTATCTATTCATACTTCTTTTTCCTTTTAGGATCAACAATATGAAACAACTTTTTACCATGCTATCACTATGATATTATACCAATATAATATAACATCATATAATACTGGTATAAGTTCCCCATTTTGTTAATAAGGAATATGACGTGTATCACACAAAAAGGGAATCCTCAACTTTTTCTCTAAAGGAAAACACGTTGTGGCCAACAAACAAAATGCATCAAAACGTCACTATTTATAACAAGACTAGTTGACTAAACATCACGCGTTTTCTACGCTGAGGGGCAGAAAATTATAACGAGCAATTAACATTAATGGATTGACTTACTAAGAATATACATATTGTTAGGTGTTTGTCTAATTTTTTTTTTTAATTATAACTGGTTTATCTATCTCAGGAAGAAAATAACAATATATTTATCATTATAATTGATTTTTTTATTTTCTAGAAGGAAAATATAGTTATTTCATATTTGACTAGTCTCTTTTCTTGTAGGAAAAGTTTGGAGTTCAATAAATTAAAGTTCCGTCTTTCTCATTCAGCAATATTCACATTGTAGCCATATGCAGTTTGAGGGTCGCGTTTAGGGGAAGAACTTTAACGAACAACTGTTAGCGTGTCACTTGTGCTTGCCTCTTTGTTATGTTATTCTCTTGATATTTTGTACTCTCTTTTATATAGTGGATTGCTTATCTTAGCCCGTCGACGTAGGTCAATTAACTGAACCACGTTAAATATTATATCTATTTTGGTATATTTCTTTCTACTATTTGATTTATCGTCG
>JASVEL010009306.1:0-84139 GCA_032618575.1 Nicotiana noctiflora | reverse complement strand
TAATGTGACTATCTCGGCATGACAGTCCAGAATTGCATGGTAAGGAGATAACCAATCCATGCCTAGAATCACGTCGAAATCCATAATACCTAATAGTAATAAGTCAACTCGGGTCTCCAGACCCCCAATAGTAACAAGACAGGATCAATATACCTGATCCACAATAGCTGTATCACCTACCGGGGTAGACACATGCACGAGCAAGGCAAGAATACCACGGGTCATACCCAAATGATGCGCAAAATATGAAAAAACATAGGAATAGGTGGATCCGGGATCAAATAAGACAGAAGCATCCCTGTGGTAGACTGAGATAATACCTGTAATGATTGCATCTGATGCACTAGCGTCCCTCATATCTGGAAGAGCATAAAAATGAGCCTGACCTCCGCTAGTACGATCCTCACCCCTAGGGCAACCTCTGGCTACCTGGCCACCACTCCTAGCTGACTGTGCTGGTGCTGAAGAAATAGGAGCAGAATATGAGGGCTGGTCCCCCTACTGAGACCGCTTACGAAGCAACTGGGGACACTCCCTCCTATTATGCCCAAACTCACCACACTCAAAGCAACAACCTGAAGCTGGAGAAAGGGACTGCTGAGGACCCCTCGCTGTAGATGAACCCTGAGCTGAAGGAGTAGGAGCAGAGCTCTGAGATGGAAGGGCGCTCAATGCAGACTGGTTAGGCTGATGACCCTGCTGACCTTAATGGCCTTGATGACCTTGACGACCACGGTCTGACGAAGCTCCACTGGACTCTACATGACCTGACTGAGGAGATCTGAAAGAACGACCTCTACTGTATTGAGACTGGCCCCAAGACGGAGCACCACTGTAACTACCAGTACCACGAGACCTCTTAGCCTCCCTCTCCTCATGCTCTCGGTGGCAGTCTGTCTCAATCTGATGAGCCGCATCCACCACATCCTCAAAGGTAACTGCTGAAGCCCTCTCTCTCCCTAGTCATTAGTATACAGATAGAATAGATGAGACTATCTATAAATCTGCTGATCCTCTCTCGATCCATCGGGATCATCCACATGGCATGATGGGCTAGCTGTGTAAATCTCAACTCGTACTGAGTCACCGACATATCTCCCAGCTTCAACCAGTCGAACTGACGACGCAACTCCTCCCTCTGAGACTGGGGCACATACTTCTCCAAAAATACCGCCAAGTGAGGGGCGCTGCCCCAGCAGGCCTATGTCTCTCAAAATCCTCCCACCACTGAAATGCTGGTCCTGTGAACTGGAAGGTAGTGAAAGTAGCATCGCTGGACTCCAGAATACCCGCAGTACGGAGCATATGCTGGCACTTATCCAGAAAACCCTGGGCGTCCTCACCCCCAACACCACTGAATGCTGGAGGCTGTAGCCTCTCAAACTCTCCAATCGACGCTGCTCATCATCAGGAATAACTGGAACCACATGAGCTGGGGCTGGTGCAACGGGTGCAGCCGGCTGAGCTGGCTGAGTTGGAGCTGCCTCAGGTGCCTGTATACCTTGAACTACCAGCTCGGGTGTGCGAGCCACGAGGCTCTGATTCCCCCCCCCCACCTGTAAAGAAGCCACTGCAGTAGAGGCTGTAACCACCTGAGCTAAGCCAGTACATACTGATAAAATCTGGGCCAAAGTCTCCTGAGGACCCGGTATCTCCAAAGAAACTGCCAGTGCCTGAACCTGAGCTATTGGGATGACCTGTAGCTGGGACCTGTTCCTGAACCTGGTCAGCTGGTGGGTCAGCAGGTGCTGGCACTACTGCCCTACCTCTGCCACGACCACGGCCTCTGGGTGCCACTGGTGGTCGTCCGCCACGTCCGCTAGCACGTGTTCTCGCCATCTGTGAGAGAGTAGAATATGGAAAAATTTAGTTTCATGATAACACAAACCGCACGATACGAATCAAAGAAAGTGAAGCGTTTCCTAAAGTTCTGTAGCCTCCCGAGGATTGATACGGACGTCTACGTACCGATCCGCGAAAGCATACTAAACCGACTCATGACTCGCGAGTCCTAGTAACCTAGGCTCTGATACCAACTTGTCATGACCCAAATCTGGTCGTGATGGTGCCCAGTAATCAAGCTAGGCCAGCCAGACCAATAATTGTTTTCACAGTTAAAGACCAGTCCCAAAAGGATATCTCAAGAAGAATATATGAGTCAACAGATACTCCAATAATAATAATATGAATAATATACCGAGAAGTGCGAAAACGAAATAACACTCCCAAAGATCTGGGGTCACGAGTCTAGAGCCTCTACCAAAATCGAACAGTAATAGAAAATGCTGACTGAAATACTCAAGTCTGAAACATATAATGATAACTGAATGGAATGAGAAGCTAGGTTCTGCGAACGTCAGCAGCTACCTCAACAACTCGAAATAACTCTAGTAGAAGCTGGAGTGCTCGTCTATCCCTGTTGTGTACCTGAATCTGCACACAAAGATACAGGGAGTAGGGGTGAGTACTAAGTACTTAGTGAGTAAAAAGTATATATTACTAGCTGAAAGTAGGAAATCCACAGAATACCACAGAGTAAAGCTAAACTACAGTCCGATTCCTCCTACGAACTAACAACAACAGTACATTACAATTAATACAGATAATTTAATAGATAACAATGCAATGCAATGCACATGACCGTTATGGAGTGTAGCCCGATCCATTTAACATCAACGACGCTCACTGGGGGTGTGTACAGACTCTGGAGGGGCTCCTACAGCCCAAGCGCAATATATCATCTGCTGCGACGTGCAGCCCGACCCTTACATCATCTGCTGCGGCGTGCAGTCCGATCCATCCTCAGTCCACAACATGCATATGAGTCACACAACATTTCAAATTATTTATCTCCAAGTTCCAGTTCATTAATAATGAAAATACTTTAATTTTTATTTAATTTTTCAAGAACGGTGACTTAGCATTTCAACATGGTGGTTTCAAACCAGGACTGAGATAAGTGATTAAGCAAATCAAGCTATCACATATATATCTATCCCCTAGGGATACTATAGGTTGGCACAAGGCCCCAAACATGGCTTACAGCCCACAAATATATCTAATACATCGTGTGTTTCAACCACATATATCATGTTATTCATATCCGGGATGGACCAAGTCTCAATCACCAATCATAATCAATTCCACACCTGCCACGGGGTGCGAGCCACGCCCTACTAGCGTCACAATGTGCTAAGCCGGAGTTTCGAACCCTCATGCTACCATATACACTAACTACTCACCTCTAGCCGTCCGTGGACTCGTCCGCGATGCCTTTTCCCTTTGAATTTTCCGCCTCGTGCGTCGAATCTAGTGAAAACCAGAGAAATTATATCAATATGGGTCAAAGAAACATAACCCAATCTAATTTACTTGAAATACTCAATAATGCACCAAGATGGTAAAACCCGGACCCCGGGCCCGCTTCTAGAAAAATTCCGAATCTCATACCAACGGATTTCTCATCTCGCCACGAGTCCGTGCATATAAAATTTATCGAAATCGGATTTCGAATGGCCTTTCAAAAGTCAAAATTGGTTTTCATAATCTAGGCCCTAATTCTTCACAATTTCTACCCAATTTCATGAGTTTTGATGTTTATTCTAGCATATAATCGTGTTTTTCAAAAAACTTACCTCCAATGTTTTCCCGACAAAATCCTCTTACTTCTCGTCCAAAAGCTCTCCAAAACGCTCAGTTTTTATGAAAAAAATAGGTTTTGCTCGCGGGGGTTATGTTATTAAACCCCTCTATCAGACCTGGAATTTACCCTATGCGATCGCGGCACTTTGCATGCGATCGCGATGAATAAATTTTTCCCTGACCTTTATTTGCCTTACACGATCGCAGGAGTCAGTTCGCGATCGCATTGAATCAATTTACCCCTCTTACACAATCACAAGGTACACTACGCGATCGTGATGGGTACCTAGGTGCCTAAGCCTATGCGATCGCATCCCTATGCTCGCGATCGCAGTGAAGAAGATTACTGGTAGCTTCTGCTACAATTTCTGCTGCATTTTTCTAACTAAAAATCCCCGTTGGGCATTCGAAATCATCTCGAGACCCCTGGGACCTCAACCAAAAGCACAAAAACATCACATTACCTCATTCAAACTTGCTCGTAACATAAAAACACCATCGTAAACATCAAAATCACCATTTTCACACGGATTCAAGCTTAAGTTTCTTTAAAACTTCCGAAATTAACATTCGATCTAAAACCCGACCTAAACACCTCCGAATGACACGAAAGTTTACACGGATATCCAAAATTACCTAACGAAGCTACTGCAACTCTCGGAATTTCATTCCGAGCCCCGGATCAAAATCTCACCTACCGTTCGGATTTCGCCAAAATCCAACCTTAGCCAATTCAAGCCTAAAACTATACCGAACTTTCGAATTCGATTCTGATTGCTCTCCCAAGTCATAATTGATCCCCTAAAACTAGTTGAATCATCGGAATTCCATTCCGAGCTGTCTAACTCATCGGTCAATATTCGGTTGACTTTTCCAAACCATCTTTCCCATAAAGAGGTTTATGGCCTCATTTCTATTTAAATTCCCTCCGATTTGCTTCTAACTTTCCAAACACATATAAATTAGCATATTGAAGTATTAAATAAAGAAAACAGGGCGATAACTCCCGTAACGACGGGTCGGATCGTTTCAAAAAGACGACCAACTCTATAACTTTTGTGTCATATCTTCCAAAACCAAGTTGTGTACCGTGCAAGAAGGGAAAGCAAGATTATGACGTAAAATAAAAAAGAAAGAGAGTGTAATAATTTACAACTATTCATACATCCCATAATAATCCTTCTGACATTGATAATTTAAATTTAATAAAATTATCTTTCTCAAATTTACTTTTCTACTAAAAGTTACTCTATCTTTTTTTTAAATAAGTCATAATTCTATTATTGTTAAAAAATGCCCCCCCCCCTCCTCCCCAAATTTTGGGATAAAGCAAGTCCTCTTACACCAACTCTTACCGTATGTACAAGCCCACATGACATAAAAGAAGATAAATTCACTTATGTTATAAATGGTGGACTTTAACCGCTGCCAACATAATATAGTACTCTATCTTTGGGTACCTAAGAGGATGACACTTGATGCCGATAACTACAAGTTTGCCTTCTAACAACAAAAAGTTATTTTCCCTAAAAGCTTCAAAAGTAATTTCTCTATACAATGTAATAAAAGGGTTTCATAAAAAATAGGAAGTAATACAAATGCACAGGTACCAGTGTCACGACCCATATCCGGTCGTGATGACGCCCAACAATCAAGCTAGGCCAGCCAGACCAACAATTTCTAATTTCATCGAATACCAGTCCCAAATGGACAACCCAAGAAGAATATATGCGAGTTTAAGAACTCCAATAGTAATAATAATGAACAAAATACTGACACTCCCAAAGATCCGGAGTCACAAGTCTAGAGCCTCTAACAAAACCCAACAGGAAAAGAGAGTACTGTATAGAAATACTCAAGTCTGAATACCAAATACAAATAACAACTGGAAAGGAGAGGAGAAGCTAGGTTCTCCGAACGTAGGCAGCTACCTCAGCAACTCGATGTGACACTGCAAACGCTGGAGTCGCCTGTCTACTGCTCCTGAGTACCTGAGTCTGCACACAAAAGGTGCAGGGAGTAGAGGTGAGTACTAAGTACTTAGTGAGTAATAAATATATAAAAGTAGTTGAAAGTAAGAAATCCACAAAATACCACAATATGAAGCTACACTACAGTCCGAATCTCCTACGAACTAGTATAAACAGTACAATTCAGCTACCATAGAGTAATTTAACAAATAAAGATGCAATGCAATGCACATAACCGCTACGGCGTGTAGCCCGATCCAATTTAACATCGACGGCGCTCACTGGGGGTGTGTACGAACTCCGGAGTGGCTCCTACAGCCCAAGCGCAATACTGCTGCGGCGTGCAGCCCGATCCTCATATCTACCACTGCGGCGTGCAGCCCGATCCATCCTCAGTCCACATAAATCAAATAAGTCACAAAACAGTTCATTCTTCTTAATTCCAGTTTCCAATTCATAATTTATGAAAATTACTTTAACTTTATTAAATTTGCAAAAGCCGGTGACTTAGCATATCAATAATGTGATTTAAATTTCCAGGACTGAGATTAGTGATTAAGCAATTATAGCTATCACATAAATATTGTCCTCTAAGGACACTACAGGTCGGCACAAGGCCCCAAACAAGGCTTACAACCCACAAATATATCAAATACAATGTATTTCCAACACTAATAACATATTATTCATTTCCGGGATGGACCAAGTCTCAATCCCCAGTAACAATCAATCCCGCACCTGCCACGGTGTGCGTGCCACGCCCTACTAGCGTCACAATGTGCTATGCCGGGGTTTCGAACCCTCAGGCTACCATATACACAAACTACTCACCTCTAGCCGGCCGTAGACTCGTTCGCGATGCCTTTTTCTTTGAATTTAGCTCCCTCGTGCGTAGAATCTAGTGAAACCACAATAATTATATCAAATACGGGTCAAAGAATCGTAACCCATTTCAATTTACATGAAATTCGTATAATTACACTAAGTTGGTAAAACCCGACCCCGGGCCCACTGTTCGGAAAATTCCGAAATTAGTACCAACGCGACCCTCATCTTGCCACGAGTCCGTGCATATAAAATTTATCAAAATCGGAGTTCAAATGGCCTCCCAAAACTCAAAATCCCGTTTTCAATATCTAGGCCATATTTCTTCAGGATTTCTACCCAATTTCATGAAGATTGATGTTAATTCTACCATAAAATGATGTTTTTGATTCAAGAATCTTACCTCCGATGAATAACCGATGATTTCTCAGTGATTTCCTCGAGTTGTCTTCTCTCTAGGGCTCAAAATTGAGTTTTGGGTTAATGAACCCGTGAGCCTTCTGTTTCTGTGATTTAATTCACTGCCAGGCCCGTTTGCTCTACGCGTTCGCGTGAGCTCCCACGCGTTCGCGATGCCCAGTTCCCTTTTACTCTTCACGAACGCGACGCCTACCATGCTTTCGCGATGCTCAACTTGGCTTACCCTACGCGAACGCGAACTCCACTACGCGTTCGCGATGAACAAAATTCCCAGCGCCTATTTTCCTTCTACGCGTTCGCGGCACCCCCTCACGCGAACGCGAATCTTAACTCCCTCTGACCTACGCGAACGCGACGCCCTTGTCACGAACGCGATTCTTTAGCCCACCTGGCCTTCGCGAACGCGACCCATGTCACGCGAACGCGAAGGTCAAAATGACTGGGCAGAAACCTGCAGTTTTCTGCAGATTTTGCCAAGTCCCATAAGCCCGGTTGATGGTCCGAAATCATCCCGAGGCCCTCGGGACCCCAACGAAAGCCACCAACATACTCCAAAACATGATACGGACTTGTTCCAATCATAAAAACACCGTCCTAAACATCAAAATCACCATTTACACACGAATTCAAGCCTAAGTTTCTTCAAAACTTTCAAAACTAACATTCAATCCAAAACCCGATCAAACGATGTCCGGATGACCTGAAAATTTGCAGACATGTCCAAAATCACATAACGAAGCTACAAAAATTGTCAGAATTCAATTCCGACCCACGAATCAAAATATCACCTACCATCCGGTTTTCGCCAAAATTCAACCTTCGCCAATTCAAGCCTAAAACTACACCGGACCTCCGAATTCAATTCCAATTGCTCTCCTAAGTCATAAATGATCCCCCGGAACTAGTCGAATCATCAGAATCCGGTTCCGAGCACTCTAACTGAATAGTCAACTCTAGGTTGACTTCCCATATTTAAGCTTCCTTCAAACATGCTATTAGCTTCATATTCAACCCGAATCACTCCTAACTCACCCGATATACTCTAATACTGATATAAAAGCATAAGATATGTAAATGCAAGGTAACGGGGTGGTAATTCCCGTAACGACAGGCCGGGTCGTTACATTCTCCCCAACTTAAACAAACGCTCGTCCGCGAGCGGGTTAAGAAACATACCCGGAGCATCAAACAAGTGTGGGTATCTGCTCCGCATCTCCTGCTCGGTCTCCCAAGTTGCTTCCTCCACGGGACGACCTCTCCACTGCACTTTCACTGAAGCTATGTCCTTGGATCTCAGCTTACGAACCCGTCGACCCAAAATGGCTACTGGTTCCACATCATAAGTCAAATCCTCATCTAGCTGTATCGTGCTGAAGTCTAACACATGAGACGGGTCTCCGACATACTTTCGGATCATGGATACATGGAACACCGGGTGAACTCCCGACAAACTGGGTGGCAAAGCAAGCATATAGGCCACCTCCCCAACATTCCTAATCACCTCAAAAGGTCTAATGAACCTTGGGCTCAACTTTCCTTTCTTTCCAAACCTCATAACACCCTTTATAGGCGAAACCTTCAGCAACACCTTCTCACATACTAAATAAGACACATCTCGGACCTTCCGGTCTACATAACTCTTCTGACGCGACTGAGCTGTGCGAATCTTTCCTGAATCACCTTCACCTTGTTTAAGGCATCCTGAACTAACTTTGTCCCTAATAATCTAGCCTCACCAGGCTCAAACCAACCGACTGGAGACCTACACCGCCTCCCATATAAAGCTTCATACGGTGCCATCTGAATGCTGGACTGATAGCTATTATTATAAGCAAACTCCACAAGAGGCAAATAATCAGCCCACGAACCACCGAAATCAATGACACAAGCACGCAACATATCCTCTAATATCTGAATAGTACGCTCAGACTGCCCATCCGTCTGTGGATGAAATGCTGTGCTCAGCTCTACCTGTGAACCCAACTCTCGCCGAAATGTCCTCCAGAACTGAGAAGTGAACTGGGTACCTCTGTCTGATATAATAGAAATGGGAACTCCATGCAATCTCACTATCTTACGGATGAATATCTCTGCCAACCGCTCTGAGGAATAAGTAGTACACACTAGGATGAAGTGAGCCGACTTGGTCAACCTATCCACCACCACCCAAACTGAATCGAACTTCCTCGCTGTCCGATGGAGTCCAACGACAAAGTCCATAGTAATCCTTTCCCACTTCCACTCAGGAATATCAATACGCTGGAATACACCACCAGGTCTCCGATGCTCATACTTGACCTGCTGACAGTTTAGACACCGAGCCACATGGCTCATAATATCTTTCTTCATCTTTCTCCACCAGTAATACTGCTTCAAATCCCGATACATCTTCGCGGCTCCCGGATGAATAGAATACCGCGAGCTGTGGGCTTCCTCCAATATCAACTTACGAAGGCCATCAACATTGGGCACGCATATCCGCCCCTGCATCACTAATACACCATCACTATCAATAGTGACATCTCTGGCATCATCATGCTGAACTCTGTCCTTAAGGACAAGTAAGTGTGGATCATCATACTGGCTCTCTCGGATACGATCATATAAAGAAGAACGAGCCACTACACAAGCCATCACCCGACTAGGCTCAGAAATATCCAGCCTCACCATCTGATTAGCTAACGCCTGAACATCAACTACTAGGGGTCTCTCCCCAACTGGAATATACGCCAAACTGCCCATACTAATAGCCTTCCGGCTCAATGCATCAGCCACTACATTGGCTTTCCCGGATGGTACAAGATAGTAATATCATAGTCTTTAAGCAATTCAAGCCATCTCCGCTGCCTCAAATTTAGATCTTTCTGCTTAAACAAATGTTGAAGGTTGCGGTGGTCCGTATATACATTACAAGATACACCATATAAGTAATGCCTCCAAATCTTCAAGGCATGAACAATAGCAGCTAACTCCAAATCATGAACATGGTTGTTCTTCTCGTGGGGCTTTAGCTGATGAGAAGCATATGCAATAACTCTACCCTCCTGCATCAACACACAACCGAGTCCAACTCTAGAAGCATCACAATACACCGTATATGACCCTGAGGCTGATGGCAACACAAGTACTGGAGCTGTGGTCAAAGCCTCCTTGAGCTTCTGGAAGCTCTCCTCACATTCATCAGACCACACAAATGGAGCATTCTTCCGTGTCAACTTAGTCAACGGTGAAGCAATAGATGAGAAACCCTGAACAAACCGGCGATAATAGCCTGCCAAGCCGAGAAAACTCCGAATCTCTGTAGCTGAGGAAGGTCTGGGCCAATTCTGCACTGCCTCGACCTTCTGTGGATCAACCCGAATACCATCACTGGACACCACATGTCCCGAAAAACCCACAGTATCAAGCCATAACTCACACTTAGTGAATTTTGCATAAAGCTTCTCTTCTCTCAACCTCTGCAATACCACCCTCAAGTGTTGTGCATGCTCCTCCTGGCTGCGTGAATATACCAGAATGTCATCAATAAACACAATCACAAAAGAATCAAGGTACGGCCGAAATACACTATTCATCAAGTGCATGAATGCAGCTGGGGCATTAGTCAACCCGAATGACATCACCAGGAACTCGTAGTGCCCATATCGCGTCCTGAACGCTGTCTTCATAATGTCTGAGTCCCTAATCTTCAATTGATGATAGCCCGATCGAAGATCAATCTTAGAAAATACACTAGCTCCTTGGAGCTGATCAAATAGGTCCTCAATACGAGGCAATGGGTATTTATTCTTCACTGTTACCTTGTTCAGCTGCCTGTAATCAATGCACATTCTCATTGTGCCATCTTTCTTCTTCACGAACAACACCGGTGCACCCCAAGGTGACACACTCAAACGAATGAAACCCTTATCTAAGAGTTCCTGAAGCTGTTCTTTCAATTCTTTTAACTCTGCTGGTGCCATGCGATAGGGAGGAATAGAAATGGGCTGAGTGCCCGGCACCAAGTCAATACCAAAGTCAATATCTCCGTCAGGCGGCATGCCTGGCAGGTCTGCTGGAAATACATCCGGAAACTCCCTCACAATGGGGACCGAATCAAGACTGGGTGTCTCAACCTCAACATTTCTAATGAAGGCCAAATAAGATAAACAACCCTTGCCAATCATTCGTTGGGCCTTTATATAAGAAATCACCCTGTCGGACACATAATCAGTCAAGCCACACCACTTGATCCTTGGATTACCTGGAATAGCTAGTGTGACTGTCTTGGCATGACAGTCCAGAATCCCATGGTAAGGAGATAGCCAATCCATGCCTAGAATTACATCGAAATCTACCGTGCCCAGTAGTAATAGATCAACTCGGGTCTCCAGACCCCCAATAGTAATAAGACAGGATCGATATACCTGATCCACAACAACAGTATCCCCCACTGGGGTAGACACATGTACGGGCAAAGCAAGAATACCACGGGTCATACCCAAATGATGTGCAAAATAAGTAGAGACATGAGAATAGGTGGATTCGGGATCAAATAAGACAGAAGCATCCCTGTGGCAGACTGAGATAATACCTGAAATGACCGCATCTGAAGCACTAGCATCCTTCCTATCCGGAAGAGCATAGAAACGAGCCTGGCCTCCACTAGTACGATCTTCACCCCTAGGGCGACCTCTGGATACCTGGCCACCAGTCCTAGCCGACTGTGCTGGCGCCGAAGAAACAGGAGTAGAAGACGAGGGCCGATCCCTCTGCTGAGACCGCTTACGAAGCCACTGAGGACACTCTCTCCTGATATGACCCAAATCACCGCACTCAAAACAACGGCCTGAAGATGGAAGAAGGGGCTGCTGAGGACCCCTCGCTACCGATGAACCCTGTGCTGAGGAAGCAGGAGCAGAGCTCTGAGCTGGAAGAGCACTCAGTGCAGGCTGACTCTGCTGACGGTTCTGCTGACCCTGATAACCCTGATGGCCCTGCCGACCACGATCTGATGAAACCCCACTGGACTCTGCACGTCCGGACTGATGAGACCTGAAAGAACGACCCCTACTATACTGGGGTTGGCCCCTAGACGGAGCACCACTGAAACTGCCAGAACCACGAGGCTTCTTAGCCTCTCTCTCCTCCCGCTCTCTGCGGAGATCTATCTCAATATGACGGGCAGCATCAACCACCTCCTCAAAGGTAACTGCCGAAACTCTCTCCCTGGTTATCAATATACGGATGGGATAAATAAGGCCATCGATAAATCTCCGAATCCTCTCTCTGTCTGTAGGAACCATCCACATGGCATGACGGCTAACTGTGTGAATCTCATCTCGTACTAATTAACCGTCATCTCTCCCTGCTTCAACCACTCGAACTGACGTCGCAGCTCCTCTCTCCGAGACCGAGGCACGTACTTCTCCAAAAATACCATGGAGAACTGCTGCCAAGTGAGGGGCACTGCCCCAGCAGGCCTACGCCTCTCGAAATCCTCCCACCACTGAAATGCTGCACCTGTGAACTGAAAAGTGGTGAATGAAACACCGCCGGACTCTAGAATACCCGCGGTGCGAAGCATGCGCTGACATCTATCAAGAAAACCCCGGGCGTCCTCGCCCTCGCACCACTGAATGTCGGAGGCCGTAGCCTCTCAAATCTCTCCAAACGACGTTGCTCATCGTCGGCATAATCGGAACCATATAAGCGTGAGTCGGTACAACGGCGCAATCGGCCGAACCGGCTCGGCGTGCGAGCCACAGGGTCCGATTTCTCCCCTCGCCCGTGAAGAAGACATCGCAGTAGTAGCCGCAACTACCTGAGCCAAGCCTCGTGCACACTGATAAGATCCGAGCCAAGGTCTCCCGAAGACCCGGCATCACAACGGGCACCGCCGTACTCGAACCTCGAGTCGCCGGAGTGTCCGCCGCCGGAATCCGGTCCCGAGTCCGGGCCACCGGTGCAGAATCCGACCCCGAGTCCGGTCGGCCGGTGGGTCGCCAGGGCCGGCACCGTCGCTCCTACCTCTACCACCACCACGGCCTCCGGGTGCCAACGGTGGTCGTCCGCCACGTCCGTTATCTCGTGTTCTCGCCATCTACGAGAGAATAGTATATGGAAAAATTTAATTTCATGATAACACAAATCGCACGATATGAATCCAAGAAAATGAGGTTTTTCCTAAAGTTTCGGTAGCCCTCCGAAGATAGATACAGACGTCTACGTACCGATATGCGAAAGCCTACTAAACCGGCTCATGACTCGCGAGTCCTAGTAACCTAGGCTCTGATACCAACTTGTCACGACCCATATCCGGTCGTGATGGCGCCCAACAATCAAGCTAGGCCAGCCAGACCAACAATTTCTGATTTCATCGAATACCAGTCTCAAATGGACAACCCAAGAAGAATATATGTGAGTTTAAGAACTCCAATAGTAATAATAATGAACAAAATACTGACACTCCCAAAGATCCGGAGTCACAAGTCTAGAGCCTCTAACAAAACCCAACAAGAATAGAGTGTACTGTATAGAAATACTCAAGTCCTAATACAAAATGCAAATAACAACCGGAAAGGAGAGGAGAAGCTAGGTTCTGCGAACATAGGCAGCTACCTCAGCAACTCGATATGTCACTGCAAACGCTGGAAATGCCTATCTACTGCTCCTGAGTACCTGAGTCTGCACACAAAAGGTGCAGGGAGTAGAGGTGAGTACTAAGTACTTAGTGAGTAATAAATATATAAAAGTAGTTGAAAGTAAGAAATCCACAAAATACCACAATATGAAGCTACACTACAGTCCGAATCTCCTACGAACTAGTATAAACAGTACAATTCAGCTACCATAGAGTAATTTAACAAATAAAGATGCAATGCAATGCACATAACCGCTACGGCGTGTAGCCCGATCCAATTTAACGTCGACGGCGCTCACTGGGGGTGTGTACAGACTCCGGAGGGGCTCCTACAGCCCAAGCGCAAAACTGTTGCGGCGTGCAGCCCGATCCTCATATCAACCACTGCGGCGTGCAGCCCGATCCATCCTCAGTCCACATAAATCAAATAAGTCACAAAACAGTTCATTCTTCTTAATTCCAGTTTCCAATTCATAATTTATGAAAATTACTTTAACTTTATTAAATTTGCAAAAGCCGGTGACTTAGCATATCAATAATGTGATTTAAATTTCCAGGACTGAGATCAGTGATTAAGGAAATATAGCTATCACATAAATATTGTCCTCTAAGGACACTACAGTCGGCACAAGGCCCCAAACAAGGCTTACAACCCACAAATATATCAAATACAGTGTATTTCCAACACTAATAACATATTATTCATTTCCGGGATGGACCAAGTCTCAATCCCCAATCACAATCAATCCCGTACCTGCCACGGTGTGCGAGCCACGCCCTACTAGCGTCACAATGTGCTAAGCCGGGGTTTCGAACCCTCATGCTACCATATACACAAACTACTCACCTCTAGCCGGCCGTAGACTCGTCCGCGATGCCTTTTCCTTTGAATTTAGCTCCCTCGTGCGTAGAATCTAGTCAAACCACAATAATTATATCAAATACGGGTCAAAGAATCGTAACCCATTTCAATTTACATGAAATTCGTATAATTACACTAAGTTGGTAAAACCCGACCCCGGGCCCACTGTTCGGAAAATTCCGAAATTAGTACCAACGCGAACCTCATCTTGCCACGATCCGTGCATATAAAATTTATCAAAATCGGAGTTCAAATGGCCTCCCAACACTCAAAATCCCGTTTTCAATATCTAGGCCACATTTCTTCAGGATTTCTACCCAATTTCATGAAGATTGATGTTAATTCTACCATAAAATGATATTTTTGAGTCAAGAATCTTACCTCCGATGAATACCCGATGATTTCTCAGTGATTTCCTCGAGTTTTCTTCTCTCTAGGGCTCAAAATTGAGTTTTGGGTTAATGAACCCGTGAGCCTTCTGTTTCTGTGATTTAATTCACTGCCAGACCCGTTTGCTCTACGCGTTCGCGTGAGCTCCCATGCGTTCGCGATGCCCAGTTCCCTTTTACTCTTCGCTAACGCGACGCCTACCACGCGTTCGCGATGCTCAACTTGGCTTACCCTACGCGAACGCGAACTCCACTACGCGTTTGCGATGAACAAAATTCCCAGCGCCTATTTTCCTTCTACGCGTTCGCGGCACCCCCTCACGCGAACGCGAATCTTAACTCCCTCTGACCTACGCGAACGTGACGCCCTTGTCACGAACGCGATTCTTTAGCCCACCTGGCCTTCGCGAACGCGACCCATGTCACGCGAACGCGAAGGTCAAAATGACTGGGCAGAAACCTGCAGTTTTCTGCAGATTTTGCCAAGTCCCATAAGCCCGGTTGATGGTCCGAAATCATCCCGAGGCCCTCGGGACCCCAACGAAAGCCACCAAAATACTCCAAAAAATGATACGGACTTGTTCCAATCACAAAAACACCGTCCTAAATATCAAAATCACCATTTACACACGAATTCAAGCCTAAGTTTCTTCAAAACTTTCAAAACTAACATTCAATCCAAAACCCGATCAAACGATGTCCGAATGACCTGAACATTTGCAGACATATCCAAAATCAAATAATGAAGCTACAGAAATTGTCGGAATTCCATTCCGACCACCGGATCAAAATATCACCTACCATCCGGTTTTCGCCAAAATTCAACATTCGCCAATTCAAGCCTAAAACTACACCGGACCTCCGAATTCAATTCCGATTGCTCTCCTAAGTCATAAATGATCCCTCGGAACTAGTCGAATCATCAGAATCTGGTTCCGAGCACTCTAACTCAATAGTCAACTCTTGGTTGACTTCTCATATTTAAGCTTCCTTCAAACATGCTATTAGCTTCATATTCAACCCGAATCACTCCTAACTCACCCGATATACTCTAATACTGATATAAAAGCATAAGATATGTAAATGCAAGGTAACAGGATGGTAATTCCCGTAACGACGGGCCGGATCGTTACAACCAGTTCAATATCTTTAGTCAAAATTGCTATCATGATAGAAATTTCTTTCTTTCTTTCCTGCTCTTTATGCCTATGTAGGAATAATCAAGGAGAATGTATTTCAAGTAGCCCATTTATGTATAGCAAATGGAATTGTTATTTCTCTGAACTTGGGTCCTCAAACTAGGAATGTTAAACACGCTCGCTTAGCCCTACAATTTTACAATAAGAAAATACTCATTAAGGATATAAACTCTATAAAAGCATTACACACATAATGCATGTAATTGAAGTATGTGCTATCTGGGAGACATTATCAACGCACGTTTTTTTTGGGGCCAAATTCTTTAGTAGCTACTCTTTCTCGGAAGGTCATATGCCCTTCATTGAAGACCTATAGTAGAAGAAAAATCTAAAACAAAATCATAACACACTCTAGCAAGTCACCATTCAAAGGACATAAATTGTTATGGAACTTAGCAGCACGGAACTGGTTCTTCTATCTTCATGATGGAACCGGTTCTTCTATCCTAGTTTATGTAGTTTCAGACGTGCACACTTGTATCTCGCATATGTTGCTCGCAAATCAGACTTGGTCTTTTTGCTCTCAAATATGCTTAACTTCTGCTTATGTACATTACCTGTAAAAGAGAACAACTTAGTTATTTAATAGATTAGTAGTTAGAGTTTGATCGAGACTCCAATGCTTATCCTTAGTCGATTTGAGTCCTTAACCAATACAAACTCTCATCCTTATCCTAGCTTAGGATTGTGTTCTCTTATCATAAGAAGAGTGTCCTCCTTAGAACTCCATGCAACTTTTTTCTTATTATCGATTTCTTCTAATAATTTTGTTTTTGAATGACAATATCGCTAACTCATTTAATCTTCTTGAGAATTGTTCATTTTAGATAAGATTTTAAAAATTTTAATTTTGAAAAAATTATTTCTATTTGGTAACTGTTATACATATTATTTTATAAAAAATAAATGCATTTAAAAAAGAATTAAGTCTTTTTATTTAATTGAATGTGTCGATTGGAGTATTATTTTCTATTTGAACTATCTTTTAAAATATTTTTAATTTAAAAAGTAAGTTTAAACCATCAATACTGGAGTAACTATTATATTTTAAGGAACATTTAAGGTTAAGACGATATGTTTTTAAGTTATCGTGATTTAATGATCTCAAATTTTTACAAGTAAAATTATTAAACTATTGAACTTTTATACACTCTGAGAAAATAATAAAGAAATTAAAGAGAAAGTATACAATCTTATGCGAGAAGGGAATGAAAGATTATGACGTAAAAAAAATAAGAAAGAGAGTTTAATAATTTACAACTATTCATACATCCCATAATAATCCTTCTGACATTGATAATTTAAATTTAATAAAATTATCTTTCTCAAATGTACTTTTCTACTAAAAGTACTCTATCTTTTTTTTAAGGAAGTCATAATTCTATTACTGTTAAAAAATAGGGTCCCCCAAATTTGGGGATAAAGCAAGTGCCTTACTTGCTTCACTATAGATCCGACACTGATTTTATCCTTTTGATATTTCACTTAACACGAAATCAATGTTTTAAAAAGCATTTATGGGGTGAGCTCCGGAGTGATGAAGCATACCAAAAACGTTCCAGAGCAATGGGGGAGGGGCAAAAGTCCCGTAAGACGTACGCCGAGAAATTTAGAGCGTATATTTAACGACCCGACCCATCGTCTCATGATTTACTGTCTTATTTCCCCCTTATTGTGTTGCTTTATATTTTATTACCGGTATTGGCTGCGTTAGAATTTAATTGGAGTAATTTTATTAAGAAATGAGTCAATTAGCCTCTTTTAAGAAGGCTTAAGTTGGAAAAGTCAACTGGATATTGACTTATGAGTTAGAGGGCTTGAAATTGAATTCCGATAATTCGGTTAGCTCCGGGTGATGATTTAAGGCTTAGGAGCGCAATCGGAAGTAATTTTGGAGGTCCGGTGAAGAAGTTAGCCTATTTTGGCGAAGATAGTATTTTGGCAATTTTCGGTTGATAGGTGATATTTTGATCTGGGAGTCAAAATGGAATTTCAAAAGTTGCAGTAGCTTCGTTAGGTGATTTTGGACTTGTCCGCAAAATTTCAGGTCATTCAGACGTCATTTGGTTGGGTTTCGGATCGAATATGAGTTTTGGAAGAATTTGATAAATTTAGACTTGAATCCATGGTAATTTAATTATTTTAGTGTTGTTGAATCGTTTTGACAATTGGAACAAGTTTGAATAATGTTATAAGAGGTGTTGGTACTTTTGGTTGAGCTCCCGGAGGCTTCGGGGTAAATTCGGATGCCCAACGGGTCATTTTTGGAAGATTTTTTGCCGTTTTGGACATAAATGTAATGATCCAAAGGTCTATTTTTAGTTCTAGAGATCCAAATTTGATTTCGAGACTTTAAGAATTTAAATAATAAATTATAGGACTGATCCAAAAATTTTGGTTTAATTTCATCAAGTCGCGATTGGGTTTTTGACGCGAAACGTGAGTTAGTTGTTTAACGAGCGATATTGATTTTGCACTGAGAAAATGAGATCCAAATTCAGTTTTATTTGAGCGATCCGTATCGATATTACGGAGCCAGAGAAAAAAGAATAGCCAAATTCCGAGTTCGTATGATTGAGTTATAGCATTTTACTGAAATACAAAGCTGCTGTAATTTTCTGGGGCAAATCCGGTATTTTTGCTTCTGCGATGAACAGTTCCCGCCGAAGCGGGTGAACAATGATTTTTCGCTTCTACGATGAACAGTACCGCAGAAGCGGTGAACAGTGTAATCGCACCTGCGGTGAGCAGTAACCGCAGATGCGAAAATCGCTGGGCATTTAATTTGGGGTAGTCCGAGAGTTTTCTTCATTTTTGGAGCTATGGAGCTCGGATTAAAGTGATTTTCGAAGCGATTTTTACCATATGGATGGGGGTAAGTGTTCTATATCCAAATGTGATTATATTTAATGATTTCATGGTTATCTACATCAAGTATTAGTGAAGCAAATGGAAGAAATCAGAGAAAATTTGTAAACTTTTCAAAAACAAAAATTTTAGATTTGAAGGGTTATTTGTGGTCCGATTTGGGAGTTCTTGGTATGTACGGACTCGTGGAGAGACGAGGATTCCGAAAATGTAAATTTTGTAAATTCTTTTGAGATGTGGGCCCATGGCTCGGGTTTTGCCAATTTCGTAATTTTTAGTATATTTCGAGTTCTTTCGATTGGGTTATGTCCCATTAACATATTGTGATATATTTGCCGTGACTTTGGTTAGATTTGACGCACGTGGAGGGCGGTTTGAGGGGCAAAGATGTCGCGGGCTAGAGAATTCGCCGGTTCGAGGTGTGTAATACTTGTAAATGATGTCCTGAAGGTTAGTAAACCCCGGACTTGCACATCCTAGTGATGTATTGAGGTGACTTGCACGCCGGATAATGGGCGTGGGGTAGAGCACCATTGGGGATTGTGACTTGGCCCGTCCCGCTTAATAAATAATAACACCTAATTGCTTGAAATTGAATTGACGCCCTAATAAAGATATTAATTATCATGAATTGGACTGATTATCATGCTTTGGGCTTCGTGCCGATTATCTGAATCCTTCAGGGATTGGTATCACTATCTTGATAACACCGTGCATATTTTTATCTCAATTTAAGGTTTTAAATGGTATTTTGCTACTCAGCATTTTTATAAGGTTATGAAAAACTTGAACAAGGTCTTGATGACATTTTTAGTTGTGAGCTAATATGATACTATTGCCCGAAGGGCTTTCTTGATTATTCGTTAGACTGATTGGGGCCGAGGGCCATATGTGAGGGCATGACGATTTATGTGAGGAGGCTTTCAGTCCTCGAGTGATATGTGAGCATATGTATATACATGCATGGATCGGACTGCACGCCGCAGTAGTATATGGATCGGGCTGCGCGCCGCAGCAGGTATGATATTGATATTGCACTTGGGGTGTAGGAGCCCCTCCGGAGTCTGAACCCCCACAGTGTGCGCGGGCGCCTTTGCATGGATCGGGATGTACGCCACAGCGTCATATCCATTGTATGGCATACATACATTGGTTTACTTGTACTACATGGCATAACATATAGCACTCATACATTACTGGCATACATGCATTATTTGCCTTATTGACCAGATCCCCTGGTGGAAACTGTTGAGGAGTGTTGAGCCCAAGGGGCTGATTTGAGTGCAGACTTGCACTATTTGAGGTTGTACCAGGTATTGAGCTGTCATAATGAAAGGAAAAGACGTTAAAATGAGAATTCTAAGTAATCTACTCACATATGCTGAAAAAGAATAAAACGACAGAGTATTGTAGTTTAAAGACAATTCAGTACTATGTAGCATGAGATAGTTCTTTGTGTGGTTTTCTTTTCCTCAGTATTATTTACTTTTATTACCACTGAGTTGGAAGTACTCACACTCGACTCCCTACACCTTGTGTGTAGATCCAGGTACATCACATCAGAGCTGATTCTATAGCTGCTCGGGAGTTGCAATTGGACAGTCGAGGTAGCTGCCAACGTCCGCAGGACCTGACTCTTCAATTTATCCTTTTTTGTGTTTAGTCTATCCCACACTTGTGCACAGTGTATAGGCTTATGTCTTGTGACTCCTAATCCGTTGGGAGGTTATACTGCTTTGGGATGTCTAATCCCGGTGTGTTGGATATTTTCTTTATTATTCTATCACTGTTTATGCTTAAAAAGGGTTAATGTGAGATGATATCTCCGTGTTTTAGTTGATTGGTCGGGCTAGCCTAGCAGTGTGCTGGGCGCCATCACGACCGAGTTTTGGGGTCGTGACAAGTTGGTATCTAAGCCTAGTTTACTAGGCCTCATGAGTCGTGAGCCGGTTGGTAGAGTCTCGTGGATCGGTACGAGGACACCTGTGCTTATCCTCGGGAGGCTGCAAACCTTTTACGAAACACTTCACAATCTTGGAATTCTTATCGTGCGTACTTGATTCAGCTTGAGATATAATTCTTGAAATTCCTTCCACACGTCTGTATGCGCACTCGAGCGCTCAGTAATATAATTGCCTTGATGGCTTGTGACTCCCCGATTGAGGGGCGAGATATGATCTCCGTGAGTTTATGTTGGGGCCAGTCGGGAGGACTTGAGGCCAGATCCTTGTCTATGGCTTGAGCACCAAGGTGCTGATTCTGTGAGCTGGTATTATGAAATTTATATGACTAGTATTGTCCTAAATTGTGGAAATGGTAGCTTGATAGTGGATGAGTTGTTAGGTGTTAGACTCTTACAGTAATCCGTTGGGTAGCCCCTAGCTATGGGCGTGGTGAATATGTTCATCTCTCTCAGTGGAAAGGTAAAGTGCCTTAGGTGTAGTAAATCTAGTTCAGACTCATGAAGACTAAAGTGATTATGCTATGTGTATCCTGGTGGAAGGTATTGTACTGAAATGCTAAATTGAGGCGAAGTAGGTGGGTTAATTCTCGTGTGTAATTGAAAGGTATTTGATATGTGTTATGATTCGAGCAGGTGCATCGCATGTTCATGTATCGATTTTTATAATATGATTTGTATAGTATTGAGACTAATGTTGTTAATATACATTGTGATGTCTTGTCGAGTTGCGAATGTATTGTTAGGGTGGTTTTGGTGATTCTCTTGCAGATGGATAGGCCAAACTACAAAGGAAACTCTGTCAAAAGTTTTGGAAAAATTTGAGACTTAAAAAAGATTTTATCACCTAAGGAATGGGCTTAACTGTTGTGTGTAAATGAATACAAGAAGTGCAAAAGAATTAAGATTTATGATGATTCGAGTCTCCTCCAAAGCTTGAAAATGACTTGAGTTTAATGTCACTATAACATTGTGGCATCATTTGAGTAAGAATGCTATGAGTGGCTAAAAGTGCTTTGATGTATGCCTCCGAGCCAAGTTGGGGAGGTAGTTATTGATTAATTGATTGCACTATTGTGTGCTATGTTGGTTCTGTCTTTAAGTATGTTGGAAAAATTCTGGCAAAGGTTATGGTGCTTCGTAGATGTGAAGAAATACTAGGATGTTTTGAACTGTTGTTGGTAAAGAATGCTCGGTGTATAGAAAAGAAAAATAGTTAATTATATCTGTGGGTAATCATGTTCTGCGATGTCAGAGTTCTAACAAGGCACGAGTGGTTTTGTTCAATAAGACAGTTGAACTACAGCTGAATAAGGGTGCATGACGCCCGAGAATAGTCTTGCGGTATTCAAAATTTTCTTGTAACAGTCAGGTGTTTTAATGTTGTGCATACGGCTAAAAAACGGTGGTTTCGCCAGAAAAGATCAAGACTTGTGTTATATTATGTGAATGATGTGACTCTGTGTATCAGTATTGGAAGGTAATGATAATGAATTCAAATCGCAGGAAGTTCTTTAAAACAAAGTATTGTAGAATGTGATATTTCTAGGAGACACTTCAGTGGCCTACGAGTATTAAACAATGTGGCCTTATGTTTGAATCTCTTGTGGTGAGCCTGAATTGAGGCATTGTAATGCTACAACAAGAGAGAAAATCAATTAATAATGTAAACCAAATATGAAGGTTGTGATGGTTGTTCTTATGCGTTATGAGAAAAAAATGGGAGTTATTATGAACCTTCAAAAGGTTATCAGACTAGTTCAATGTGATCAGAATCAGCTTGAAGTCGATGGATAGATTTAATGTGATTAATGGCTCTATATCAGGCCAGATGTGTGCATCTTTATAATGTGGTCCTTATGGAGGAGTAGATAGGTTGATGCTTCATTGTCAGATATCTCGCATGGTGATACATTATGCCGTATGATTTGTGAAACGACTCGAGAAATTGCTATGTGTTGGGAATCCACGTAGGAATGATGTTGCCTGAGCAACTTGGCTCTTGAAATTCAAATTTGTGCATAACACCTCAGTTGTGCTTGAGTTTCATATTTATAATGCTAAATATCCCTCAGGGATGATATTATGCACCTAGCATGCTTATGATCGATATTCGGTATTTGATTATAATGAGCAGATTTGGCTCGATGTGTGTCTCCTTATGTGAGACTATATGTGGATCGGGTGGCACGCCGCCATGGGTATGTTATCTGGATCGGGTTACGTGCCGGAATAGTGTGAAATCGAGTATAATTTTTCTATATACCATTTCGTATGCCTTGCTTCCTGTTTTCTAAGGAAAGTCTGTATAAATGCGTGGGATTGATAATTCCTTCCAAGGTTTGTTTTCTTTTGTATTTCGTTCGAATTGGTAGCCTATTAGCACATTGGGGCATCATATGCGACTTATAGTTATGTCTGGAGTGGCATATTGCCCGAACAGTTCGTACTGGGAAAGACGAGATCATTGAAGTTTAGATCAGTGTTACTTGAGTATGTGAAGTAAAATTAAAGAGCTAAGATCATTGTTTGGCTCAGAATGAGGTAATAGTTCTTGTCAAAGAGTATAGAACTAATGAATTGTTGTTTCGGTAGTAGTGATGAATGTGTTCAGGTTTCATCCGTCATGGAATGAATGAGTATCAAATGTGTGCGTGTATTGCACGGTAGAACTGGGATCAGATATGATGATTGTGCGTTGTATGGAGTTGGAGACCATAGTTCTCATATTCTAGCGAAATGGTTGTGTTCCACAGACCAGCGGACGGTTGGGAAATATTTATTTTCTTAAGTTGGCCTTTATGGTTGGATATAGGTACATGTGGTATGATTCTATTGAGTACTCGTAAGGAAAGTCGAGCGGGAAGAGTAGTTGAATGTCGCTCGATAATGGGGAATTAATTATGACCTTTCAGGGTAGATTCATGTGTTATATTCTATGATGTGAGACAGGGTCTCAGCTTTGTGATGTAATGGTAATGATGAGCTTAAGGTACAACTCTTTCGTTTGAGTCAATTGTTCTAAGTTGAGTATGTTCAGGATATTCCTCACTGGTGTGTGGATTATGCAAGTTGTGGCTTAGTTTTGTGATAAGGTGCCATATCACTAGAGTAGTGCGTTGAATTCGAGATAATTGTTGGAGTCATTAATGAATGCAAATAGATGTGATTTTGATTGACTAGAGAGTTTAAATTAAGGATTGGCTCGAAAAATCGGTTGTGGCATTAGTCAACAGGGGAATAGCCTTATGAATGGGTGACCTGAGGAATGGATATGGTTTATCGCGTGTTTTATTTACCATTGGCAATATAGGAAAGTGTTGGAATAAGACTCTAGCTAATAAAAGGGTTTTCTATCGACATTTGGTTATCGTGGGCAGCTGTTGTGAATGGAAATTATCGCTGCATATGTTTGAGTTATGTGGTATATCATATGATCGCAGTCGAGGTTGCAGGTATGGGTTAATATAGATGTTTCGGGTTTATTCTGAGTAAAAATTTGAGGTTTTGATCTTGTGTAAGATTTCAAATAGTGAAATGTAGTTCTATAGTTTATGGACTAGATGGATTGTGAAATTTCAGCTATAATACGTTTTCAGACCTATATGAGATAGGGTGACGTGAAGGTCACCCCGGGTAATATGCATGGTAAAGTTATCCAACTATTGGTGAACTTCTAGAACAACTCTGGGTTCGCTCGAGGACGAGCGTTTGTTTAAGTCGGGGAGAATGTGACGACCCGACATGTCGTCTCATGATTTACTGCATTTTTTCCCCTTATTGTGTTGCTTTATATTTCATTACCGGTATTGGTTGCGTTAGAATTTAATTGGAGTAATTTTATTAAGAAATGAGTCAATTAGCCTCTTTTAAGAAGGCTTAAGTTGGAAAAGTCAACTGGATGTCGACTTATGAGTTAGAGGGCTCGAAATTGAATTTCGATGATTCAGTTAGCTCGGGTGATGATTTAAGGCTTAAGAGCGCATTCGGAAGTAATTTTGGAGGTCCGGTGAAGAAGTTATCCTATTTTGGCGAAGATAGTATTTTGGCGATTTCCAGTTGATAGGTGATATTTTGATCCGGGAGTCGGAATGGAATTCTGAAAGTTGCAGTAGCTTCGTTAGGTGATTTTGCACTTGTCCGCAAAATTTCAGGTCATTCAGACGTCGTTTGGTTGGGTATCGGATCGAATATGAGTTTTAGAAGAATTTGATAAATTTAGACTTGAATCCGAGGTAATTTAATTATTTTAGTGTTGTTGAATGCGTTTTGACAATTGGAACAAGTTTGAATGATGTTATAAGAGGTGTTGGTACTTTTGGTTGAGGTCCTGGAGGCTTCGGAGTAAATTCGGATGCCCAACGGGTCAATTTTGGAAGATTTTTTGCTGTTTTGGACATAAATGTAATGATCCAAAGGTCTATTTTTAGTTCTAGAGATCCAAATTTAATTTCGATACTTTGAAAATTTACATAATGAATTATAGGACTGATCCGAAAATTTTGGTTTAATTTCCTCAAGTCGCGATTGGATTTTTGACGCGAAACGTGAGTTAATTGTTTGACGAGCGATATTGATTTTGAACTGAGAAAATCAGATCCAAATTCAGTTTTGTTTGAACCAATGGATCCGTATTGAAATTATGGAGCCATAGGAAAAAGAATCGTCAAATTCCGAGTTCGTATGATTGAGTTATAGCATTTTTAGTGAAATAAAAAGGTGCTATAATTTTCTGGGGCAAATCTGGTATTTTCGCTTCTACAATGAACAGTACCCGAAGAAGCAGGTGAACAGTGATATTTGCTTTTGCATTGAACAGTACCGCAGAAGTGGTGAACAGTGAAATTGCACATGCGATGAACAGTAACCGCAAATGCGAAAATCGTTGTGCATTTAATTTGGGGCAGTCCGAGAGTTTTCTTCATTTTTGGAGCTATGGAGCTCAGATTGAAGTGAATTTCGAAGCAATTTTCACCATATGGATGAGGGTAAGTGTTATATATCCTAAAGTGATTATATTTAATGATTCCATGGTTATTTTCATCAAGTATTAGTGAATCAAATGGAAGAAATCGGAGAAAAGTTTTTAAACTCAAAAACGAAAATTTTGGATTTGAATGGTCATTTGTGGTCCGATTTGGGAGTTCTTGGTATGTACGGACTCGTGGAGAGACAAGGATTCCGAAAATTTAAATTTTGTATTTTTTTGAGATGTGGGCCTTGGGCTTGGGTTTTGCCAATTTCGTGATTTTTAGTATTTTTCGAGTTCTTTCGATTGGGTTATGTACCATTAGCATATTGTGATATATTTGCCCTGACTTTGGTTAGCTTTGACGCGCGTGGAGGCCGGGTTGAGGGGCAAAGGCATCGCAGGCTAGAGAATTTGCCGGTTCGAGGTGGTAATACTTGTAAATGATGTTCTGAGGGTTAGTAAACCCCGGACTTGCACATTCGAGTGCTGTATTGTGGTGACTTGCACGCCGGATAACGGGCGTGGGGTAGAGCACCATTGGGGATTGTGACTTGGTCCGTCCCGCTTAATAAATAATAACACCTAATTGCTTGAAATTGAATTGACGCCCTAATAAAGATATTAATTATCATGAATTGGACTGATTATCATGCTTTGGGCTTCATGCCGATTATCTGAATCCTTCAGGGATTGGTATCACTGTCTTGATAACACTGTGCATATTTTTATCTCAATTTAAGGTTTTAAATGGTATTTTGCTACTCAGCGTTTTTATAAGGTTATGAAAAACTTGAACAAGGTCTTGATGACATTTTTAGCTGTGAGATAATATGATACTGTTGCCCGATGGGCTTTTTGATTATTAGTTGGACTGATTGGGGCCGAGGGCCATATGTGAGGGCATGACGGTTTATGTGAGGAGGCTTTCGGGCCTCGAGTGATATGCGAGCATACGCATATACATGCATGGATCGGACTGCACGCCGCAGTAGTATGTTGCATGGATCAGACTGCACGCCGTAGTACGTGCGATATTGATATTGCGCTTGGGCTGTAGGAGCCCCTCCGGAGTTTGAACACCCACAGTGAGCGCGGGCGCCTTTACATGGATCGGACTGTACGCTACAGCGTCATATGCATCGCATGGCGTACATACATTGGTTTACCTGTACTATATGGCATAACATTTATCACTCATACATTACTGGCATACATGCATTATTTGCCTTATTGACCAGATCCCCTAGTGGAAACTGTTAAGGAGTGCTGAGCCCAAGGGGCTGATTTGTGTGCAGACTTGTACTGTCTGAGGTTTTACCAGGTATTGAGCTGTCATAATGAAAGGAAAAGACGTCAAAAAGAGAATTCTAAGTAATCTACTCACATATACTGAAAATGAATAAAACGACAGAGTATTGTAGTTTAAAGACAATTGTGTACTATGTAGCATGAGATAGTGCTTTGTGTGGTTTTCTTTTCCTCAGTATTATTTACTTTTATTACCGTTGAGTTGGAAGTACTCACACTCGACTCCCTGCACCTTGTGTGCAGATCCAGGTACATCACATCAAAGCTGATTCTATAGCTGCTCGAGAGTTGCAATTGGACAGTCGAGGTAGCTGCCAGCGTCCGCAGGACCTGACTATCCAGTTTAACATTTTTTTTGTTTAGTCTATCCCACACTTGTGCACAGTTGCATACACTATCACGACTTGTAAATTCTGGTAGAGGCTCATGTCTTGTGACTCCTGACCGTTGGGAGGTTATACTGGTTTGGGATGTCTAATCCCGGTGTGTTGGACTTTTATGGGGACTTTTATGTAATTTCATTAGATAATATATATATATATATATATATATATATATATATATATATATATATATATATATATATATATATATATATATATATATATAATATATATATATATTTTTCTAAAAAATTTTATGCAATTTTATCTAATAAATAATATTTTTATAATTATATTATTTTATAAAATATAAAAAATTAAATACCCATAAAACTTACGCCCCGTGCCTCGTGACTTACGCCTCGCTGAGGCATATGTAAAATGCCTCGCCTTACGCCTGCGCTTTTTAAAATATTGCATGCAACATCTCTTAAGTTCCTCAATAATAACAAGAACTATTCCATCCAAATAAATTGTGATCGGCCATCTGAATATTACTCATTCGTTTTATTTAGCTCAACTCATATTCTCATCATTACCAAAATAAAATAAAGGTGTAAGTAATAAAAAAAACTAGTAGTAATAATAACAATATAAATTCTATATCAAGTCAAATTTTTTTCCCCAACTAGTAGGTATTATCTATAGAGATTTCTCTCTTTTATTGTGTCATATCTTTAGCTACGTTTACATTAATTCTAAGAATTATCAACATAATTCCTTCCATGTAATTTTAAGTCTACCCTGTACCCTTTAAGTTTTGCAAAATTGACCAAAATCATCCCGCAATTATTTTTTCCATCGTTTTCAAACAGAGTTTTCTCTTTCTTGCTGCATTTGATTCATTTTTCTATTTCTTTTAATTTCCCACAAGATCGTTACAGAACAAAAGGAACGGGATTGTTGGAACACATCAAATTATAAAGAGAAAGCTCCGTTACAAAAGGATGGAAAAGATGACGAAAGGATGGTTTTGGTCAATTTTGGAAAACTTAGAGTCTGTTTGGCCAGGGAGGCCAAAAATACTTTTTCCCCCCAAAAAGGTATTTAAAAAAAAATTTAAACTGTTTAATCAATATAAAGTATTTTTGGCCAGCAGCAGAAGTAGTTTTTCTGCTTTTGAAAAAAAGCAGAAAATTCCAGCTACTTCCAAGAAGTAGAAGCAGAAGCAGAAAATTAATTTATTTAAGATAAAATCGTCATCGCCTTAAAATTTATCCTTTTTAAATTACCCCATACTAATTTAAGTTTTCTTTTCATATTTGTTTTTGATTTTTATATTTTCTTAATTTTTAAGATATCATATATATAAATCATATTGTAACTTTCCAAATTCTTTATTGACTATTCTTGTTTTAGATTTTTTTTTTTGATGTAATGTCTTGTAACTTTTCAAATTATCTTCTTCTTTCTTCACACTTAAAGAAAATTATTTATCTCCTTCTTTGGATTATCAATTCTCTTCCTATAAAAAATCATTTATATTATCTCATGTTATAGGCTATTAGTTCTCGAAACTTTAAAACAGTTATCAAATCTAATTTATTAAAATTACCTACAAATAGATAATAAATTTATAATTTACCACATAATGTAACTTTATATTATTACAAATGAAAAAAAAAACATTCATATTAAGCCAAGTGGCAGTCTCACAATAGGCCGCTAGGCAATTTACGACAAAATTAGTTAGGTTAGGTAATAGTAATTAGTTTCAAATTTAAATTTTAAAAAATTAAATAAACATTATGTTGCTAATATTTAGTTACTCTTTAAAATTATTTTTATTTTGCGCTGAATGCCATATTTAAAGTGTGTCACTTAGAATTATCTAGTTAAAACTACTATGACTATAAATAATTTCATCTGACGATATTCTTCTACCGATAAAGAATTCAACTATTATGCTAATGAAGACATTACTGCAAACATTGAGGAAGGAGATGGGTCCTTTAGAAATGCAAGATAAGTCCACTACTAATATAGAGGCATTGTGTGATAAAACGAGAGATGAAATTGCTGAAAAATATTATCACGTGTGAGTGGCTTTACTTATTATTTCATGATAGATTATATGTATATAGTAATTTATGGAATATACTTCTAATTCATGTGAAATGATGTATTTTGATTATTCAAATCATTGTGTAACAATAAATAAATATACTAGATAATATTATATACTTTGGTATAACTATATATGTAAAACTGAGTTAAATCTTTATTATGTTTGTTTACTTTATATTTTTTATTTTAATTAAATAAAATAAAAATAATAAAAATCTCTTACAATAAATATTTAAGTTTATTTTTACTTTAAATAATTATAAGACCTTGCTACTATTCTTTTTTGGTAATTTGACAATGAAAGCACTTTTTTTTAGAAAGATTGGCCAAACACAATTTGTTTACCAAATATTCCAAAAAGTACTTATTAAATAAAGTGGCCAAAAATAAACTATTCTATTTTTCAAAAGTACTTCCGTAGAAAGTGCTTTAGAAAAAGGTACATTTTAAAATAAGCAAATTTTGGCAGCTTGGCCAAATAGGCTCTTAAAGGATATCATGTTATGTTAAAATAGGATTTTGGTTATGTGACGACCCAAAGAGTTATCACCTGTTTTTCTTATCCGTTCCATGCTTTCGAGGCCTTGAAAATCTCATTTTCTATCGATTTGCATGCGCAGTCCGGAAAGCTTTTATGTTGAAATATGTAAAATCTGTGAAGAATTTGAAGAATTTTGATATTAATATGATTAAAGTTGACTTCGGTCAATATTTTTGGTAAACGGGTCCGGACCCGAGATTGGACGGTCCCGAAAGATACGTCGAAGGCATGTGCCCGGAGTCGAAATCCGAGGTCTATAACGTGAGTAAAAGAATTTTTCTATTAAATTATTTTTCTTAAATTATTAAGGAAAATAGAAATAAAAATTAATTAAAAGACTATGGTATCAGGCTCGTATTTTGGTTCCGACGCACGGTACAAGTCTTATATATTATTTAAGCGCTTCCTGTAACGTTTGGACGAAATCGGACGTCGTTTGACGCGTTTCAGAAGTTTATGAATTTTGAAAGGAAAATGATGATTTGAGGCTTGATTCAATGATTTTGATGTTATTTTGGCAAGTTGATCGCTCGAGTAAGTCCGTAGGATGTTTTTGAGTTAGTGTGTGTGATTGGTTAGGAGCCCCCACGTCTCGGGTGTGTTTCGGAGGTGTGTCGGGGTGTTTTTACACTTAAAAAGATTGCAGGTTTTTGCTTCAGCTGTGCAGCTCCCTTTTGTTCTTCGTGTTCGCAACGCTTCCTTCATGTTCGTGAAGCTATGGGTTCCCCCTTCATCGCGTTCACATCCCATTCCTCACATTCACGTAGAGTCATTTGACTCTGGGAACTCAGCTCCTTTTTACTCTTCGTGTTCGCGTATATAGCCTCGCGAATGCGTACTGTTGCATATCCCCTTCCTCGCATTCACGTTAGAGTCCACGCGTCCGAGTAGACCAAGTTCTGGACCACCAGCCTTTTCCTCTTCGCGTTCGCATTCTTTCACCTGAACGCGTTGCTTACTTGTCTTCCTTTATTGCGAATGCAACAGGTGTGTCGCGAACGCAATGAACAATTTTGCTCACTGAATCTTTAAGTTAAAAGTAGAACCAGTGACGGGAATTCTTCACTTTTATCATGAGCCCTCTTCTCTCCCAAGCCTTAGGAAGTCATTAAAGCCCACAATCTTTAAGACCACTTGAGTAAGTAATTTCTCACTTATTCCCTTTACTTTTCCTTCATTAATTAGCAAGTTTCTAAGCCTAAATCATGAAATCAAGGTAAAAATCAAGGGTTTTGGGTAGAGTTAGGTTTTGAGAATTATGGGTTGTCACGACCCCAAACCCCGGTCGTGATGGCGCCCAACATATTGCTAGGCAAGCCCGACCATCTTATCCAATTAAACCAGCCAAGTATAATTAATACTGATTAATCAACGTGATTAGCCTGTTTTCATAACAAATCAAGAAGTGTAGAACTGAAATACAAGAACACAGTCCCAACCAAATCGTGGCGTCACAAGTTTGGGCCTCTACAAATGAGATCTTCTACAAAATCAAGTCTAACCAGAATGGAGACAACAAAATGATAAAAAGAAAGAGGTCAGGTACTGCGGACGTTGGCAGCTACCTCGAAGTCTCCACAGAATGGGGATAATAAAGCAGTTGCGATAGCTCAACTGCCCTCATGAACCTGTATATCTGCACAAAAAGTGCAGGGGAGTGGGGTGAGTATATTTCAACTCAGTGAGTAACAATAATAAACAATAACTGAAAATAAGAACTCCTGTACTATCACTAAACAGTTCTAAGGCAACCCCCACAGGTTAATCATCACTATAATGAGTACTCTGATCTCTAGACCACATCTATCTCATCTAGGTCCCACACTGACCACATCCTCGCTCGTACCACTACGGTATACGACCATCTCAATATATGGAGACATATACATCTGTCTATAACATATAAATATTTCAGTATATATATGAATATGAATAAGTATAATGCTGCGGCGCGCAGCCCGCTCCAATACATATACCGCTGCGGCGCGCAGCCCGCTCCAATACATATACCGCTGCGGCGCGCAGCCCGCTCCATTTAACGTCGACGGCGCTCACCGGGGGTGTATACAGACTTCGGAGGGGCTCCCTAGGCCCAAGCACTATAATACTGCGGCGTGCAGCACGATCCACACAAATATTACTGCGGCGTGCAGTCCGATCCAATATATATATGTATATATCTCTATACTGCTGCGGCGTGCAGCCCGATCCCATAATATATACCAGTGCTCACTGAGAATGTGTGCAGACTCAGACTCCGAAGGGGCTCCTATAGCCCAAGCGCAATAATACTGCGGCGTGCAGTCCGTCCCACATGTATATTATATGTATATTACTGCGGCGTGCAGTCCGATCCAATATATATATTGCTGCGGCGTGCCGCCCGATCCAATATAGGTATATATATATATAATACCTCATTATGGGTCCTTGACCCTATTCCAGTCAGTATATACTTGGCCTCTCAGGCCCAATATAATATATCACAGTGGGTCCTTGACCCTGTCTCAGTCAATATAGACATGGCCTTTCAGGCCCAATATAACATCTCATAGTGGGTCCTTGACCCTATCTCATCTCAATCGGTATAGACTTGGCCTTTCAGGCCCACTCAGCTAGAACAGGGAATTCCACCTTAGATAATCTCTCTCAATGTACACATCTAGTACGGGCTCATATTATGCTATACAGCTAGAGCTACGACTGAGTGTATGTTTCCAACACGATATAAGGGTCACCTAGCTCTATAGGTTTCCTAATGCTCTACAGATCGGCACAAGGCCCCAAACATGGCTATCAGCCCAATTGCACAGTTATAAACTTATTATCAGTCATACAACACAGTATTCTATTAGCTGGGAAGGACTAAGTCCGAACCCCCAATCACAATGTCACCACGCCCGTCATAGAACGTGTGTCTCATCTCAATATAACATTGTGAAGTGCTAGTACGGGGTTTCAAACCCTCAGTACATTGTTTACTACTACCACTCACCTCGAACCGGTAGAAGCTTCATGCCCGCGATGCCTTAGCTCCTCGAACCGGCATCCACGTACGTCAAAACTAGCCAAAATCAGTACAAATATATCAAAATAGGCTAATGGAACATAACCCAATCAAAAGAACTCGAAAAATATCAAAAATCACGAATTTGGCAAAACCCGAGCCCCGGGCCCACATCTCGAAAAATTTTGAAATTTATATTTCCGGAATCCTCGTCGCGCCACGAGTCCGTACATAAATTCACAAAAATTGGAGTTCATTTGTCCCCTTAAATCACTATTTATATCCAAGAGGGTTTTCTACCCTTTTCAAAAAAAATTCTCAAATTAAACACTAAAACTTGCAAAAGATTCGAGTTATACCACTAAAATTGAGTTAAGAACACTTACCCCGTTGTTCTCTCCAAAAATCCCATGAAAAATCGCCCTATCCGAGCTCCAAATCGTCAAAAATGGCAATAATTTTTCGGACCTCAAATATATTCTGTCCGGCACTATTCACGGTTACTGTTCATAGTACTGTTCACGGACACTATTTCACGGGCACTGTTCATGAACACTGTTTCACGGGCACTGTGCATGGACACTGTTCACAGTCACTGTTCACAACAGATTTTTCTGCCCATTTTCTAAGTCCGGAATTATTCCGAGACACCTCCGAAACACTCCCGGGCCCTCGGGGCTCCAAACCAAATATGCACATTGACTCTAAAACATCACACGAACTCGCTCGAGTGATCAAATCGCCGAAATAACATCAAAATCAGCAATTTTCATCAAATCAAGGCCTAAGTTTCCAAAAACTTCCGAAAATACACTTTCGATCAAAAACCCGACCAAACGATGTCCGAATGACCTGAAAATTTGCAGACATATCCAAAATCACCTAACGAAGCTACTACAACTATCGGAATTCCATTACGACTCCCGGATCAAAATATCATTCATCAATCGGATTCCGCCAAAATTCCAACTTCGCCAAAATAGGCTAACTTCTTCACCGGACCTCCAAAATTCCTTCTAATTGCGCTTCTAAGTCTTAAATCATCTCCCGAAACTAACCGAATCATCTGAATTCAGTTTCGAGCCCTCTAACTCATAAGTCAACATTGGGTTGACTTTTCCAACTTAAGCTTTCCTTAAAGAGATTAATTGTCCCTTTTCCTACCAAAATCGATCCGAATTGACTCAAAGTTTGCACACAAGTCACATTCGACATTATGGATTTGTACCAACTTTCGGAATCGCATTCTGACCCCGATATCAAAATTTTCACTTCCGGTCGAATTTTCTCATAAACATTCAAATTCCTGTATTTAGCCAAATGACTTCAAAATGACCTCCGGACATCCGAATTCACTTCCGATCGCTTTCCCAACTCCAAAATCACCATACGGATCTATTCCCATACTCGGAATCCCAAATGGACATCTATAACTCTAAAATGCCTTCCAACCCAAATTTATGAAATTTTTCTAAAATACTAACTTCCACCATATACGCCGAAATGCTCACGGGTTATCGAAAACCAAATTCGGACATACGCCCTAGTTCAAAACATCATACGAGCATGCTGGAACCTTTAGATCCCAATTTCGAGGTCATTTACTCAAAATTCCAATCATAGTTCATTTCTTCAACTTTAAGCTTTCAAAATGAGAATTTCCATTTTGATTTGACTCCAAACTTCCTGAATTTAATTCTGACCATACACACAAGTCAATATACCTGAGATGAAATTGTTCATGGCCTCAATCTGCTGAATGACGCGTCGGGACTCAAAACGATCGGTCGGGTCGTTACATGGGTAATTCAACCCTAATTTGGGGTCGAATATTAAAACAAATTATATCTTTAGATTCGTGGGATTATGTGTGATTGAGTTTTGGTCCGAGCCTCGAGTTTGGACCATGTGGGCCCAGTGTCTAATTTCAGGATTTGTATAATAATGCTAGGAAATTCATATATAGGCTATGGGATGTTACTGTTGAGCCTTTATTGATATTATTAAATTGATTATGCCAAGATATCATTGTATTGGAGGTGGAATTATGAGGTAAAGCAATATTTGAGGAATGAACGGATTTCAAGACTTTGAGGTAAGTGTTTGGTCTAACCCTAGCTTGAGGGAATAAGAGTTGAGTCTTGTTGCTAATTGCTATGTGATCGAGTATGATGTATAGGCATGGTGACGAGTATCTATACATTGGTCTTTAGCATGACCGTGAGTCCTTATAATGTGATTATCATGAACTGATTGTGAATTTCATGTTCGTTGGAGTATTTCTATATGTTGTGAATAAATGTGAATGATAATATGACAATTTGATTCCTAGGAGCATTGGCTCAAATTGTGATACGAATATTGAAACTATATGAAATGACTTGTTTCATTGAGGAGCATCAGCTCTAATTGTAGAACGAATTGTGAAAGTACAAGTGATACCCCTAGAGCATGTGCTCGAGTTGTGAAGAGAATTGTGAAGTAGAAGTGTGAAGAAGAAGAGATCATTATGTTGGCCTCTTGATGGGCTATTGTTGGGTTATGATTCCTCTGCATTGTATTCGTAATGGATACTAGGGTTGCATAGGTTATGCTTTCCTTGTGTCGAGTGATAATTGTAGTTATACTTAAGTTATTAAGTATTGTAACAGGTTAGTTATAGATAGGGTGGCTACCTGTGGTAGTCGGAAAGATGTAGCTGAGGTGGTTAAGTGTGAAAATAGGTTGGTTATAGTTCTGGTGGTTAGATGTTAGAATTAATGTGGTAGTTAGATGTTGGAACTAATGTGGTCATGGTAGTCCTCTTGCCGAATTATTTGAGATGATGTTTTGTTCCCTTTCTCGGACGTCGTTATATTGTTATATGTGACTAAATATGAGATAAGAATTTCTTGGAGCTTGGGCTCCAGTGATATCGTGGAGTAAGAAAAGGAAGAAAGAGAAAGAGTTATTGAGTACTCCCTTGCCGGGACGTTTGTTGATTCTGTTGTTAGTTTTTCTTTCCCTTGCCAGGATTTTCATTATTGTTTATTTACTCTATTGCCCCGTATTTGTGATTGTGGTTTGGATGAGGCAAATAATATTGAGGATCGGGTTGCATGCTGCAACAATGGTATGGGTCGGGTTGCACGCCATAACAATGGTATTTGTGGAGCGGGTTGCACGCCGCAACAATGGAAATTGTGGAGCGGGTTGTGTTGATACCCAATTTTTCCTTATATATACTCATAAAAATTTCAAAATAGCATGTATATGCATATATAAGCATCCACAAAGGTTTTGGTATTTTTTCACATTTTTCAAGGATTTTAAAACCAATTTATGGCCTATTTTGCATTATAAAATCCAATAATTATTCCCAAAACTTGTCATTTGTGAATAATTTATTTTATTCTCACATTTACACAAAAAATATAATTTATATAATTTTACAGGTCCATTTGGTATTTTAAATTAAAACTGTATGAAATTACACTTTTAGCCTATTTCTCGATTTAATAGCATTTGTAATCAAAAAATCATTTCTAATATTTTTAAATTAGTTCTTATGCACTATTTATTAACTTAGTATTTTAATTTGATTTTTGAACATCATTTAATATTTTATAAAAAATAATTGGGGAAAATTGGCTATTTAAATTGTAGCCCTTTTAATTTTAATCTTAGCCCAATTCCAGCCCCAATCAACCCCCAATTACACTACTCAATTTCATAAATTACCCGACCCATACCTTATTAACTAACCCGCCCGGAACCCCATTTTAAATCAGGCCCGTTGATTGTTTTAATCAACGGTCCACATTCCCCTTTCCTATATTAAACCTGACCCCAACCCAAATCCCCCTCATTCTCTCTTCCGCAGCAGCCGTTAGACCCTTTTCGTCCCTAAATACTCTTGGCCACCCCTGAAACCCTAGCCCTTCTCCGACCATTTTCCGACCTTATTTTACCGGAAACTATTTCCAGGCTTCGTGTAACCTATACTTACCCCCACTCCCTTCTATGACCCCTTTGTTCAAAGATCGAAGTCCGATCTTGAAGATCCCCGATTCAGAGGTCCTCCGATTTGAGTTCTATGACTATTTTCGGCCTCGTTCTGGCGAATCCTAGCCTTGTGAGTTCGTCTTTGACTCAAGAACAGTCCGTTCCAGGCCTTTCTCGTTCTCTAGGATTTTCTCTAAAATCCTAAGTCTCCGAGGTTTTTCTTCTTTGTTTCTCTTTAAGATCTACTTCATATCTATGTTATTTTCTAATATTTCAAAGTGTTTTCCACATTTTTTGTCGATTTTATTTTCGATCTGTTTATCTTCCTAAAGCTTTGGGTTTCTTCAATTTTTTTTGCTCTATTGTGTTTCCTTTTACTTTTGCTATAAGTCCTAAGTATTTTTTACTATGGTTCCTATGTATTTTTCTTTACCGTGTTGTTTCTAGGTTTTTCGAGTAGCTTATTTACTGTGTTCTTTGCTTTCATTATGCTTTTCATGAATGTTCTTTCTGAGTTCATCTTCACCTATGCTTTCTTCTTTACATTCGAAATGAGATGAAAACCCTAGATTTTGGGGGTTTTTCGAGTTTTGTATGGGATTGTCTGCTGCCTGTTTAATTTAAAAAAAAATTAACTGTCTAAACTCCTTTCATGCTTCTGATTTCTTGCTAAGCGCTACGAGAGCTTCTAATTCCATTTTATGCTTAGGTTCCTTTGTTCTCTAATTACATGACTCTTCTGCTAATTTTAGCCTCGCATGCTTGAATTTGTGCATCTCTTTTATAGTCATATTTTCCCTTTCAAATAAACTTAATTTTGGGAGTTTGATTTCCTATGAATCTATTTTGGTTCTCTCTTTGGCTAATTTGGACCTATTTTTCTGACTCAATTCAATACTGAGTTCAAATCTCCGATTCCTTAATTTACTATGTGATTAGTGATTCTATTCTTGCCTTATTTGCTTAAAACCGTGTATCTTTCGAACTTTATATGCATTTACCCTTTATTTTACAACTTATTCTTGATTTTCTTTTCATAAATGAAACTCTATTTTATTACTCTAAGTCTGACTCCTTAATTAAAGGCAATCCTTTTCCTAATTTATTATGACATGATACTAAGTTATTTTCTTGCCTTACTTACTGCTTACTTTCAAACTATAAAAAACCCCACCCCTTTTTACTTCACACACGAACAATTACAAGTTCACACTCACAAAACTCTTTCTTCTCTTCTCTGCTACTTGGGTTTAGCCTGCTGAAAGACAAGGCTAAGCTATAGGATTTTATCTACCCTACTTTCTTTACTGTTTGAGTTGCAACTGGTATGTCCATGATTTAAAGACCATCTCCAAACTACATATTTATTTACCCTTTCATATGCGTGTTTATGTTCGACTTTCTTACATTATGCAGTTAAATTTCAGCATGCCACATCCCTACCCCACATTCATATGACTTTGATTCTGTTATGCTTGTATTAGTATTTTCCTGTACACCCCTTTCCCCAAGTCCCCGTGGCTTAATCCTGTTTGTTGGTACAAATGCTTCCTTATCAATCCCTTTTCTAACCCTTTTGTGCGTGAGTATTATTTTAGACTAGGGTGGCACTCTATTGCCATGCCTAGTTTAGAACCAGGTTGCCCTAAACCTATACTCAAATCAATCCCATTCCCTTAACGCCTGTTATGTGTTGAGCTTGACACAAGTCTGGTGGTGTCTTAATCACCATTCAGGCCTAAGTTTGACTTTCTCAAATGTGCTATTATTTGTTCAAGCCATGCAAAGGGTTAGGGGTGTGCTAGTCCCACTGATGAATGGGTACTGGTCTTCCTCTAATCCCCTCACTTTACTCTTATTGTTAGTTCTTTAAGTCCTACCCACCTGAGGTAAGCCATGCTTAGGAACCCTGGAGATCCCTCTGAACTTGGATACCTAAGAGCGTGTCATTCCACACATTGCACTACTCAATTCAATCTCTGGGGGTGTAAGCATTTCCTGGGCTTCCTGAAAGCCTTTGGAACTTTGAAACACTCTAAAAGAAGGCCTTGGAACCTGGAATCCGGAATTGGTGAAACACATATCATTGGATATCATTATTGAATTAGGCTAGTCGGATCTAGCTGTAGGATGTGATGTGTTTTCTGTTATTTACTCTATTTTTTAGTAATAATCTTGTAAAAAGAAACTCGGAGAAGTATTAGTAAAGGGTGTGGGAGGGGTTTACTTTATTGCATGTAATTAAGGGTAGATCTCATGCCTATAGGATTAATGTCGTAATTCGATCACTTAGATACCATGCCTATAGGATTTAATGTTATAATTCAGTCACCTAGATACTATGCCTATAGGTTCAATACTTTAAATCACCTAGAATATTTCTTAACTCAATCATTTAGAAATCATGTCTATAAGATTTGATGTTCATTGATACTCAATCATTAGAAATCCTGCCTATAGAACCTAATAATCAAACAATTAGTTGCATATAGAAATCATGCCTATAGAAAATGCATAAATGCTAGGCAAACTGTAGGATAATCAAATACTCATTTCGTACTAATTTAATAACAGTAACAAGTCTTCAAAAATTAAGGATAGATATCCTGCCTATAGGTTTTAAACTCGCTTAAATCTGTGTGAGAAATAACCCGACAAATAGCTTCAGCGTTTTTTTAACAAAACTCGTCCAAACTTATTTATTTCAAAAACTCTTACCAGTCTACAATGCTCTTGAGTTTTCTAAACTTGCATCTTCTCTCCTGGAACAATTTTCAACTTTCTGCCTAAATTTTTATTCATCTCATGAAACTACAATTTCAAAGAAGTCTTTAACCCATGCTTACTTTCAAAGTCATATCATTTTCGAAACTCTTATTTACAACTCTACTGTATTTTACTTAAACAATTCTGTTGATTTTCAAAGCCATCTCTGAACTTGTGTAATTTTCAATGCAGTTTCAAACTCTTCTACATTAGGTTCTTAATTAATAACATGTTTACAATACATCAATTTCTGACAATTGGATCCTGGTTGCCAAATGCAGACATTTTATCCAACTTTATGTGTGAAATTAGTTCGTCAGCCGTTTAATTTTAATTTTAAGACCAAATCAGTATGTGCAAGACATGTTAAACTAACTGCTAGCTGATTTACGAGGTTTTTTGTGAGCCTTGCATGTTTGTTTGTTAATCCCCTATACTTGTTATGTGTTTTGATTGTTGCCACTAGTATTTTATCCTTTTGAACCACATATATGCCTCTACCCCTTTCCTTTTCCTTGTAAGATTAGAAGTCCTAAATACCCCAGAACTAATAGGTTAGGACGGGTACTAGCATGCAATAACTAAACGAAACCAATTGCACTTAAATACCTTAACGGGTGGGAAGGGTAAAATATGGAGATGATGATAATGGTGTGTTAATATCTCATATGGGAATGCCTTGCTGGATATTACACCGAAGTGATCCATATTATATTTAAACCTAGGACCCTCTCCTTTTATTCATATGGCGTGATGTTTTTTTTAAAATTTTTTATGTTTCCTTTCAAAAGCACTTATGTTATTTTTCTCTCTTTCCTTTGAAAGCTTTCAACTTATTTGTATTCCCTATGTGCAAACCTTGTTTGTTTACTCCTACTCTTCTTAAAGTCACAACTAAGCAAGGCCGGGAACCACACTAGTGGATCTTGAGGGATGCCTAACACCTTCCCCTCGAGATAATCTCAAGCATTACCCGTACTCTGATTTTTTTCCTTCGAATCGTTTCTTTTCTCTAAAAAGTGTCCTAATGCACTATAATCATTTGGTGGTGACTCTTCAAACTCCATAACCCGGTTCCTCCAAAGGGAAACGAGAGTTGTTTTATCCATAATATCGTAAACCCGATTCCGCCCTTCAGGGGGGTGAAAGAGGGGGCGACGACAGCATGGCGACTTTGCTGGGTATTTATTTTAGGCTTTTCCATTACTTGTTTTTGTGACTTTATTGCTTACTTAATCGCATTTATTTCGTGTTCTTGATTATTTCATCACAATTACTAACTTGGCTCTTCATGTTTTTCTTTCCTTTTAATTTCTTTTTTAATGCTTTATTATTTTAATTCTGTTGTAATTTCTAAGTATTTATTGTAATCTTTATGAACGTGAAAATACATGCAATTTGCTTCATTATTGTAACTGCATTCCTCAACATCATATTCCATTCGTGCCAAAACAAATCCTATAGCAATGCTTATAATGAGTGGTTGCGCCCTTTCGATATTATAATCCCCCTAAATGTGGCAAAGGCATATTTGGGATAAAACCAGTCGATCAACGGTGTAGTTGATGGTTCCGTGCCTTTCCCTCATGAGTTGTGCGCTCAAGGGTACCTTGTCTAGCACTTCAATAGTAGAAACCTTATTCCATTAAATTGTTTGTGCATCATGGTCAAACCTAGCCTAGTGAGTTATGTTGTCCGCATAATAACTCCTTAAGATAGCTTAAACCAAAATCCATCGGGTTTCCTTGAGACCCAAACAGACACCTCCACATTATGTGCATTTGCTTGGAGAACTTAAGTTCTTTGTCATACTAATTATTGATTTAAATAAGTCGAGTCTGGCGGGGGTAGGGTCTAATCCTTTTGTTTTGCAGAAATGAGGCACGAGGTCCCCAGATTCGGTATGGTATCCAACATTCACCCAAGGTTGCTGAGCTGGTGGGAAGATCTTTATGGTAGTGATCAAACCCTTGTCCGCAAATACTTAGGAAATTTGCCCTCACTTTTGGAAATCCAACCCAACAACAAGATCATTGAGGTTGCCACTTTGTTTTGGGATGGTGATGGACCAGTGTGCCGCTTTGGGGATTTGGAAGTGACCCCTTTACTAGAAGAGATAGGGGGCCTAGCTGGGGAAGGTCCTCCTGGGACCAAATAGTTAGGATCTTTCATTTCCTGCTCTCTTAATGTAATAAGGCCACTGGCCATTAGTGACATCTTTTATCATTCAAGTTGTTTCAAGACTCGTCTTGTTTTATCAATAAAATGACGCATTTAGCGTTATAAGTTCTCCAAAACCAATTTGTCACTACGCCTACCTCGGGCACAACGAGGCACCCAAAATTAGGACGCGATTTATATTCCCGCACAATGTGTTTGAATATTGTAATATTATTTATTAGAATCCGCCTTAACTTTTTACCTTTTTGTTTTTCTTTTATTTTTATTCCCTTCCCTAAAGGTTAGTTCGTGAATTCTGGCACCATCAACATACTCAACAAGATCCAAGGGTCCTCCACCTCCTCCTCTCCCGAGTCCTACAAGAATCAGGAACAAAGGCAAAATGGGAGATACCAGCGCTAGGAAGGAACTTGAGGAAACTTCTCAGAACACCGCAATCACTAAAGAAACTGCTGCTCGTCTGGAGAAAACTTTGCTAAGATTTTGAGAGGAATTAGACCAAGTTAGAAACCTGGCAAGCCTGTCAATCACTCTTGCCCTTACTGATGTTAACACTCACACTCAGAACCCCGCACCACCGCAAAACATCCCACAACCTCCAATGCAATCCACTGATAACACTCTATTGCACATTCCTGAACCACAAAACACCACAAAAGACCATAACACTCCAATCTTTGTGGATACCATGCCGCATTACAGTCAGACAATCACCAGTGTAGTCGAGTCAGATGACAAGAGCTCCCTCATTCAGAATTCGGCCGCTAAGATCAAGAAGTTGACTAGATTGGTCTAAAGTTTCAAAGGTAACAAAAGTGTTGAAGGGTTGAACTATGAAGATCTTTGTGTTCAGCCAGATCTCGAGCTCCCGGAGGGGTACAAACCTCCTAAGTTTGAGATGTTTGATGGTACAAGGGATCCCAGGGTCAATTTGAGAATGTATTGTGATAAGTTGGTAGGAGTCAGAAGAGACGAAAAGATCCGCATGAATCTATTCATGAGGAGATTGAAGGGTGATGCTTTATCTTGGTATATTAGCCAAGATGTGAAGATATGGACTAGTTGGGTGAACATTGCATCTGACTTTATGGATCGGTTTAGATTTAACACTGAGAATGCACCAGATGTGTTCTATATCCAGAATCTCAAGAAGAAGCCTGTAGAGACCTTTCGCGAGTATGCTACTCATTGGAGGTCAGAAGCTGCTAAGGTCAGACCGGTCTTGGAGGAAGAACAAATGAACATGTTTTTCATCCGTGCTTAGGATTCACAGTATTATGAAAGGCTGATGCTAATAGAAGGCCAAAAGTTCTCCGACATCATCAAGTTGGGAGAAAGGATCGAGGAAGGTATCAAAAATGGTATGGTCACTAACCTCGAGGAATTGCAAGCTACCGACAAGTCCTCACAGTCTAGTGGCTCGTCAAAGAAAAAAGATGTGAATTCCGTAATGGATGCGCAAAGGAACAACACCCTTATGAAGTACCAAAACTATCCTTCAGCTCCACTCACATATCAACCTACCCTAAACTACCAAGCACCATCACCCACTTACCAGATTCCACCTTCTGCCTACCAATCACCTCCACCGCCCACATATCAACCCACTTCACCAAGATATTCCAACCTGCACCGGTGTACCAAGAATATAATTCCCAACCTTCTCACTACTCGTCACCACCTACCTGCCAAAACATTCCTCGACCTAGACCAAACTTCGACCGCAAATGCTGCGGAACCCAAAAAGATCAAAAGATATATGACGTAAATATGGAAGTAACGTAGGATAACAGAAAATTATGGAACTTACAAAGAGATTAGACCCAAGGATTAGAAGCGCAAGCAACCATGGATATATTAAATCCACAACCTCTAGAGCAATAATCAAGTAACCTAATCTATCACCTAAGATAGACGATTACTTACAAGGAGAAACTATCCTTGAAGCAATCAAGACAAGTTCTTGGTAGAACTTAAGGAAAACTCTCCTAAACTCTCTAAGAGATGAATATATTTCATATAACACTCAAAATAATCTGATTTTACAATGAAAGTGTAATGGATATTTATAGAGCCATTTCAACTACTCTTTACCTAACTACAAGTATGAAAACAAATAATAAAATGGTCTTCAGTGGCGGCTACATGCAATCTTCAACAATTGAGGCCTTAAAGTCATGAAAGAAATCTTATGGTGGCCTACAAATAATGCCGTACTATCTAACTACTTGCTACACATTTTAATTGAATTCACAAGAGCAATTCAATTCAATGTTTTCCACAAAGTATGAATGATTGAATCTCTTGTATTGGAAATCTCGGCAGATTGGTGCAGTCTTGGTAGAAAGTCTATAATTTTGCCTAGGTGTGTTGAAATTGCACAATTCTTGATTTTCTGAAAAGAAGACATATGAGGCTAGACTTTGGGTAACTGTCATAGCTAAATTCATTGTATTCTGTTCCAAAATGAATTTTGAATTGGACTATTGTGATTTTATCCAGATTTGTACAACTTTAGCTTGTATGGCCATAACTTGGTGTATGAAGCTCCAAATTAAGAACGGTTTGGCTCATTAGAATATAGACTTCAGTATATTTAATTATGATGAATTTGGTAGCCCAGTTTGATCAATACTTGAACAGATTAATATTTGAATTTTATCCATTGTTCGGACAGTTTTGTGAACGTTGGATAGTATTGAGTATCACTCCTTTGGTCCAATTCTCACAAATATTCACCAAATGTTCCACGCCTACAAAATAAAATAAAAGCAATCTCAAAGTAATATATTCTAAAAATAAAGTATTAAAAATATATTATTAAGAAAGATGCAACATAATTAATCAAAAGTTAGTTCATCACCATTTTATTTAGAATCACGAGTATCTCCATTTTGGCTCACTTGAGATAAGTATGTTAATTTTGGATTCTCATCCACAACTGTGACTTCCGCTCTCATGTCAAGAAGCTTCTTTACCAACCCATGCATTATTTCTTGAGCTATTCTAGCTTTAGCTCTCATGATTGGTCCTGATGGTAAATGTAGATCCTTGATTGCAATTTCATCGAGCGTGCTTGTATCATTCTCCAAGTCTTCAAAATAATTTGTCCTCGAATCGTCACCTACATCAAAGGGAGAAAGGTCAGATACATTAAAAGTCGCACTTACTTGGTACTTACCTGGCAATTCGATTTTGTATGCATTATCATTGATTCTTTTCAAGACTTGAAATGGTCCATCTCCACGTGGATGCAACTTGGTCTTTCTTTTAGTTGGAAATATTTCTTTCTCATGTGTTCCCAAACCCAATCTCCTGGTTGAAATGTCACACATTTTCTTCCTTTGTTAGCTTTCGATGCATACTGTCCATTTTTCTTATCAATTTGTTGTTGTGCTTGTTCGTGGATTTTCTTCTTCATCTCAGCCTTCCTATTACCATCTAATCTAACCAGCTCTTTTATAGGTCAAGGAACCAAATCTAACGGTGTCAAATGAGTAAAACCATACACAACTTCAAACGGAGAAAAACCAGTAGAAGAAGCACTATTCTATTATATGCAAATTCAACAATAGGTATACAATCTTCCCAACTATTCAAGTTCCTTGTAATAACAACACGCAGTAAAGAACCTAATGTTCTATTAACCACTTCTATTTGACCATCAGTTTGGGGATGACAAGAAGTAGAAAATAACAATTTCATTCCCAATTTACCCCACAAAACCCTCCAAAAGTGGCTGAGAAACTTTGCTTCTCTATCGCTCACAATAGTTTTAGGAATGTCATGCAACCTAACAACATCCCTAAAGAACAAAGTAGAAACATGAGTAGCATCATCAGTTTTGTGACATGGTATGAAATGAGCCATTTTAGAGAATCTGTAAACAACAACAAATATGCTATCCATCCCCCTTTGTGACCTAAGTAGTCCCAAATGAAGTCCATAGACAAATCAACCCAAGGTCCACTAGGTACATGTAAAGGTGTGTACAACCCATGAAACAAGAGTTTGCACTTTGCTTGCTGATACGATATGTATTGGACACAAATTCTTTTGACGCCCCTCCATATATTAGGCCAAAATAAATATTCATGCAATATGTCCAAAGTCTTTTTAATACAAAAATGCCCCATCAAGCTTCCAGAATGGGCTTCTCTTACTAGTAACTCTCTTATAGAACACATAGGAATATAAAATTTATCTTGTATTAATAAATAGCCTTCATGTCTATAATATTTACCAAAAGAAGTATCTCCACATGATTCAAATATTTTACAAAAATCATTTTCTTTTGCATAAAATTATTTAATATGTTCAAATCCCAACAACTTAGTTGTAAAAGTTGACAGAAGGGCATACCTGCGAGATAGTGCGTCATCAATTATATTTTCCTTACCTTGCTTGTATTGAATCACGTAAGGAAATGTTTATATAAGTTCAACCCACTTAGCATGATTTCGGTTAAGCTTTCCTTGGCATTTCAAATGCTTCAATGATTCATGGTCCGTCCGAAGAACGAACTCCTTAGGCCAAAGGTAGTATTGCCAGATCTCCAACTGCCTCACCAATGCATAAAAATCTTTATCATATGTTGAATAATTCAATATAACTCCTCCAATAGTTTCACTAAGGAATGCAATTGGCTTTTGATCATCACTGACGTGTCCCTTTGTTAAAAGCTTATGTACTTTCCTTTGCAACTCTTTCGTCTCCTCGAAGTTGGTTCGATAAGCTGGCCTATTTGGAATAGACGCTCCCGGGATGAGTTCAATTTGATGTTCAATTCCTCAAATTGGAGGCAATCCATTTGGAACATCCCCAGGAAAGATATTCTTAAATTCCTGCAATAGAGAAGAAGAAACACTAGGCAAAGGAACAATTAGTTCATTAGCGCTCAAATATGATCCCTTATACAAAAGAACCACAAGGCGTGACCTAGATTTGTAAGCACTCACACACTCTCTGGATTTTGCATATAGGCTTATTTTGCTCTCTTTTACCTCAACTTCTTTTTCCTCATAAATATTTTTTATTTTCTCTTTCCTTTTTTTTCTTGCTCATTAGATCTCTCAATATTCACAAAATCATCTTTTCTTTCTCTCTCATTTATTTTTATATTGTCTTTTTTCTCCTGCTCTCTTTTTCTTTATTCCCATTGGAATCTCTGAACTTCATTTGATCTACAAAAACTTGCTTCTATTTTAAAGATGAAAGTGTAACCTTCCTTCCATATTTTTCAAATGAATATCTATTCTTGTAACCATCATGTATTGCTTTCATATGAAGATCTCTATGGTAGTATGAAGGAACAAATCATTTCCTCATAATAGCCTTCATCTCTTCCCATGTAGAAACTGGCCTCTCCAAATTATACCTTCTATTTACAACTATCTTATCCCACCATGTTGAAGCATAATCGGTGAATTTGGTAATTGCCAATTTTAACTTCTTTATCTCCGAGTAATTATGACAATCAAACACCTTCTCCACTTTTCTTTCCCAGTCTAGATTGGCATCTAGATCATTCATCCCTTGAAAAGAAGGGATACGCATCATAATATTACTCAAATTCCTATCAATTCCTTCTTCATTCCTTACTACCCTCCATGGTCTTCCTTCTCTTCTATCCCCTCCTTGACCATGTCTTACTATATCAACATAGTCATTTTCACTATCTTCTTCAATGTCATCAAAGTATTCGTCACTAACACGTGGTTGTTGACGTGGTTGTTCTTGCATCCTTTCTTTCACTGCGACTCTGCTCCAATTTTTATCTTCTTCGAGCCTCTCTTGCATATTATCTAATCTCATGCTCATATTTAAAAATTCTTGGTGCATTGCTTGAAGGGCATCCAATATATCTCGCTTGGCATTTACATTTTTTGTTCTTTCACCACCAATACCTGCTGTTGACATTCTTATACGATAAATAAATAATAGTTAGGTCCTCACAACACTCCCTCACGTGTTTACACTCGCTCAATGTCATACAACCCTCGTGTTTGTCCCTCAATAATGTTGGCCCCTCTCTCTCTATTTTGTTTTTTCACTCAAGCCTTTTACTACTATAGAGCTTTCCTTTGTAGTTCTGCCAAGTAACTAAATCTGGATGACTTCAAAAGAAAGTTCCTATTGAAGAATTCTATCATAAAAAGCTCATGAGTTGACAAGAGATGAAACAATGATGCTGGAAAAAAGGAAACAAAGGAAACAATGGAAACAACAAAATTCAGCAAGAATAGATGTTGAAAAAGATCAATATAGGTAGTATTTAAGTAAAATACTACTTGTTGAAAAGGAAGAATAGATGACTAAAAAAAATCCAGAAATAAAAGAATACTCTCGATTATAATATTTTTGGATATGTATTTATTTTTGGTTTTGGTTTTTTTTTTTGGTTTTGACAAAAGATCTCAAAGCTTGAACAAATATATAAGACAATATAATCAACAAGGCTCTCGTACCAAATGATTTGGAACCCAAAAAGATCAAAAGATATATGACGTAAATATGGAAGTGACGTAGGATAAAAGAAAATTATGGAACTTACAAGGAGATCAGACCCTGAGATTAGATCGCAAGCAACCATGGATATATTAAATCTACAACCTCTAGAAAAATAATCAAGTAACCTAATCTATCACCTAAGATAGACGATTACTTACAAGGAGAAACTATCCTTGAAGCAATCAAGACAAGTTCTTGGTAGAACTTAAGGAGAACTCTCCTAAACTCTCAAAGAGATGAATATATTCCATATACACTCAAAATAATCTGATTTTACAATGAAAGAGTAATGGATATTTAGAGATCCATTTCAACTACTCTTTACCAAACTACAAGTATGAAAACAAATACTAAAATGGTCTTCAATGGTGGCTACATGCAATCTTCAATAATGGAGGCCTTAAAGTCATGCAAGAAATCTTATGGTGGCCTAAAAATATTGACATACTATCTAACTAATTGCTGCACATTTTAATTGAATTCACAAGAGCAATTCAATTCAATGTTTTCCACCAAGTATGAATGATTGAATATCTTGTATTGGAAATCTCGGCAGATTGGTGCAGTCTTGGTAGAAAGTCTATAATTTTGTCTAGGAGTGTTTAAATTGCACAATTCTTGATTTTATGAAAAGAAGACATATGAGGCTAGACTTTTGATAAGTTTCATAGCTAAATTCATTGTATTCTGTTCCAAAATGAATTTTGAATTGGACTATTGTGATTTGTCCAGATTTGTACCGCTGTAGCTTGTATGACCATAACTCGATGTATGGAGCTTGAAATTAAGAACGGTTTGGCTCATTAGAATCTAGACTTCAATATATTTTATCATGATGAATTTGGTAGTCCAATATGATCAATACTTGAACAGATTAATATTTTAAATTGGTCCATTGTTTGGACAATTTTGTGAATGTTGGATAGTATTGAGTATTACTCCTTTGCTCCAATTCTCACAAATATTCACCAAATTTTCCACGCCTACAAAATAAAATAAAAAGACCTCAAAGTAATATATTCAAAAATAAAGTATTAAAAATATATTATTAAGAAAGATACAAAAAAATTAATCACAAGTTAGTTCATCACTATTTGATTTAGAATCACGAGTATCTCCATTTAGGATCACTTGAGATAAGTGTATTAATTTTGGATTCTCATCCACACCTATGACTTCCGCTCTCATGTCAAGTAGCTTCTTTACCAACCCACACATTATTTCTTGATCTTTTCAAGCTTTAGCTCTCCTGATTGGTCCTGATGGTAAATGTAGATCCTTGATTGCAATTTCATCGAGCGTGCTCGTATCAGCAAACCTCCTAGACAATATATTGCCATAGCCGAGCCAATTGACCAATTGTATGAGAAACTCAAAGCAGCTGGTTACGTTACCCCTATCCCAGCTGTAATACCAAAAAACTATTCCCAATAGATGCCAAACAAAACTTGCGCATACCATTCCGGGATGAAAGGCCATACAATCGATGAGTGTCGCTCATTGAAATACAAAATTCAGAACCTAATTGACAACAAGATCATTATAGCAAAGGAGCCCGCTCCCAATGTCCGTAACAACCCTCTACCGGACCACATGGGTAGAGGTATCCATATGATCGTGACTGAAGATGATTGGGACCCCAAAGGGTCAATCAGTCTGATACTGGAAGGAGACGAACCTAAGAAGACAGCAGTTACTCTCAATCCCATTATTGTTCAGGTTTAGCCCTCCGAGGGCGATGTGGTAAATGTATTTGTGCAGCTCGAGTTTGAAGCTCCTTCTGCAAAGGTGCCAAAGCCAATTGAGGTTGAGTTTGAGGTACCAGAGGCGCCTGCACCATTTGAAGTTACTGTGTTACCAAGGGTACCAATTCCAGTCTCCATGGCAGACATAACCCCATTCAAGATAAATGCTATACCTTGGGATTACACTGTTAAGGCTAGAAGGAAGGGAAAGACATACACCGGGGAAGCAATTGTCACATAAGGCATGACCAGGACAGGCAGGGTGTACACCCCAGAACATTTAGCTGAGTCCAGGAAGTAGTCCTCCGGGCGAGCAATTGAAACTGGACCCGATGACCTTTGGAGGAAGGTACATTCTAAAGAGTACTCAGTCGACGAACAACTGAATAAGACGCCAGCACAAATTTCCATTCTGGCTCTTCTACAAAGCTCCGAGGCACATAAAAACTCCTTAATGAAAATACTGAGTGAAGCGTATGTTCCCAACAACATAACATGAGGCGAAATGGAAAACATGGTGGGGCAGATATTGGAAAGACATAAGATCACTTTCCACGAAAATGAGCTACCGCCAGAAGGGCTTGGTCTCAACAAAGCACTGCACATCACTGCACAATGCTAGGATCACTTTATCACTAGGATTCTAGTCGACGAGGGATCTAGCCTTAACATTTGCCCATTGGTAACTCTCAGGACATTGGTTAAGTGATTGCACGAGATCAAAGACGGGGCTATCAGTGTCAAAGCTTTTGATGGATCTCAAAGGTCCACTGTTGGAGAAATTAGCCTATGCTTGTGATCATCACAACATCGACCCTTATAAAGAGTGGGCTCTAATTACTTTTACCCGATAGTGATTTTTCGGGGTCAATTCCTTAGAGAGCTTGATATTGGAGTCAAGTATTTGTGGAGACTAATTAAGCATTGTAGCTCCTAATCTAGCTTCTAACATTTTTGGGTTTTTCTTTAATTATCAACTAATGATTTTAACTTCAATTATAACTAGATTTGCTATATGATAACTTTAAGATGTATGAAAATATGAAAGAACACTAGGGTCATAGCACTTGCCTAGGTGACTAATTAATGGGTAATGAATCTCAATGCAAGGATGATAATATGGGATACATGGTTAACCGTTGCACTTAACTCTCACTCTCACACCTCCCGGTAGAGAGAGTGATTTTTCCCAATTGAATCTCTCGAGACTAATCGAGTAGGCTAATTTTCCCAAGCAACCAACGGCTCAAGTAGGGTAATTACTCTCTCGAAGTTTAGCCCGTTACTTGGGATACCATTCTCATGGGTCTATCCCAAATCCTTGTTGGGTTGATTGAGATGTCATAGACTCTCTTTCTCAAGCAAAGTCTCAACCCACTAAGCTAGACTTAGTATTTTCAACCACCAAATCTTAGTGAAAACATAAAATCAGCCCAAATACCATACACCCAATACCATCCATGCATGAATCAACAACACCCATTAATTACCCACACTAGGGTTGAGCCACAACCCTAGCTAATGGGTTAACTACTCATAGAATCAACATAAAAAGAAAAAATAATGGTAGATATTGACATAATATTGAACTATAAATCTAATACAATTAATTCCACGCGGACCACACTATTTTGGAGTGCGACCGCGTGGGATTGTTTCCTTAGAATATTTTTAGTGCCTTCAGCATTGCGGACCGCGTAGATATGGATGCGGTCTGCGTGAGATTGTATACCATTATCAGCTTCTCTGATCCTCACCTGTGCGTCCGCATGGCAAATCAGTGCGGACCGCACAGGGTTCTTGACTTGGGTAATGTTTAGGATCTTCTTGTGCGGCCGCATGACAAAAGGTTGCGGTCCGCAATGGTCTTTCAGCTCACATTTCAGTTCCTCTCTTGATGCTTGGCAGATTTTACTCCTTTCTGAGCCGATTTGTGATCTTTGACATCTAATCGCTCCAACCTGCAATCAAGTGCAACTTGTAAGCAATTGAGGACTAATTTACATTAATTTATGCATAAAGCTTAGGCAAAAAGGGGTATAAAGCATGTAAAAATCACAGTTATCACCTTGTAGATGGGACCCGCCTGGTTTGATGTTGAGTTCCAACTCACTGACGTACCAGCATCCTACAAATTATTGCTGGGACGACCCTGGATCTACACCACTGGAGATGTGGCATCAACTTTGCATTAGGGTGTAAAATTTGAATGAATCATCAGGAAGTAATCATTCATGGCGACGGTAACAACTCCATATACAGTCGCCATGCCATCCCGATGATCGGAGGAAGAAGGAGGATAGGTGGAGAAACATATCATCACATCTGTAACGACAATCCAATCTAAACATTGAATCATATGAAACAAAAACTAAAAAAATTGCCAATAATATTAAAATCTTGATTCTGTCGAAAATAAATAAATCATCCAGCTATAACCAATAACTAATATTAACAATTAATTGAGAAAACAAAATTAAACACCCATAATCGTTGACAAACTAACAGAAAAACTCAGCACGTATATGTATTTTGAACTGCCTACATTATTTAATACTGACCAATTTTAAAATGAAAGACAACTAATTAACTTTCTAAATTCCTAATTATTCTAATTTTGACAAACAGAGTCAACATAGAAACATTATAAAAGAAGGAAATTTGTAAGAAAAGGAATTGAAAAAGCCATAAAGAATAAGAAGTACTTATCTTTTTCGTTATCTTTTCTTGTGGTAATCTTTTCTTGAAGATTTTAGTCGCCGATGATTTTCTTGAATCTTTGAGGACTTTCTGATGATTTCCAAGGCTTGAGGCTTGAGCGGTGAAAGGTGATTTTTCTTGAAGAGATGGTGAAGGAGTTATCTTGGTATCCGTTTGGAAGTCAAATAGCATTGGCGCCGCCGGCGAATGGTAACGACGTTAGGGTGGATAATTTTAGGGTTTTTGGGATAATTTTTTGAAGAAAGGGATGATGAAGAAGCATAAACAGATGAAGATCGAGTTGATGGTTGCTGGTTGTTTTTCGGCGGCTGGCTCTAGGGTTTGGGTGGGGTAAGAGATGGGAGATGAGAGAGACATAGGAGGGGAGAGTTCTTCGGTTTTAGGGTTATTGAATTTGTTTTTATTAATTAGATGTTATTAAATCTGGACCGTTAGATTATTAGGAATGAAAGGCTGAGATTGAACGACGCCGAAACGGTGTCATTTCACGTCACAAGACTGGGCTGGGTCGGTAGCTTTCTTGGGTCTGGTTGCTTGGGCTGCTGATTTGGGCTATGGGTAATTGGGCTTGGGATTTTGGGCTATTCATTTTGGGTAATTAATTTGACCCATATAATCAATTCTTTCATTTCTTTTGATTTAATTCTAGTATTTTTATATTTTGTATTTTATTTTCTTTGTATGTATTTTTCGTATTTTGTATTTAGTTTGGAATTTATTAAAATTTGTTAAACTAATTAACTTCTTTTTGGAAATTTTCAATTTAGCAAACAAATGTTATTTTTTGATTTTTCTTTAATTTGTTAAAAATGAATTAATATCTACTACATGAGAAATTAATTTCTAAATGCATTTTTTGTATTTTTTATTTATCACACACAAATAACATGCAAACAATCAACACAAACTTCACACAAATTATTAAAAATAAGAAAAAATTATTTATTTGAATTTTATGGGAATAACTCATATATAGGGTAACAATTACGTGCTCACAACTGGCCCTCTTTCCTCGGGAATATGAAGAGTTTCAGTGCAAAGATAAGTGAGCAACTATGAATGATTTTTACCCGTTCGAGTATTCCGTTGTGAAGCATTTTGAAAAAGTTTTGACCGCACCCTGCTTCAGTGTAGTTCGGGAATGTTTGGTAGCTGGGACTGCCAGGGTCTGTGATCTCACTGCTGTTGCTATTGTTACTGATGTTACTGCTGACTGACCCCTTATTACACACTGGTAAAAATAAAAGAAGCTAGCCTAAGCTATTGTCTATGAATTACAAAAAATCATATTTATGCCTTCCAACTTGTTCTTGTGTGGCCTCAAACTTGTATCTTGCATTCTTCTAATGGCTTTCTTGTTATTGCCTTGAACTTGTATCTTGTACTCCTCCAACGGCATTCTTGTTGTTGCCTTAAACTTTTATTTTCCTCTTCCAACGGCATTCCTGTTGTTGCCTTGATGATGTTCAACTGCTTCAATTTGAAATATGTGTCCATTTTCCAGGTGTCCTACTTGCGACAAAATGAACAACCAAAGAAAAATTGTTTCTGCCCCAGTATGGTGCCTGGGCATATCATGTTATTAAATGTCAGAATTTAAAGGAAATTTTCATTTTTGAAAAAGTATTCCCTCATTTTCCAGGTGGGCGCCTGCACGGAAATTTAAAATGCAGAAAAAGTATTCCCTCATTTTCCAGGTGGGTGCCTGAACAGAAATTAAAAAATGCGGAAAATATTCCCTCGTTATACAGGTGGGCGCCTGAACAAAAATAAAAAATGCAGAAAGTTTTCCCTCGTTATACAGGTGGGCGCCTGAACAGAAATTAAAATGCAGAAAAGTATTTCCTCGTTATACAGGTGGGCGCCTGAACAGAAATTAAAAATGCAGAAAATATTCCCCCGTTATACAGGTGGGCGCATGAACAGAAATTTAAAATGCAGAGAATATTCCCTTGTTATCCAGGTGGGCGCCTGAACAGAAATTAAAATGCTGAAAATATTCCCTCGTTATACAGGTGGGTGCCTGAACATAAATTAAAAATTTTGTGTGACTAAAGTTTATCTTGGGTGAAAAATTCATCATACTAAGACCTTTGATCTTAGGAGAAAGTTTCAACAGACTAAGATTTTACCTTTATCTTAGGTGAAAAATTCATCAGACTAAGATTTTTATCTTAGGAGAAAGTTTCAACAGACTAAGATTTTGATTCTCATTGGACTAGGTCCATTTCTGTGTAGTCTCAGGAGGAATATCCATCGGACTGAGATTATGACTCCAGGAGATAATTCATCAGACTGGGTCCATTTTCAATTCAGACTTTCTTAAGTCTTACAAATTCAACAAACTTTCCTTTCTTTTTCGACTTTTGCCTTTCTTTCTTTTCCAACTTCTGCTTTTCTCTTTTTGTTTCCAAATTATGCCTTCCTTTTCTTTTCAAATTATGCCTTCCTTTCCTTTTTCTATATTATGCCTTTCCTTTTATTGACTTCTACCTTCCTTTTGTTTTCAAATTACATTATCCCTTTATCTTAGGTGAAAAATTCATCAGACTAAGATTTCATCTTAGGTGAAAATTTTAACAGACTAAGATTCTTTCCTTTTATCTTAGGTGAAAAATTCATCAGACTAAGACTTTCAATCTTAGGAGAAAGTTTCAACAGGCTAAGATTTTCCTTTTATCTTAGGTGAAAAATTCACCGGACTAGGAATTTCAATCTTAGGAGAAAGTTTCAACAGACTAAGATTTTGTCATCTTATCATTCTCCGACACTTGTTTCATTTACCTTATGACTTGAACTGTCCAACTTCAAAAACAATTATATTTACCTTCATGCTCTTCGGATGACTACCCGATGACAGAAAATTTTCTTGACCCAGTTTGATAATTCTCTTGTAGAATATCTTTTTGTCCCTGTTTCAAAGCAAAGAAAAATCTGTCAGTTTAAAATGTGGTGGTTGGTTATGGCCTTGAACTTTGATGTTGATTGTTATTTCACTTCCCCTGATAACTGATTTCTTTCGAATATCCATTTTTACTTCTTCTTTGTTCAAACTCGCCTCCCTTAGGGCCTGTATGTTGTTCCTTTCTTGACAGATCCCACAAACTCCGATCTTGAAGTCTATTGTTCCTTCAATGATTTCATTTGAAGACCTTGAATATTTCTTGACTGACTCTTTCCTTTGTCAGAATATATACTTTCTCTCTGTTCGAACCCCCATACTTCCATTTGTTATATTGTTCCTGAGTTGGCACTTTGCCGACCTTTGTGTCTCCCATGAACCCCAAAACATTTTTAATGTTACCCACTTCATTGCACATATTGCTCTTTTGGTTTAAATCAATGGCCTTGCCTTCAAAGTCTTTATTATGCCATCACTAATCATGATAACTTTGATTTCCTTTTGGGAAGATTTTGGTTGTCATTGGTGTACCACTCTTTGTCAACTTCATCTATTGTGCTCATTGACGACTGGTGTCACGACCCCAAATCCGGTCGTGATGGCGCCCAGCACATTGCTAAGCCAGCCTGACCAATCAATATCAACAACGGAGCTTGAAGCTCTCTTTAACCCATTTAAGCATTTCAAAATATGAAACAATAGTAATACTTATACCAACAGCGGGGAAACCAAGTCCCAAAATATACTAACTCCCATAGACCGAAGGGTCAAGAGTCATGAGCCTCTAACGAACGTAAGTGTATAAAGGTTTACAAAAATACCAAGTGCGGAAAGAAATGTCAATACAAAATCAAAAAAGACAGTAGGAAGGAATATCGGGTCCTGCGGACTCTGCAGCTACCTCGTATATCCCACGGATGTCACCTCGCACAGCTACTGGATCACTGCTGAGAGGTACCTGGATATGCACACAAGGTGCAGGGAGTAAAATGAGTACTGCCAGACTCAGTGGTAATAAACAAGGGTAAGACAGCGCAGATAAGAAATCCGCAATAAAGCACTATGTAAAGCTATAATCAGCTACCCTGTCATAGAATCAATCTTCACTGTACCTGTTCCAACAAATACCAATAAATAGCATAACAACTAGCAGATATAGCTAAATGCAATGCAATGCATGATATGACCGCTACGGCGTGTAGCCCGACTCCAATTTTGGGTACCCGTGCTCACTGTGGGGGTTCAGACTCCGGAGGGGCTCCTACAGCCCAAGCACATCTCATAGAGATATTCTGCGGCGTGCAGTCCGATCCAACATATATCTCGCTGCGGCGCGCAGCCCGATCCACTACTAGTCAGCTAATATGCAGATACGGCCTCGCAGGCTCAAAAGTAGTTTTTCAAAACTCTATTATCATTTTTCAGTTGGAAAACAGTAATATCAAGTTCCAGAGATTGGAATTAGCATAATAACAAAAATAGTTGCGGACTAGTAGTAAACTAGCATGTCTATATGACAAGAAAGGGGTTCCTCGGCTCAAGAGTGGCCATTATCACAATATATATATATGCAACCATCCGAGAAGGAGGTTCGACGGCTCGAGAATAGCCAATAATACAATATCAACAGGTCGGACTAATATATAGTCTCCGGTTCATGATCGACCCCGCACTCTCAAGAGTGTGCGTGTCTCGCCGCTATACAGCGTCACAAAGTGGTATACCGGGGTTTCGAACCCGCTGGTCATCACCCACATCTATTACTCACCTTAATACGGCGCGACGACTACTCCGCAATGCCTTTGCCACGAGAATCAAGCTCCGCACGCGTAGAATCTGATCAAATACAGTAGAATACAACAAATTAGGCCAAAGGGACGACACCCAATCAATATAACTCGATTTACATCAAAATTCCCAAAGTTGTCAAAACCTGACTTTTGGTACGCTTGATGAAAAATTACAAAAGTCACATATTCGGAATCCTCATCTCGATACGAGTCTAGGCATATAAAATTTACCAAAATTGGACTCCATTTGCCCACTCAAATCGGTGTTTTTCTTTGATTTAGGCCTAGGGCTCAAACCCACCTTTAATTTTCCATTTACAGGGATTTAACCAAGGATTTCATGTAAAAATGATGTAATTAAGCCACAAAACTTACCTCCAACGAATCCCCGACGAATTACCAGCAATTCCCGTGAGTTTCTCTCTCTAGAAATCAAAAATGGCGTTTTTGGGTATTAAACCCGCGACTGGTTCTGTTCTGAACTTAACTTCACTGCCAGCCTATTTTCTTCATCGCGTTCGCGACGCCTCTCACGCGAACGCGATGCCTTTTCCTCTTCTTCATCGCGAACGCGGCACTCTCTCACGCGTCCGCGAAGATCAACTCCGCAGCCTCCTGACTTTTACTCTACGCGAACGCAACGTGAAGTCACGCATCCGCGATGCCTTACCTTTTCCTCGTACGCAAACGCGACCCACCCATCGCGAACGCGATGGCCAACTGGCCCCAACCTTCGCGAACGCGGCATTGCCCTCGCGAACGCGATGCCTTACTGAACCTGGCCTTCGCGAACGCGGAACCTTCCTTCGCGAACGCGAAGGCTTATTTTATGCCCAGTGATCTGCAGATTACAGCAGACCATTTTATGCTTCCAAATGCCGGATGATGGTCCGGATTCACCCCGAGGCCCCCGGACCCCAACGAAAACCACCAACATACCCCAAAACACGATACGAACTTGTTCCAATCATAAAAACACCATCCTAAACATCAAAATCACCAATTACACACGGATTCAAGCCTAAATTTCTTAAAACTTTCCGAATTACACATTCGATGAAAAACCCGACCAAACGACGTCCGAATGACCTAAAATTTTGCAGGCACATCCAAAATCACCTAACGGAGCTACTGCAACAGTCAGAATTCCATTCCGACTCCCGGATCAAAATCTCACCTACCGTTCGGATTCGCCAAAATTCAACCTTAGCCAATTCAAGCCTATTTCTACACCGGGCCTCCAAATTCAATTTCGATCGCTCCCCTAAGTCACAAATCACCTCCCGGAACTAACCGAATCATCCGAATCCGATTCCGAGCCCTCTAACCAAATAGTCAACTCCGGGTTGACTTTCCTTATTCAAGTTTCCTTCACAAAGGCTATATGCCTCATTTTCAATCCAATTCACTCCTAACTCACCCGATAGACTTTAACACCGATATAAAAGCATAAAACATACAATTTCAACATAACGGGGTGGTAATTCCCGTGACGACGGGCCGGGTCGTCACATTCTCCCCCTCTTAAGCAAACGCTCGTCCTCGAACGGGTCAAGAAACATACCCGAAGTCTCAAACAAGTGAGGATATTTGCTCCGCATCTCCCGCTCGATCTCCCAAGTGGCCTCCTCCACGGGTCGACCTCTCCACTGAACCTTAACCGATGCAATCTCCTTGGACCTCAATTTTCTCACCCGACGACCCAAAATAGCAATAGGCTCCACATCATAGGATAGATCACCATCAAGCTGGATGGTGCTGAAATCTAATACATGAGACGGATCTCCAATGTACTTCCGGAGCATGGACACATGGAATACCGGATGAACGCTGGATAAACTGGGTGGCAAGGCTAACTCATATGCCACCTCTCCAACTCTCTTGAGTATCTCAAAAGGACCAATGTACCTAGGACTCAACTTTCCTTTCTTCCCAAACCTCATAACACCCTTCATAGGTGAAACCTTCAACAATACTCTGTCACCAACCATGAAAGACAACTCTCGAACTCTACGGTCCGCATAACTCTTCTGACGAGACTGTGCTGTACGAAGCCTCTCCTGGATCAACTTTGCTCTATCCAGAGCATCCTGGACTAACTCAGTCCCTATCAACCTATCCTCACCAGGCTCAAACCATCCCACGGGGGATCTGCACCGCCTGCCATACAATGCCTCATACGGGGCCATTTGAATACTCGACTGATAACTGTTGTTGTAGGCAAACTCGGCAAGTGGTAGGAACTCATCCCACGAACCACCAAAATCAATCACACAAGCTCGCAACATATCCTCCAAGATCCGAATAGTGCGCTCAGACTGCCCGTCTGTCTGGGGGTGAAATGTCGTACTCAACTCAACCCGCGTACCCATCTCTCGCTGAAATGCTCTCCAAAACCGAGAAGTGAACCGAGTACCCCTGTCGGATATGATAGACACCGGAACTCCATGCAACCGAACAATCTCTCGAATAAAGATCGTCGCCAACCGCTCCGATGAGTAGGTAGTACTAACCGGAATGAAGTGAGTTGACTTGGTCAGTCTATCCACAATCACCCATACAGAATCAAACTTCCTCGCCGTCCGAGGGAGTCCAGGAACAAAGTCCATAGTGATCCTCTCCCATTTCCACTCAGGAATAACAATGCGCTGAAATACACCACCGGGCCTCTGATGCTCGTACTTAACCTGCTGACAGTTGAGGCACCGTGCTACATGTCCGACAATGTCCATTTTCATCTTTCTCCACCAATAGTGCTGTTTCAAATCTTGATACATCTTCGCGGCTCCTGGATGGATAGAATACCGCGAGCTATGGGCCTCCTCCAGAATCAACTCACGAAGGCCATCAACATCGGGCACGCATATCCGGCCCTGCATCCTCAATACGCCGTCACTATCAATGGTGACATCTCTAGCATCATCATGCTGAACTCTGTCCCTCGGGACAGCCAAATGTGGATCATCATACTGGCGCTCACGAATACGATCATATAGAGATGACCGAGATACAACACAAGCCAATACCCTGCCGGGCTCCGAAATATCTAACCTCACTAGCCGATTGGCTAGCACTTGAACATCATAAGCAAATGGCCTCTCCTCAGCTGGAATATATGCCAAGCTCCCCATACCGACCGCCTTCCGGCTCAAAGCATCGGCCACCACATTGGCCTTCCCCGGATGATATAATATAGTAATGTCATAATCCTTCGGCAACTCTAGCCATCTCCGCTGTCTCAAATTAAGGTCTTTCTGTTTGAACAAATGCTGGAGACTACGATGGTCGGCATACACCTCACAAGACACACCGTACAAATAGTGCCTCCAAATCTTCAATGCATGAACAATGGCGGCTAGCTCCAAATCATGAACAGGATAGTTCTTCTCATGTGGCTTCAACTGCCGAGAAGCATAAGCAATTACCTTACCTTCCTGCATCAACACACAACCTATCCCCACTCTCGAGGCATCATAATAAACGGTATATAAACCTGAAGCTGATGGCAATACTAACACTGGAGCTGTGGTCAAAGCTGTCTTGAGCTTCTGAAAGCTCTCCTCGCACTCATCCGACCACACGAATGGTGCACCCTTCCGGGTCAATTTAGTCAATGAAGAAGCAATGGATGAAAATCCCTGAACAAACCGGCGATAATACCCCGCCAAGCCAAGAAAACTCCTGATCTCTGTAGCTGAGGACGGTCTAGGCCAACTCCGCACCGCCTCTATCTTTTTCTGATCAACCTGAATACCATCACGAGACACCACATGTCCCAGAAATGCTACGGACTCGAGCCAAAACTCGCACTTGGAGAATTTAGCATATAGCTTCTCCTCCCTCAATCTCTGCAACACAATACTCAAATGCTGAGCATGCTCCTCCCGACTACGGGAGTAGACTAGAATGTCATCAATGAACACAATCACAAATGAATCCAAATAAGGCATGAACACACTGTTCATCAGATGCATAAATGCTGCTGGGGCGTTGGTCAACCCAAAAGACATCACAAGAAACTCATAATGACCATATCGGGTCCTGAATGCAGTCTTCATAATATCCGAGTGCCTGATCTTCAGCTGATGATAGCCTGAACGAAGATCGATCTTAGAAAACACCCTCGCACCCTGTAACTGATCAAACAAATCATCTATGCGCGGTAGAGGGTACTTGTTCTTCACTGTCACTTTGTTCAATTGCCTATAATCAATACACATTCGCATGGAACCATCTTTCTTTTTAACAAATAAAACCGGCGCACCCCACGGAGACATACTAGGACGGATGAAACCCTTATCCAGAAGCTCCTGAAGTTGCTCTTTCAGTTCTTTCAACTCAGCTGGTGCCATCCGATAAGGAGGAATGGATATGGGCCGAGTGCCCGGCACCAAGTCAATGCCAAAATCAATATCCCTGTCCGGCGGCATGCCCGGCTGGTTTGAGGGGAATACATCTGGGAAATCCCTCACAACAAGTACAGAGTCAATGCTAGGAGACTCAGCTCCCACATCTCTCATAAAAGCTAAGTACGATAAACACCCTTTTTCAACCATCTTCTGAGCTTTTAGGAACGAAATAACACGGCTAGGGACGAAATCGATCGAACCCCGCCACTCAATCTGAGAAATACCAGGAATGGCCAACGTAACTGTCTTAGCATGACAATCCAATATAGCATGGTACGGAGACAACCAGTCCATACCCAATATAACATCAAAGTCCACCATTCCCAACAATAACAAATTTGCCTGGGTCTCCAAACCCCCAATAGATATAATACAAGATCTATAGACATGATCCACAACGATCGTATCACCTACGGGGGTGGATACATGAACAGGTAAATCAAGACTACCACGAGTCGCACCCAAGTGATGTGCAAAATAAGAGGACACGTAAGAATATGTGGACCCTGGATCAAATAGAACGGAGGCATCTCCGTGACAGACAAAAATGATACCCGTAATCACTAGCATCGGAGGCAACCGCATCACGCCCGTCGGGAAGTGCATAGAACCGTGCTCGGCCTCCACCGGATCTCTCCTCGCCCCCGGGGCGACCGCGAGAAGACCGACCTCCACCTCTACTAGGCCGAGATGGTGCCGAAGAGGAGGGCCGATCCCTCTGCTGAGTCCTATCCCTACGGAGTCGAGGGCACCGTCTTCTCATGTGGCCAAACTCACCACACTCAAAACATGCACCTGGTGCTGGAGAAGTAGGTGTTGCACTCTGGGCTGGGAGGGCACTAAGTGATGACCGACCCTGCTGAAACCCCTGTCGACTACGACCATAAGAACCTCCGCTCTGCTCCGGGCGGCCTGAATGAGAAGGTCTAGATGAGCGACCTCGGCTCTGCTGGGAATGCCCTCTAGATGGAGCACCGCTGAAACCGCCAGAACCGCGAGGCCTCTTGGCCTCCCGCTCCTCTCTCTCTCGGCGACGATCCGCCTCGATGGAGCGTGCCATATCAGCAACCTGCTCAAACGATGATGACATAACTCGCTCGCTGGTCATAAGAATACGGATAGAGTAGTTGAGGACATCAATGAACCTCCTGATCCTCTCCCTATCAGTGGGGATCATCCATGTGGCATGCCTAGCCAACCGAGTGAATCTAAGCTCATACTGGGTCACAGACATGTCGCCCTGAATCAACCACTCGAACCGGCGACGTAGCTCCTCGCGACGAGACCGAGGTACATATTTCTCTAGAAAGAGAGTAGAGAACTGCTGCCATGTGAGAGGTGCTGCTCTTGCAGGCCTACGCCTCTCAAACTCCTCCCACCAATCAAATGCGGGACCGGTGAACTGAAATGTAGTAAATGAAACTCCGCTGGACTCAAGAATACCAGCCGTACGCAGCATCTTCTGACACTTATCCAAGAAACCCTGGGCATCCTCGCCCTCAACGCCACTGAAATGGGGTGGCTGAAGTCTACCAAATCTCTCAAGACGACGCTGCTCGTCATCGGGCATAACCTGAACCATATGCTCTGGAGCTGGAGCTGGTGCAGCTGGAGGAATAACTGGTGCAACCACCTGAGCGGGGACCGCCTCTGGCGTCTGAAGTCCCTGAACAACCTGCTCAGGTGTGCGAGCTGCAGGGGTCTGCTGACCACCCCCTGTCTCAGATGTCGCTGCAGTAGCGGTAGCTGAAACTACCCGAGCCAAACCGGAACACACCGATAATATCTGAGCAAGAGTCTCTTGAAGACCAGGAATAACAATAGATACAGTCTGGCCCTGAACTGGGGCTGCTGGGGCATCAACCACTGGGGGCTGCTCCTGAACCGGTACAACGGGCGGGTCAGCTGGCACTGCCTCGGCCGCCCTACCTCTACCTCTAGCACGACCGCGCCCACGGCCTCTAACAGGTGGCAATGGAGGTCGTCCACCTCGTCCTGATGCTCGCGTTCTCGCCATCTGCGAGAGAATAGAATATAGAAGTTCTGTTCTCGGAACAACAAGATCGCACGACGGAGTTCAAGAAAAGTGAAGTTTTCCTAAAGGTTCACAGCCTCCCGAGGATAAGTACAGGCGTCCCCGTACCGATCCACAAGACTCTACTAACCGGCTCAAGACTCATGAGGCCTAGTAAACCTAGGCTCTGATACCAACTTGTCACGACCCCAAATCCGGTCGTGATGGCGCCCAACACATTGTTAAGCCAGCCTGACCAATCAATATCAACAACGGAGCTAGAAGCTCTCTTTAACCCATTTAAGCATTTCAAAATATGAAACAATAGTAATACTTATACCAACAGCGGGAAAACCAAGTCCCAAAATATACTAACTCCCATAGACCAAGGGTCAAGAGTCATGAGCCTCTAACGAACGTAAGTGTATAAAGGTTTACAAAAATACCAAGTGCGGAAAGAAATGTCAATACAAAATCAAAAGACAATAGGAAGGAATATCGGGTCCTGCGGACTCTGCAGCTACCTCGTATATCCAACAGATGTCACCTCGCACAGCTACTCTGGATCACTGCTGAGAGGTACCGGATCTGCACACAAGGTGCGGGGAGTAAAATGAGTACTGCCGGACTCAATGGTAATAAACAAGGGTAAGACAGACGCAGATAAGAAATCCGCAATAAAGCACTATGTAAAGCTATAATCGAATACCCTATCATAGAATCAATCTTCATTGTAACTGTTCCAACAAATACCAATAAATAGCATAACGGCTAGCGGATGTAGCTAAATGCAATGCAATGCATGATATGACCGCTACGGCGCGTGGCCCGACTCCAATTTTGGGTACCCGTGCTCACTGTGGGGGTTCGGACTCCGGAGGGGCTCCTACAGCCCAAGCACATCTCATAGAGATATTCTCGCGGCGTGCAGTCCGATCCAACATATATCCTGCTGCGGCGTGCAGGCCCGATCCACTACTAGTCAGCTAATATGCAGATACGGCCTCGCAGGCTCAAAAGTAGTTTTTGAAAACTCTTTTATCATTTTTCAGTTGGAAAACATTAATATCAAGTTCCAGAGATTGGAATTAGCATAATAACAAAAATAGCTGCGGACTAGTAGTAAACTAGCATGTCTATATGATAAGACAATGATAACGATCCTCGCAGGATCCAATAACTGGCTCACGGCCCACAATATACTCAACCGTCCAAGAAGGAGGTTCAACGGCTCGAGAATAGCCAATAATATAGTATCAACAGGTTGGACTAATCTATAGTCTCCAGTTCACATGATCGACCCCGCACTCTCAAGAGTGTGCGTGTCTCGCCGCTATAGAGCGTCACAAAGTGGTATACCGGGGTTTCGAACCCGCTGGTCATCACCCACATCTATTACTCACCTCAATACGGCGCGACGACTACTCCGCAATGCCCTTGCCACGAGAATCAAGCTCCGCACGCGTAGAATCCGATCAAATACAGTAGAATACAACAAATTAGGCCAATGGGACGACACCCAATCAATACAACTCGATTTACATCAAAATTCCCAAAGTTGTCAAAATCCGACTTTTGGTACGCTTGACGAAAAATTACAAAAGTTACATATCCGGAATCCTCATCTCGATACGAGTCTAGGCATATAAAATTTACCAAAATCGGACTCCATTTGCCCACTCAAATCAGTGTTTTTCTTTAATTTAGGCCTAGGGCTCAAACCCACCTTTAATCTTCTATTTACCGAAATTTAACCCATGATTTCATGTTAAAATGATGTAATTAAGCCACAAAACTTACCTCCAACGAATCCCCGATGAATTACCAGCAATTCCCGTGAGTTTCTCTCTCTAGAACTCAAAAATGGCGTTTTTGGGTATTAAACCCGCGACTGGTTCTGTTCTGAACTTAACTTCACTGCCAGCCTATTTTCTTCATCGCGTTCGCGACGCCTCTCACGCGAACGCGATGCCTTTTCCTCTTCTTCATCGCGAACGCGGCACTCTCTCACGCGTCCGCGAAGATCAACTCCGCAGCCTCCTGACTTTTACTCTACGCGAACGCGACGTGAAGTCACACGTCCGCGATGCCTTACCTTTTCCTCGTACGCGAACGCGACCCACCCATCGCGAACGCGATGGCCAACTGGCCCCAACCTTCGCGAATGCGGCATTGCCCTCGCGAACGCGATGCCTTACTGAACCTGGCCTTCGCGAACGCGGAACCTTCCTTCGCGAACGCGAAGGCTTATTTTATGCCCAGTGATCTGCAGATTTCAGCAGACCATTTCATGCTTCCAAATGCCGGATGATGGTCCGGATTCACCCCGAGGCCCCGGGACCCCAACGAAAACCACCAACATACCCCAAAACATGATACGAACTTGTTCCAATCATAAAAACACCATCCTAAACATCAAAATCACCAATTACACACGGATTCAAGCCTAAATTTCTTAAAACTTTCCGAATTACACATTCGATGAAAAACCCGACCAAACGACGTCCGAATGACCTAAAATTTTGCAGGCACATCCAAAATCGCCTAACGGAGCTACTGCAACAGTCAGAATTCCATTCCGACTCCCGGATCAAAATCTCACCTACCGTTCGGATTTCGCCAAAATTCAACCTTAGCCAATTCAAGCCTATTTCTACACCGGGCCTCCAAATTCAATTCCGATCGCTCCCCTAAGTCACAAATCACCTCCCGGAACTAACCGAATTATCAAAATCCAATTCCGAGCCCTCTAACCAAATAGTCAACTCCAGGTTGACTTTCCTTATTCAAGTTTCCTTCACAAAGGCTATATGCCTCATTTTCAATCCAATTCACTCCTAACTCACCCGATAGACTTTAACACTGATATAAAAGTATAAAACATACAATTTCAACATAACGGGGTGGTAATTCCCGTGACGACGGGCCGGGTCATCACAACTGGCAACCCAATCATGTCTGACATTGTTCTTGACTTACGACAATTTGATGTTTTGGCCAAATCCCATCTCGTGCAATTGGAAAGCTTGGTGGAAAATTTTGAAATCATTTATTTACTTGTTATGACCCGACAGACTCAGGAAGAAGGAAAGATAAGCAAAGTGGGAAGAAGAGAGTGAAAGAAAAAGTGGGGAGAGACGATTCCTAATAAGAAACTTACAGAAGAATGAACTATCGAATGTGAATACTGACTCTAGCGACCTTGACATGCACTTTTAGCCTTCTCTGTATAGCAAAGTTGATGCTCAACTCTTGTTGCAATGTTCCGTGAAACTGGTCTTCACTACTCCATTTCCTTGATCTGATTTAACTCCTTAGTCGACTTGTAGCGCCCATAGGGTTTTCACCATCAAGCCTCTCTCATTTTGATTTTTCTTTCTCTCAACTCACTGTCGCCTTATGGTGCCCGTGAGGGTTTTCATCGGTAAGACTCTCTCATTTTGATTTCTCTCGTCTTGGAGTCCCGTGGTAGTTCTCATCATCCTTCTAATTCTTCATTTTCCTTTGTTCGGATTGGAGTGTTGCCCTTGATGTGATTCACCTTTGCTTCACTTGACTTGACATTTCTTGAAGATTGATCAGAAGGTCATTTTTGGAACGTAATGTAGGTTTTTGGATGGGATATAGAAAGAAGGATATAAAGGCTCAAAATATTTCAATGTGGGTTAAAGATTACAACTTTCGGAATTGTATTTCTTCAACAACCATAATTCATGCCCCAGTTTCCTTGTTGGGGATTTTTTGGACTTTTCTTCTGTTGTGACTGAACCTCAGTGAGGCTGCCTACGTACCCTTTTGGGATGAAGTCAAACATAATTCGGATCATAAGATCGCTTCATTGTTGCGACTTGACTTCTCCCAATTTTCTTCTTTTCTTTGCATTCTTTTCTTTCTTTTCTTTTCTTTTTCTTTTCTTTTCTTTTTCTTTTCTCTTTTTCTTTTTTTTTTGTTTTTTTTCTTTTTTTCTTTTCTTTTTTTTTTATCTTCTTTTCTCCTTTCTTTTGTTTCTCCATTTGATTTCCCCGCTCAATCCTCAATTTTTGTTGTTGATTTCGAAAGAGGGATATGAAAGAAAATATAATAAGGCTCAAAGGGATAACAATGGATAAAGTATTTGGATAGCCGAATAAAATGCCTTCGTCATTCCAATCTTCAAAACCTACCAAGTACAAACTACACAGTTAAACACCTTTGATTGATTCACATATTTTCCTTCTGTATTTGACGATTCTCAGAGCCATTAGGCAACAATCTCGATACTACAAATGATTCCTTTAGCCTTGGGTTACTTTTTCCTTTGGCTTTAAACCGATGAAGCATGATGCATTTCCAACGCATTTCTGTATGTTATGCTTTCCCCCAGTATTCACTTGATTCAGGTTTCATGGTATTCCAATATGTTTTTGTTTCTTCCGAGTATCCTTACATCTTCAGCATTGTTTCATTGCTAAATTGACTCTTAAAATCAGGACGAGAATTATATGCATGTCATGTTGCTAAAATCAGTATGAGAAGAATTGTATAGTGATTAGAAATGGAATGACTAAGAATGACGGGAAACAGAGAGTTGTATGAAACTGATGGGTTGAAACAACATGATGAACAACAAAATGAACAGACTAGACTAGAATTACAAACCTAGACGGCACTAAACAATTTTTATTACTAAACAAAGCAAAGTGGAAAGATAGAAGGGTTTTGACTCCCAAGACAATGTCTGGATTACATCCCTGAAATAACCCGGACAACAAAAATGACACCAAAATAACCCACCAAAACTCCAAGACATGGAGCGCCTTCCCAATTACCAAGCATGGTATTTTAGCCACTGAGTCTACATTAATGTTGCCAATACCATTATCTGTTTCAATAACTTCCACTTCAATTGACAATTTCCCAAGAAAATTCTCATCCCCCACGTCACCGGGCATCATTCCCACAAAATGTGCTCCGTCATGTGCAGGTAAATGATTCTGTGCAATGTTCTGGATGCCACTGTCTTGGACCACAATTATTCCTTCCCGAATCATTCTTTCTAACTCTCTTTTCAAATCCCGACAACTTTCAACATCATGCCCCAAAGCATTGGAGTGGTATTCACACCTTTTAGATGAGTCAAAAATTCTCGCACGTTGATCCACCCGATGGAGGAATGGGTGCAATCATGTCATGTTGTTTTAATTTCTCAAACAAGCTTGCATAGGACTCTCCTATTGGTGTAAAATTATCTTTCAACTTTTGTTCCCTTCCATACCTCTGGCTTGGATGTGGGTTATAAGGTACTTGAAAATTTTGCGGAGGCTGGTAAAGATTTTGTGATGTTCAGGCTCGCTTTATTGGGTGTTTTGTGGGTTGAGCAACATATTGGACTGGATCAACAAAGTATAGAGGGTTATGAGGTGGGAAGTGATGCTTAAGGGGGCCATAGAAAACCTGATGAGGCTGCATATACCTTCGAGATGTTCTCATAGGACCTCTTCTCGACCCTGATATAATCATGATTTCTTCATCCCTCCCATTCACATCACTAACATCCTGAACTGCATCTTTGAGAGTTGCTTGACGTATAATTTTGCCTGTCTTAAGACCGTTTTCTACCATTTCTCCGATTTTGGTTATTTCTTCAAAGGATTTACCAACTAAAGATATCATGTTTTGAAAGTAATCTGGCTCTTAAGCTTGAAGGAAAATAGTGGTCAACTTGTGATAATCCATGGGTGGTTTAGCTCTAGCTGCCTGCTCTCTCCATTTGATGGCATATTCCCTGAAACTTTCAGTTGGTTTCTTTTTCAGTTTAGAAAGGGAAATGCATTTTGGGGTGACATTGATATTGTATTGAAACTATTTGATAAAGGCCTGTGCCAGGTCATCCCATACGTACCAACAAGATGTGTCTTGATCCCAAAACCATTCAGATGCTACTCCCTAGAGGCTTTCCCCAAAATAAGCCATAAGCAATTCTTCATTTCTTCTCACACCTCTCAATTGGTTGCAATACCTTTTCAGGTGGGCTATGGGGTTTCCACGTCCATCGTTCTTTTACAATTTGGGAACCTTGAAACCAGGCGGCAAGTGGGCATCGGGGAACATACATAGATCTCTGAAGGCAACACTCTTTTGACCTGCCATTTCTTGCGTGTTTTTCAAATGTTGTTCTAACCTTTTCACTCTTTGGGCCATTTCTTCCTGTACCTTCTTTCGGGTAGGCTTCTCAATGTTCATGGGAAGATCAAACGAGTACGATTGTTACTCGGGAAAGTGGTCTTGCTCTTGCTGGATAACAAATTGTGACTCATGATAAGGCTGTCCCTGGCCATTGGCCCATACTTGACGTATTTTTGTCATTTGTTGTTTTTGTGTTCTATTTATCTCAACCACAGTAGACCCTTGTTGAACTCTCTGACCCTGAGTTTCTTGAGCGCTCGTAACAGCTTCGATGTCAGTTCTTGGATCTTGTTTTCCAGTTTACCACAACCAACCACCTCAACTTTCTGGATTAACAAAATGAAACCACCATGTCAGCATTAACGTATTTCTCTTATTGATTTCCTTTGTTTTTCTGCTATTTTTTTTCCTTTTTTCCTTTTTGTGGGTTTTTTCCTTTTTTCTTTTTTTTTTCTTTTTCATAGTTTTTCACTCTTTTTTTTGGTTATGGATATGGTCGAATCCTATGTGGATTGCCTACGTATCATGACCCCGCATGAATCAGATCGAGCGTAGTTCTTGCAAATTAATGCAAGAAATAAAGAGATGTTTATTTGATTTTTTTTAAAATTTGATCTCTTTGAAGAAAAATTGTAGAAGCCGACTCCAACTACAAACTTTGATGAAAAACTTTCACATCTTGTGCCAGAGATTTCTACAAGAATAAGAATATTTTTAGCGTCAATTATGACTATTTCTACAAAATTGGCCATGTAATGGCTCATTTGGCAAAATGGCTATTTTTGGAAAATTTTATTTAAGAAAATAAACTCGAAAAGTTTCTCATCCTGGAGCTCATGGGGCATCGTTCGTCATCCCCTCAAGCCAACACAAGACTGAGAAGTTTTTAATGTCAATTGTGACTATCTTTTACAAAATTGGCCATGTAATGGCTTATTTGACAAAGTGGCTATTTTTGCAAAATTTTATTTAAGACACTACAATATTGATGATTAAAATTAAATCAAAATATCTCATCTTGGGGCCCATGGGGCATCATTCAGCATCGCCACATGCCAACACAAGATTGAAGAAGTTTTAATGCCAAATGTGACTATTTCAGCAAAAATCGGCTATGCAATGGCTTATTCGAAAAAGTGATTATTTTTTTGTAAAACTGATAGATGACTCTAACTTGATTTTGCAGATACGGCCTTTTGACATTCCGCGAGGGAATATTTCAGGGCTGTGCCCGCAAATTATTTAAAATGACTGAAAGTGGCTATTCTTGCAAAAACAGCCTTCATGTGTCCCTTTGAGGGACATTCTGGTTACTTTAAACAAGAATAGCATCACCCGACTTATTTATAACAAAATAAAAAATTTTGACATTTTTTGGTTATTTTTGCAAAAGGGGTGATAACTCAAACTTGATTTTGAGACTACGACCTTTCAACATTTCCACATGGAATATTTCAAGGCTATTATTCAAAAAATAAAAAGAAAAGACTTCAAAGTGGCTACTTTTGCACAAACAGCCTTCCGGCGACCTTTCGGAACATTCGGCTATTTTCAAAAAACAGCGTCACTTTGATTTATTGAAAACTAAAACTCGACATTTTTTGGTTATTTTTTTGAAAGGGGTGGTTGGACACGATGAAGGTTGCCTACGTATCTGACATCCGGTAAGAGTCAAACCAGCGTAGTTCGGTCAAATTGTTTTGTGACCAACTATTTTTGACAAAATTAACCTGACTCTTTTCACATTTTCTTTTTTCTTTCACAATTTCGGCAGCTTTTCGTCAGTATTTAAATATTTTCTATTCTAAAATTTCTCTCTTTTTTTGGTTTTCAGGAATTTAGCCGGTCCGCATATAATCCAGGACAAATAAATGCATCATATAATATGCTCGGTCTTTGATTTTTGGTTCACCTATCCTAGACGGACCCAACCCCTGTGTTGAGTCCCCGAAGTCTGATATGATGCAAATAAACGTCATAATTCTAGGCTCAATATCCTGATTTTTCATGGTACTAGACTGTGTACCCGAGTGGACAACTCGGATCGAGGAGGGGGCTACGTACCGGGGACCCGCGGGGTCGTCCGGTTTTGTAACTTATCCGGCCTCTATTTCTTATTTAGGGTATGACACTAACAGAAAGGGGAGTCTCAACCAGTAAGCACATCCCCGGAGGTAAGAAGAGAAGGATTTTCGGCACAATTTTTGTATATACAGTTCACGAAATTTCAAAGCGGTAACATGTAGCACATTGATCAAAACAGATAATAAAATCAAATAATATCAAGAACGACAATTAAATCGAGCTCGAATTCTTAAACTCTGAACCGAAGTTCTGGGTTACGTATCCCCAGCAGAGTCGCCAAAGCTGTCACACCTCCTTTTTAATGTATACCATTTATTACTACTACACTCCGGGAAGGGATATAATAATAACATGGAAGGAGTTTTTTTACTTAAAGGACAGTCGGAACGGGATTTATTTATTTAATTCAGAGTTGGCACTTGGGAAAATAATGGTGTCCCAAGTCACCAGTTCAATCCTGAACCGAGGAAATTTATGACTCTATTTTATAGTCTGCGAAACTAGAAATCCGGATAAGGAATTCTGTTAACCCGGGAGAAGGTGTTAGGCACTCCCGGATTCCGTGGTTCTAGCACGGTCGCTCAACTGCCGTATTTATTTTTATCTGATTTCTTTATATATTTTAATTATATGCTTTTAATGTTCCGCTTTTCAATTTTAAAAGAATTGCAACGTCGTGAAAACGTATTTCGGGCCATACCGTACCAGTACGCTTGTGGCCTTTAACACATTCCGACTTCGTTGAGAGTAGGATTTGGGTCACATAAATGCGCACCCGTATTTGAGAATGTAATATTATTATAAGTCGCGCCTAAAGTTCCTACGTCTTGATTAACTTTTGGAAACACCGTGAAATTTGCTAAACGGTCCTTCAGAGTCTAAAATTTTTATAACAATTAGTTGAGGGCCCCGCAATTGTGTATTTAATACGGCGAGGCTCGTCTCCATTTTCTGTTTAAGGTCCATCCTAAAGCATACTATATTTTCTATTTGTTTTATATCTAAGAAAAGGAAATTTTAATAGTTTATGAACTATTTGTTATTTTGAATACTCATAGATCGGACCTTGCAATTAGCCTAAGGATACATAATGCTTATTAAGGTAGTTACAGCTTAATGTAATGAACTAATATAGATACGCTGAACTTCTATTCGGCTAAACTCATTTTTAAACATTCAATTTAACTGTCATTAAAATCAATCTTTACTACTGTTCATCAGTACAAATTGACTCTTTTCATCTGTGTACCTAGAATTAGAAGTTAAGAGGAGGACAAATCTGCAATGAAATAGCAACATCAGCAATATCAGCAAACAAAACCCAGCAGATCAACAGTCACAACATCAACCAAAACCATATTCGAATCCAACCAACAACACTATGTCCAGGCAGAAGTAAAATTGACCAAACACACCCTAACTTTACTTGAAATCAACCTTTAGGAAATTACAAATCCCTTTCAACATTCAGATTCACTTAGCAAACTCATTGAACTCCGAATGCCTTCATATGCAACAAATTAATTGAAACAAGAGCTAAAACTGGACAGAACAATCAAACAGTATTTTTTGGAGTTTTTCAGAGATTTTCCTACTGATTTTGGATTGTTTTTGAAGGAAATTTGAAGTATAGAAGAAGAAATCGAATCTGAAACTGTAATTTCAGATCTAAAACACAACAAATATTTTTTGGAAATTTTCTAGGGTTCGAAAACTGGAGAAGCTTAAAAATCTGGAAGAAAAGTTAAAATCTGGAAGAGAGAAGTCTCCAATCTAGAATTGAATTCAAAAATCTGGAGGAAGGTTTAAAATCTGGAAGAAAGACCTTTAATTCAGCAGAATAATTGCCTATTTATAGGCAAAAATGGGAGGGAATTTCAAAATTCATTTTTACATATTAGTCCCTATGTTATTTCTATTTTTTATCTCTTATTTTTGACTTGTCATACAAATTACTGCACTTAGTTTATTAATACTTACACTATAACCCCTTCTAGAATATTCTAGCTAATTCTACCATGTTCTATTTCCTTGGAATTCCTATTGTACCCTCACTGCCTTTTAGTATTCACTGAATTACCTTTTTGTTATGCTCAAACCACCCTTAATCCTCTATATTTATCACAATTATACTAATTTCTCTTTCTAATTTTACCCCTACTTACCTTTATACCATTTCCCTACCCAGATTACCCCTGAAGTCTTTTTACAATTACCAATAACTATTTTATACCCCAAATGCCCCCTGAATTTACTCAATTAACCCACAACCCTTTGATATGAAGATTTAATCAATCACCCTTTATTAACTATTGGAATTATTCTGAAATTTTAACCCAAAATTAACTAACTATTAATCAGCTATAACCAATCTCACTACCAATCAGCTAAAAATTAAGGCTAAATTTCATTACACTAATTAGTAGGATTAAATTCCGATTAACAGAATACTTATGAATCGAAAATCCAATCTAAACATTGAATCATATGAAACAAAAACTTAAAAAATTGCCAATCATATTAAAATCTTGATTGTGTCGAAATAAATAAATCATCCAGCTATAACCAACAACTAATCTTAACAATTAATTCAGAAAACAAAATTAAACACCCGTAATCGTTGACAAACTAACAGAAAAACTCAGCACGTATATGTATTTTGAACTGCCTACATTATTCAATACTGACTAATTTTAAAACGGAAGACAACTAATTAACTTTCTAAATTCCTAATTATTCTAATTTTGACAAACAGAGTCAACATAGAAACATTATAAAAGATGGAAATTTGTAAGAAAAGGAATTGAAACAGCCATAAAGAACAAGAAGTACTTATCTTTTTCGTTATCTTTTTTTGTTGTAATCTTTTCTTGAAGATTTTAGTCGCGGACGATTTTTCTTGAATCTTTGAGGACTTTTTGATGATTTCCAAGGCTTGAGACTTGAGCGGTGAAAGGTGATTTTTCTTTAAGAGAAGGTGAAGGAGTTATCTTGGTATCCGTTTGGAAGTCAAACAGCATCGGCGCCGCGGACGAATGGTAACGACGTTAGGGTGGATAATTTTAGGGTTTGGGGAAAATCTTTTGAAGAAAGGTATGATGAAAAAGCATAAACAGATGAAGATCGAGTTGATGGTTGCTGGTTGTTGTTCGACGGCTGGCTCTAGGGTTTGGGTGGGGTGAGAGATGGGAGATGAGAGAGACAGAGGAGGGGAGAGTTCTTAGGTTTTAGGGTTATTGAATTTTTTTAATTAATTAGATGTTATTAAATCTGGACCGTTAGATTATTAGGAATGAAAGGCTGAGATTGAACGATGCCCAAACGGCGTCATTTCACGTCACAAGACTGGGCTGGTTCGGTAGCATTCTTGGGTCTGGTTGCTTGGACTGCTGATTTGGGCTATGGGTAATTTGGGCTTGGGATTTTGGGGTATTCATTTTGAGAAATTAATTTGACCCATATAATCAATTCTTTCATTTCTTTTGTTTTAATTATAGTATTTATTTTATTTTTGTATTTTGTATTTTATTTTCTTTGTATGTATTTTTCGTATTTTGTATTTAGTTTGGAATTTATTAAAATTTGTTAAACTAATTAACTTCTTTTTGGCAATTTTTCAATTTGAAGCAAATAAATGTTATTTTTTTATTTTTCTTTCATTTGTTAAAAATGAATTAATATCTATTATACGAGAAATTATTTTCTAAATGTATTTTTTGTATTTTTTATTTATCACACACAAATAACATGCAAACAATCAACACAAAATTCACACAAATAATTAAAAATAAGGAAATATTATTTATTTAAATTTTATGGGAATAACTCATATATGGTAAAAATCACGTGCTCAAAACATCGAGCGAGTCAATGCCATAGACAAAGAAAACTGGTGGGATAACAAAATTGAGAGCATTCTGAATTGGAGCGGATACGAGCTCGGAAAGGGACTTGGCAAGAATCTCCATGGCATCACCAAACCCATCAAGTTGAAAGAGCATGGAACTACTTTCGGCTTGGGATATGAATGCACCTGGAGTGAGTTCAACAACTGGTCGCCGCCATGTCGCGGTCCCTACTACCCATTGAAACACCCTCTACCTCAGTTGGAGCAGACTTTTCAGCCAGCCGACATTATATATGGATCAGAGGAAGATGAAACACTAACAGCAATAAAGAACCTGTTTCTGGAGGATGACATGGATTGTTGTTTTATCTTCAAGGAAGTTAGGGATGAAGGCCCTTCCATTCAAGCTGTGAATCAAGGAGAATACCTCACCTATTGGTCAGTCATGACCACCAGTGCCCGAAGAGCTTCGGGGTAGCAAGGCCAAATGACGCACTATGCATTGCATTTTATTTTTTAGTCAATTTTACTTTCCTGCATTGTCTTTACTTTTGAAAAGAGCTCCAATATTTCAAACAATTATGAATTTAATCAAAAGCGTTTTTTCATTTTATCTTTATATCTCGCTCTTATTACTTTCTCTATCATTTACTTTATTTTACACAATATTACTATTACATATCTTAATGATGAACCAACGACTGTAACTTGCAAATATGCAATGCAACAAACGAATATAGATTCAGAAGAGGACGAAATACCAGAAGAGTTGTCAGGGAGGTCGAGAACTTTGAGAATATGCCTAAGTCTAACTTAGACGAAACTGAGGTCATTAATTTGGGAGACGCAGAAAATGTCAAGGAAACACGCATCAGTGTACTCCTGCCAACGTCAGAAAAGGAAGAGTATACAGAGCTTTTGAAAGAATATGAGAATATATTCGCTTGTTCATATGACAATATGACCGGTCTCAGCACATCCATTGTGGCTCGCAAGTTGCCGACAGATCCGGCGCGCCCACCGGTCAAACAAAAACTCAGAAAGTTTAAGCCAGACATGAGTTTGAAAATAAAAGAAGAGGTTACCAAGCATGTCAAAGTCAGGGTTCTCAGAGTGGTAGAGTATCTGACCTGGTTAGCCAACATTGTACTGGTACCAAAGAAGGATGGAAAGGTTAGAGTCTGTGTCGACTACCAAGATCTCAACCGGGCCAGTCCTAAAGACGATTTCTCTTTGCCAAATATACACATCTTGATTGACAACTGTGTCAAACATCAGCTGCTATCATTCATTGATTGTTTTGATGGATACCACCAGATATGGATGGATGAAGAAGATGCAAAGAAAACGACATTCATCATGCCGTGAGGAATGTATTGTTACAAAATGATGTCATTCGGTTTAAAGTATGCCGGCGCTACCTACATAAGGGCCATGACCACTATCTTTCATGACATGATACATAAAGAAATCAAGGTATATGTGGACGATGTCATCTTCAAATCCAAGAAAGCTGTAGATCACCTGGGAGATTTGAGAAAATTCTTCAACAGACTGAGGAAATACAACTTAAAACTGAATCCCTCCAAGTGTGCATTCGGGGTTCCTGCTGGAAAATTATTGGGTTTCATTGTGAGTCGCTGGGAAATAAAGCTGGACCCGTTGAAGGTCAAAGCCATTCAAGAGTTGCCACCACCAAAGAGCAAGAAGAACATGATGAGTTTTTTGGGAAGACTCAATTATATCAGCCGGTTTATAGCCCAGTCCACTGTCATTTGTGAACCCATTTTGAAGATGCTAAAGAAGGATGCCGCAACTAAATGGACGGATGATTGTCAAAAGGTTTTTGACAGGATTAAGGAATACTTGTCAACACCACCAGTCTTGGTTCCACCCAAGCTAGGGAGACCCCTATTTCTTTATCTTGTAGTATTGGATGGAGAATTTGGGTGTGTTTTGGGACAACATGATGAAATCGGAAGAAAGGAGCAAGCCATCTATTACCTCAACAAGAATTTCACCCCGTACGAGGCTCGGTACTCCTTACTAGAGCGCACTTGCTGTGCTCTAACCTAGGTACCTCAAAAGTTTAGGCATTACTTTTGTGTTTACATAACTTATCTCATATCTAGAATGGACCCATTGAAATATATCTTTCAGAAGCCCATGCCTACCAGCAAGCTTGCCAAATGGCAAATCCTGTTAAGCGAGTTCGATTGTTTATGTTACCCAGAAGGCCCTCAAAGGGCAAGATTTGGCAGATCACCTCGCCGAGAATCCTGTAGGAGGAGAATACAAACCTCTAAAGACGTATTTTCCTGATGAAAAGGTAGCTTTAATAGGAAAAGACATTGCAGAATCCTATAACGGTTGGAGAATGTTCTTTGATGGAGCCGCGAATATCAAACAAGTTGGTATAGGAGCGATCTTGGTATAAAAAATCGGTTAGCATTACCCAGTATCTGCCAAGCTCAGATTCCCGTGCACTAACAACATGGCCTAATATGAAGTTTGCATCCTAGGGCTCAAACTAGCAATTGACATGAACATTCAAGAGCTATTGGTGATCAGAGACTCGGACCTACTCATACATCAGGTTCGAGAAGAATGGGCAACCAAGAACTCCAAAATACTCCCTTATCTGTATCATATATAGGAGTTGAGGAAAAGATCTAGAATGACAGACTTCTAGCATGTTCCCAGAATGCAAAATGAGTTTGCCGATGCTTTAGCCACTTTGTCCTCTATGATCCAGCATCCCGATAAAAACTTCATTGTTCTCATCCAGGTTGAGATTCACGACCAGCCTACTCATTGTGCTCACATAGAGGACAAAGCTGACGGGAAACCTCGGTTCCATGATATCAAAGAATACCTGACAAAAGGAGAATACCCAGAACTTTCCAATGCTACTTAGAAACAAACACTTCGGAGATTGTCCAACAACTTCTTTTATAGTGGAGGAATCCCGTATAGGAGGACCCCTGATTTGGGATTATTAAGGTGTGTCGAGGCAAGAGAAGCAACCAGAATATTAGAGGAAGTGCACGCGGGAACCTGCGAACCGCATATGAATGATTTCATGCTGGAGAAAAAGATACTCCGAGCAGGGTATTTTTAGATGACTATGGAAATGGACTGCATCCAGTATGTTTGGAAATGCCACCATTATCAAATACATGCAGATATTATAAAGGTACCTCCAAACGAGCTTAATGCAACAAGCTTGCCATGGCCATTCGTCGCTTGGGGAATGGATGTCATTGGACCAATCGAACCTGCCACATCAAACGTGCATAGGTTCATCTATGTAGAAGTTGATTACTTTACTGAATGGGTCGAAGCAACATCCTACAAGGTATTCACCAAGAAGGTAGTAATAGATTTTGTCCGTGATCGTATGGTCTGCCGATTCGAGATTCTGGAATCAATAATCACCGATAATGCTTCTAATCTCAATAGAGACCCGATGAAGGCGATGTGTGAAACATTCAAGATTAAGAACAAGAACTCTATGGCTTATAGATCTTAGATTAGTGGAGCTGTAGAAGCAGCCAATAAGAACTTCAAGAAAATACTAAGGAAGATGATCGAAAAGCACAAGTAGTGGCATGAGAAGTTGTCATTCGCCTTATTGGGTTATTGAACCATAGTCCGCAGATCAACTAGGGCCACTCCCTACATGCTGGATTATGGTACAGAGGTAGTCATCCCCGCCGATATGGAAATTCCCTCTCTGAGGGTCATACAAGAGGCAGAGCTAGATGATGCAGAATGGGTCAAAAGTCGCTATGAGTAATTGGCTCTCATTGACGGAAAGAGAATGAATGTTGTCTGTGACGATCAACTATATCATAACAGAATGTCCAGAGCCTTCAACAAGAGAGTCAAGCCGAGGAAGTTCTCGCTAGGATAATTGGTATTAAAGAAGATATTTCCGCATCAAGATGAAGTCAAAGGGAAATTCTCTCCCAATTGGAAAGGTCCGTACATGGTTCATCGAGTTCTAACTGGAGGAGCCCTTATTCTCACAGAAATGGACGGAGAAGTTTGGCCGAAGCCTATCAACTCATATGCAGTGAAAAGATACTACATTTGATTATGCTTTTCTTTCATGATGTATTTTGAACTACGCCTGACCTGATTCCCGTTTAAGAGGGGATACGTAGGCAGCCCTATGGGTTCAGTCACATCTTAATAAAATTCCATCTTTCCCTTGCAATTTGGAACTGGGGCAGAATTTTGGGGAGGACCCTCAAAATTCTGAATTAAGAATTTCTGTCTTTCCATCAGCACCAACGTAGTAAACTAGGGCAAACTTTTGAGGAGGACCCTCAAAATTCTGGAATAGATCCGCGTTCAGTTATTCAGCATAGTTGTCAGCAGTAATAACCCAGTAAATTGGGGCAGAATTTTGAGGAGGATCCTTAAAATTCCGAAACAAAAGAGGTTGCCATGTCTTGAAGCATGTTGCAGTTGTTGGTTCATCCAGAATAAAACAGTTTTCAAAATTTGTACTTACATTATATTTACTAAGTCATGCATAAGCATCATTTGCATCACCATCCTTTAGCAACACTACCCCAAGGATACATGACGTCAAGTGCTAGAGGATACGAACTAACCTTTCCCCTCTATAGATGTGACGACCCAAGGGTTCATCACCTGTTTTCCTCACCTGTTCCGTGCTTCCGAGGCCTTGAAAACCTCATTTATTATTGCCTCGATTTACGTTCATAGTCCGGGCATGTAGCCGGAAAATTTTTGTGTTAGAATATGTGAACTCTATGGAACATTTGAAGAAATTAGATATTAATATTGATATAGTTGACTTCGGTCAACATTTTTGGTAAACGGACCCAGACCCGGACCCGAGATCAGACGGTCCCGAAAGGTCCGTAGGAAAATATAGGACTCGAGCATGTGTCCGGAGTCAAATTCTGAGTCCTAGAGCCCGAGATATGAATTTTTCTGATAAATTGTTTTTGCTGAAATTATCAAATGAAAATTGATTAAAATACCATGGTATCGTGCTCGTATTTCGGTTCAGACGCCCGTACAAGTCTTAAATATTATTTAAGTACTTCCTGCAAAGTTTGACGACATTTGAACGTCGTTTGATGTGTTTTGAACCATAAGTTCCAAATTTGAAAGTTTATGAAGTTAAAGGAAGAAAAATCAGTAATTTGAGGCTTGATTCTATGAAAACGATGTTATATTGGCGATTTGATTGAGCGAGTAAGTTCATAGTATGTTTTTGAGGTTGTGTGCATGTTTGGTTTGGAGCCCAAGGGCTCGGGTGGCCGTTACAGGAGATTTTGAATAAATATCAAAGCTGGTATTTTCCCCAGCTGATATCTTCGCAATTGCGAAGAATTTCTCGCAATTGCAAGAGCTCCCAGAAATAGCCTTAGTTCGCAAAAGCGAACAACACTTCGCAAATGCGAAGAGGCCCAGGAATGCTCTTGGTTCGTAAATGCGAACAACAGCTCGCAAATGCGAAGCAGCCCCCAAATGTCTTAGGCTCGCAAATGCGACCAAAATGTCGCAAATGCGAATGTCACAGTTTTGAGCTTGGTTTGCAAATGCGAGTCTCGCTGTCAGGACCTGCTATGTTCGCAGTTGCGAACAAATGTTCGCAATTCCCATATCCGCAGCTGTGCAATGTGATACTTAAACGAATTTTAAACCGTTTTTCACTATTCTTTCAAAACACAACACACCACACACGATTCTCCAAGAACAATATCAGTCCAAATCAATTGTAAGTCAATTTTTACTTAACTCTTTCAATTCCTAACATCATTAAACATGTTTTCCAATAGAAATCAAAGGTTTTCATAGTAGAAATTGTTGTTTTTGGGTAGAACTTAGGTTTTTCATAAATTAGGGAATTGGACCTCGATTTAAGGTCCGATTTCGAAACAAATCATATAATTGAATTTGTAATGGAATGGGTAATCGGATTTTGGTCCGAACCCCGAGTTTTGACCACGTGGGACTGGGGCGTTTTGGGAAATTTTGGGTAAAACTTTGAGAAGACCATTTTTATGCATCCAAACCAATTTATATAGTATTTATTAAAGTAATTGAACCAATTGTGATTAGATTCGAGCGAGTTGAAGGTTGAAATCCGAGGTAAAGCGATAGTTGAAGGTTAATTAGACTTCAAGGCTTTGAGGTGAGTGTTTGATCAATCCTAGCTTAAGGGAATATGATTGAATGTGCTAATTACTATATGATCGAGTGCGGTGTATAGGCTGTGGTGACAAACATCTATACACTGGCGTCTAGCATGACCGTGAGCCGTTTGTTGACATATATTATGAAGTTGATTATTTTTTCCCTTGCCGGGACATTACTGTGAAGTGGATTATTGTTTCTCTTGCCGGGACTTTATTGTGAAGTTGATTACTGTTTCCCTTGCCGGGACTTATTTGGGAAGTTGATTATTGTTTCCCTTGCCGGGACTTTACTGTGATGATTATTGTTTCCCTTGCCGGGACGGTTCATATTATTTGTTTCATTCTTTTGCCCTTAACTATGATTGTTATTTGGGTGAGGAAGAGTGATAATGCACGAAGGGTGATGCCGTGCCATTTTTACTTATGTTCGCACGAAGGATCATTCCGTGCCTTGTTTTACTGATTATGCACGAAGGATCATGACGTGCCTTGTTTCACTGAATATGCACGACGATCATAGCGTGCCTTGTTTTACTGATTTTGCACAAAGGAACATTTCGTGCCGTTGTTATTTGAACCATGCACGAAGGATCAAGCCTTTCAATAGATGTGAGGATGAGAGTAAAAGCACGAAAGGTGATGCCGTGCACTTTTCTTTGATTATTTGGAGAGGATTAGAGTAAAAGCTCGAAGGGTGATGCTTTGCAACCATTTAAATTTCTTGTTTTGGTGATATCTGTTTTTACTACACTCTAATTCCCTTTACTGATTTATTATATGTTGCTGATTGTGTTCCCCTAACATGATACTCCTTTGTTAGTTGTGTTGTTTGATAATCCTATTATTTTGTGGTATATACATATATAGAACTGCACATATTTATTTGAGTGTCTGGTCCTAGGCTTGTCATTACTTCGCCGGGATAGGCCAGGCACTTACTAGCACATGGGGTCGGATTGTGCTGATACTGCACTTCTGTGCATTTTTGCACAGGTCCAGGTTTCGAGTAGGAGCAGTAGAAGTAGAGTACTTGTGGCATTTATGTGCTTCCGAGACTGAGGTAGCTTGCAGGCACCCGCAGGCCTGGCGTCTCCTCTATTTGTTTTTGTTATGGTTATGGTCTCATTGTTTCGAGATAGTCGGTTGTTCATTATTTTCTTTCAGACCATTATGTGTAGTTATTCCTTAGTAGTTCGTGAGTTGGTGACTCCACATCTTGGGTAGATGATTATGTTAGTTGTTTTACATTATTATTATTCATCTCTTATTCGAAAGACTTCCGCATTTAACAATTTGAGTGATTATTCTTGCTATTAAATATGAGAACAAAAATGATGGTATGAACAAGAAATGTGAATGAGTTGGCTTGCCTAGCTACCACGAGTAGGCGCCATCACGATCCCGATGGTGGGGGAAATCCGGGTCATGAAAAGTTGGTATCAGAGCTCTAGGTTACATAGGTCTCACCACTCACGAACAAGCTTAGTAGAGTTTGAGGGGTAGGTACGGAGACGTCTGTACTTGTCCTCAAGAGTCTATTGAGTTAGGAAAAAGTCACTTATTTGTTCCTTCTTGTAGTGCGATTTGTTACTCAAATACTGATTGAATTTCTACTCTGTCTTTTCGCAAATGGTAAGGACATGCGCTTCTTCATCCGTTGATCATCAGCCTGAGCCCCAGGCAGGTCCCGCGAGGGGCAGGTGCCGAGGCCGTGTCGGAGGCCGTGGTAAGGGTAGAGCTTTGCCCTAGGCAGCGATTCTAGAGGTGGAGCCTCATGTTGAGATTGGTGAGGAGGTTCCA
>JASVEL010009305.1:0-55386 GCA_032618575.1 Nicotiana noctiflora | reverse complement strand
CAGTTCATTTTTTTCTTAATTCCAGTTCTCAATTCATAATTTATGAAAAATACTTTAACTTTATTAAATTTGTAAAAGCCGGTGACTTAGCATTTCAAAAGTGTGATTTCAATTTCCGGGACTGAGATCAGTGATTTAAGCAATTATAGCTATCACATAAATATTGTCCTCTAAGGACGCTACAGATCGACACAAGGCCCCAAACAAGGCTTACAGCCCACAAATATAGCAAATACAGTGTATTTCCAACACTAACAACATATTATTCACATCCGGGATGGACCAAGTCTCAATCCCTAGTCACAATCAATCCCGCACCTGCCACGGTGTGCGAGCCACGCCCTACTAGTGTCACAATGTGCTAAGCCGGGGTTTCGAACCCTCAGGCTACCATATACACAAACTACTCACCTCTATCCGGTCGTAGATTCGTCCGCGATGCCTTTTCCTTTGAAATTCGCTGCCTCGTGTGTAGAATCTAGTCAAATAACAATAATTATATCAAATACGGGTCAAATAATCATAACCCATTTCAATTTACATGAAATTCGCATAAACACACCAAGTTGGTAAAACCCGACCCCGGGCCCACTGCTCGAAAAATTTCGAAATTAGTACCAACGCGAACCTCATCTCGCCACGAGTCCGTGCATATAAAATTTATCGAAATCGGAGTTCTAATGGCCTTCCAAATCCAAAAATCCCATTTTCAATATTTAGGCCACATTTCTTCAAGATTTCAACCCAATTTCATGAAGATTGATGTTAATTCTACCATAAAATGATGTTTTTGAGTCAAGAATCTTACCTCCGACGAATACCCGATGACTTCTCGGTGATTTCCTCGAGTTTTCTTCTTTCTAGGGCTCAAAATTGAGTTTTGGGTTAATGAACCCGTAACCCTCTGTTCTATGATTAAATTCTCTGCCAGACCCATTTGCTTTACGCGATCGCGATGTTCAAAAATTTCGGCCTCACGCGATCGCAACTCTCCTCACGCGATCGCGATGTACAAACATCCGGCTTCACGCGATCGCGTCCCTCTTCCTGCGATCGCGTAGCACATTTTTCCCTGGACCCCATTTCTCTTCTACGCGATCGCGTAGATGCTCATGCGATCGCGATGGCCACCCGGTTAACTCTACGCGATCGCGACTGGTGATCCTGCGATCGCGATGGCCTAGCCCCCAGCCCTACGCGATCGCGTCCCCCTCCCCGCGATCGCGGAGAGCAAAAACCTGCTGCGTTTATGACAGCAACCAGCCTTCTCTTTTCTTCCAAAAATGGTCCGTTTGGACCCCCGGATTCATCCCGAGACCCCCGGGACCCCAACGAAAACCACCAACATACTCCAAAACATGATACGAACTTGTTCCAATCATAAAAACACCGTACTAAACATCAAAATATCCATTTACTCACGGATTCAAGCCTAAGTTTCTTCAAAACTTTCAAAACTAACATTCAATCCAAAACCCGATCAAACGATGTCCGAATGACCTGAAAATTTGCAGACATATCCAAAATCACATAACGAAGCTTCAAAAATTGTCGGAATTCCATTCCGACCCCCGGATCAAAATATCACCTACCATCCGAATTTCGCCAAAATTCAACCTTCGCCAATTCAAGCCTAAAACTACACCGGACCTCCGAATTCAATTCCGATTGTTCTCCTAAGTCATAAATGATCCCCCCGAACTAGTCGAATCATTAGAATTCGGTTCCGAGCACTATAACTCAATAGTCAACTCTTGGTTGACTTTCCATATTCAAGCTTTCTTCAAATATGCTATTTGTTTCATTTTCAATCCAAATCACTCCTAACTCACCCGATATACTCTAATACTGTTATAAAAGCATAAGATATATAATTGCAAGGTAACGTGGTGGTAATTCCCATAACGACAGGCCGGGTCGTTACATTCTCCCCAACTTAAACAAACGCTCGTCCGCGAGCGGGTTAAGAAACATACCTGGAGCATCAAACAAGTGTGGATATCTGCTCCGCATTTTCTGCTCGGTCTCCCAAGTTGCTTCCTCCACGGGACGACCTCTCCACTGCACTTTCACTGAAGCTATGTCCTTGGATCTCAGCTTACGAACCTGTCGACCCAAAATGGCTACTGGTTCCACATCATAAGTCAAATCCTCATCAAGCTGTATCGTGCTGAAGTCCAACACATGAGACGGGTCTCCGACATACTTTCGGAGCATAGATACATGGAACACCGGGTGAACTCCCGACAAACTGGGTGGCAAAGCAAGCATATAAGCCACCTCCCCAACTTTCCTAAGCACCTCAAAAGGTCCAATAAACCTTGGGCTCAACTTCCCTTTCTTTCCAAACCTCATAACACCGTTCATAGGCGAAACTTTCAGCAACACCTTCTCACCTACTGAATAAGACACATCTCGGACCTTCCGGTCCGCATAACTCTTCTGACGCGACTGAGCTGTGCGTAGTCTCTCCTGAATCACCTTCACCTTGTCTAAGGCATCTTGGACTAACTCTGTCCCTAACAACCTAGCCTCGCCGGGCTCAAACCAACCGACTGGAGACATACACCGCCTCCCATATAAAGCTTCATACGGTGCCATCTGAATGCTGGACTGATAGCTATTATTATAAGCAAACTCCGCCAAAGGCAAATAATCAGCCCATGAACCACCAAAATCAATGACACAAGCACGCAACATGTCCTCCAATATCTGAATAGTACGCTCGGACTGCCCGTCCGTTTGTGGATGAAATGTTGTGCTCAGCTCTACCTGTGAACCCAACTCTCGCTGAAATGTCCTCCAGAGCTGAGAAGTGAACTGGGTACCTCTGTCTAATATGATAGAAAAGGGAACTCCATGCAATCTCACTATCTCACGGATGAATATCTCTGCCAACCGCTGCGAGGAATAAGTAGTACACACTGGGATGAAGTGAGCTGACTTGGTCAGCCTATCCACCACCACCCAAACTGAATCAAACTTCCTCACTGTCCGAGGGAGTCCACTAACAAAGTCCATAGTAATCCTTTCCCACTTCCACTCGGGAATATCAATACGCTGGAATACACCACCAGGTCTCTGATGCTCATACTTGACCTGCTGACAGTTTAGGCACCGAGCCACATGCCTCACAATATCTTTCTTCATCTTTCTCCACCAGTAATGCTGCTTCAAATCCTGGTACATCTTCGCGGCTCCTGGATGAATAGAATACCGCGAGCTATGGGCCTCCTCCAATATCAACTCACGAAGGCCATCAACATTGGGCACGCATATCCGGCCCTACATCCGCAATACACCATCACTATCAATAGTGACATCTCCGGCATCATCATGCTGAACTCTGTCCTTAAGGACAAGTAAGTGTGGATCATCATACTGGCGCTCTCGAATACGATCATATAAAGAAGAACGAGCTACTACACAAGCCATCACCCGACTGGGCTCAGAAATATCCAGTCTTACCATCTGATTAGCTAACGCCTGAACATCAACTGCTAGGGGTCTCTCCCCAGCTGGAATATACGCCAAAATGCCCATACTAATGGCCTTCCGGCTCAATGCATCAGCCACTACATTGGCTTTCCCGGGATGGTACAAGATAGCAATATCATAGTCTTTAAGCAATTCAAGCCATCTTCGCTGCCTCAAATTTAGATCTTTCTGCTTAAACAAATGCTGAAGGCTGCGGTGGTCTGTATATACATCACAAGATACACCATATAGGTAATGCCTCCAAATCTTCAAGGCATGAACAATAGCAGCTAACTCCAAATCATGAACGGGGTAGTTCTTCTCGTGGGGCTTTAGCTGACGAGAAGCATATGCAATAACTCTACCCTCCTGCATCAACACACAACCAAGTCCAACTCTAGAAGCATCACAATACACCGTATATGACCCCGAGGCCGATGGTAACACAAGTACTGGAGCGGTGGTCAAAGCCTCCTTGAGCTTCTGAAAGCTCTCTTCACATTCATCAGACCACACAAATGGAGCATTCTTCTGTGTCAACTTAGTCAACGGTGAAGCAATAGATGAGAAATCCTGAACAAACCGGCGATAATAGCCTGCCAAGCCGAGAAAACTCCGAATCTCTGTAGCTGAGGAAGGTCTGGGCCAATTCTGCACTGCCTCAACCTTCCGTGGATCAACCCGAATACCATCACTAGACACTATATGTCCCAGAAAACCGACAGTATCAAGCCAGAACTCACACTTAGTGAATTTCGCATAGAGCTTCTCTTCTCTCAACCTCTGCAATACCACCCTCAAATGATGTGCATGCTCCTCCTGGCTGCGTGAATACACCAGAATATCATCAATAAACACAATAACAAAAGAATCAAGGTACGGCCGAAATACACTATTCATCAAGTGCATGAATGCAGCTGGGGCATTAGTCAACCCGAAAGACATCACCGGGAACTCGTAGTGCCCATATCGCGTCCTGAACGCTGTCTTCATAATATCTGAGTCCCTGATCTTCAACTGATGATAGCCCGATCGAAGATCAATCTTAGAAAATACACTAGCTCCCCGGAGCTGATCAAATAGGTCCTCAATACGAGGCAATGGGTACTTATTCTTCACTGTTACCTTGTTCAGCTGCCTATAATCAATGCACATTCTCATTGTGCCATCTTTCTTCTTCACGAACAACACCGGTGCACCCCAAGGTGACACACTCGGACGAATAAAACCCTTATCTAAGAGTTCCTGAAGCTGTTCTTTCAATTCTTTTAACTCTGCTGGTGCCATGCGATAGGGAGGAATAGAAATGGGCTGAGTGCCCGGCACCAAGTCAATACCAAAGTCAATATCTCTGTCGGGCGGCATGCCCGGCAAGTCTGCTGGAAATACATCCGGAAACTCCCTCACAATGGGGACCGAATCAAGACTGGGTGTCTCAGCCTCAACATTTCTAATGAAGGCTAAATAAGATAAACAACCCTTGCCAATCATTCTTTGGGCCTTTATATAAGAAATCACCCTGTCGGACACATAATCAGTCAAGCCACGCCACTCGATCCTTGGATTACCTGGAATAGCTAGTGTGACTGTCTTGGCATGACAGTCTAAAATCGCATGGTAAGGAGATAGCCAATCCATGCCTAGAATTACATCAAAATCTACCATGCCCGGTAGTAATAAATCAACTCGGGTCTCCAGAACCCCAATAGTAATAATACAGGATCGATATACCTGATCCACAACAACAGTATCCCCCACCGGGGTAGACACATGTACGGGCAAAGCAAGAATACCACGGGTCATACCCAAATGATGTGCAAAATAAGTAGAGACATAAGAATAGGTGGATCCGGGATCAAATAAGACAGAAGCATCCCTGTGGCAGACTGAGATAATACCTGAAATGACCGCATCCGAAGCACTAGCATCCTTCCTATCCGGAAGAGCATAGAAACGAGCCTGGCCTCCACCAGTACGATCTTCACCCCTAGGGCGACCTCTGGATACCTGGCCACCAGTCCTAGCCGACTGTGCTGGCACTGAAGAAACAGGAGTCGAAGATGAAGGCTGATCCCTCTGCTGAGACCGCTTACGAAGCCACTGAGGACACTCTCTCCTGATATGGCCCAAATCACCGCAGTCAAAACAACGACCTGAAGATGGAAGAAGGGGCTGCTGAGGACCCCTCGCTACAGATGAACCCTGTGCTGAGGAAACAGGAGCAGAGCTCTGAGCTGGAAGAGCACTCAGTGCAGGCTGACTCTGCTGACGGCTCTGCTGACCCTGATAACCCTGATGGCCCTGCCGACCACGATCTGATGAAACCCCACTGGACTCTGCACGTCCAGACTGATGAGACCTGAAAGAGCGACCTCTGCTATGCTGAAATTGGCCCCTAGACGGAGCACCACTGTAGCTGCCAGTACCACGAGGCTTCTTAGCCTCTCTCTCCACCCGCTCTCTGCGGCGATCTGTCTCAATATGACGGGCAGCATCAACCACCTCCTCAAAGGAAACTGCCGAAACTCTCTCCCTGGTCATCAATATGCGGATGGGATAAATAAGGCCATCGATAAATCTCCGAATCCTCTCTCTTTCTATAGGAACCATCCACATGGCATGACGGGCCAACTGTGTGAATCTCATCTTGTACTGATTAACCGTCATCTCTCCCTGCTTCAACCACTCGAACTGACGTCGCAGCTCCTCTCTCTGAGACTGAGGCACGTACTTCTCCAAAAATACCGTGGAGAACTGCTGCCAAGTGAGGGGCACTGCCCCAGCGGGCCTACGCCTCTCGAAATCCTCCCACCACTGAAATGCTGCACCTGTGAACTGAAAAGTGGTGAATGAAACACCGCCGGACTCTAGAATACCCGCGGTGCGAAGCATGCGCTGACATCTGTCAAGAAAACCCTGGGCGTCCTCGCCCTCAGCACCACTGAATGTCAGAGGCTGTAGCCTCTCAAATCTCTCCAAACGACGCTGCTCATCGTCGGGCATAGCTCGAACCATATAAGCAGGAGCTGGTGCAATGGGCGCAACTGGCTGAACTGGCTCGGGTGTGTGAGCTACGGGGGTCTGATTTCCTCCCCCTGCCTGTGAAGAAGATACTGCAGCAGTAGCAGCAACTACCTGTGCCAAGCCTGTGCACACTGATAATATCTGAGCCAAGGTCTCCTGAAGACCCGGTATCACAATGGGCACTGCCGGTGCCTGAACCTGAGTTGCCGGAGCGTTTGCCGCTGGAATCTGGTCCTGAGTCTGGGCCACTGGCGCAGGAATCTGACCCTGAGTCTGGTCAGCTGGTGGGTCAGCAGGTGCTGGTGCTGCTGCCCTACCTCTACCACGACCACGGCCTCTGGGTGCCAATGGTGGTCGTCCGCCACGTCCGTTAGCTCGTGTTCTCGCCATCTGCGAGAGAATAGAATATGGAAAATTTTAATTTCATGATAACACAGATCGCACGATATGAATCCAAGAAAATGAGGTTTTTCCTAAAGTTTCTGTAGCCCTCCGAGGATAGATACGGACGTCTACGTACCGATCCGCGAAAGCCTACTAAACCGGCTCATGACTCGCGAGTCCTAATAACCTAGGCTTTGATACCAACTTGTCACGACCCAAATCCGGTCGTGATGGCGCCCAACAATCAAGCTAGGCCAGCTAGACCAACAATTTAATTATCACAAAATACCAGTCCCCAAATGGACAACCCAAGAAGAATATATGAGTTTAAGAACTCCAATAATAATAATACTGAACAAAAGTACTGACACTCCCAAAGATCCGGAGTCACAAGTCTAGAGCCTCTAACAAACCCAACAGGAATAGAGAGTACTATATAAAAGTACTCAAGTCTGAATACAAAATACAACATAACAACTGGAAATGAGAGGAGAAGCTAGGTTCTGCGAACATCGGCAGCTACTTTGGCAAGTCGGTATGACTCTGCAGAAGCTGGAAATGCTCGTCTACTTCTCCTGATTACTTGAGTCTGCACACAAAAGGTGCAGGGAGTAGGGGTGAGTACTAAGTACTCAGTGAGTAACAAATATATATAAGTAGCTGACAGTAAGAAATCCACAAAATACCACAGTATGAAGCTACACTACAGTCCGAATCTCCTACGAACTAGCAGCAACAATACAACTACCACAGAGTAATTCAATAAATACAAATGCAATGCAATGCACATAACCGCTACGGCGTGTAGCCCGATCCAATTTAACGTCGACGGCGCTCACCGGGGGTGTGTACAGACTCCGGAGGGGCTCCTACAGCCCAAGCGCAATACTGCTGCGGCGTGCAGCCCGATCCTCATATCAACCACTGCGGCGTGCAGCCCGATCCCATGCTCAGTCTACAATAAGCAATTAAGTCACAAAACATTTCATTTTCCTTAATTCCAGTTCTCAATTCATAATTTATGAAAAATACTTTAACTTTATTAAATTTGTTAAAGCCGGTGACTTAGCATATCAAAAGTGTGATTTCAATTTCCAGGACTGAGATCAGTGATTTAAGCAATTATAGCTATCACATAAATATTGTCCTCTAAGGACGCTACAGATCAGCACAAGGCCCCAAACGAGGCTTACAGCCCACAAATATATCAAATGCGGTGTATTTCCAACACTAACAACATATTATTCACATCCGGGATGGACCAAGTCTCAATCCCTAGTCACAATCAATCCCGCACCTGCCACGGTGTGCGAGCCACGCCCTACTAGCGTCACAATGTGCTAAGCCGGGGTTTCGAACCCTCGGGCTACCATATACACAAACTACTCACCTCTATCCGGTCGTAGATTCGTCCGCGATGCCTTTTCCTTTGAAATTCGCTGCCTCGTGTGTAGAATCTAGTCAAATAACAATAATTATATCAAATACGGGTCAAATAATCATAACCCATTTCAATTTACATGAAATTCGCATAAACACACCAAGTTGGTAAAACCCGACCCCGGGCCCACTGCTCGGAAAATTTCTAAATTAGTACCAACGCGACCCTCATCTCGCCACGAGTCCGTGCATATTAAATTTATCGAAATCAGAGTTCAAATGGCCTTCCAAATCCAAAAATCCCGTTTTCAATATTTAGGCCACATTTCTTCAAGATTTCAACCCAATTTCATGAAGATTGATGTTAATTCTACCATAAAATGATGTTTTTGAGTTAAGAATCTTACCTCCGACGAATACCCGATGACTTCTCAGTGATTTCCTCGAGTTTTCTTCTTTCTAGGGCTCAAAATTGAGTTTTGGGTTAATGAACCCGTAACCCTCTGTTCTGTGATTAAATTCTCTGCCAGACCTATTTGCTCTACGCGATCGCGATGTTCAAAAATTTCGGCCTCACGCGATCGCGACTCTCCTCACGCGATCGCGATGTACAAACATCCGGCTTCACGCGATCGCGTCCCTCTTCCTGCGATCGCGTAGCACATTTTTCACTGGACCCCATTTCTCTTCTACGCGATCGCGTAGATGCTCATGCGATCGCGATGGCCACCCGGTTAACTCTACGCGATCGCGACTGGTGATCCTGCGATCGCGATGGCCTAGCCCCCAGCCCTACGCGATCGCGTCCCCCTCCCCGCGATCGCGGAGAGCAAAAACCTGCTGCGTTTATGACAGCAACCAGCCTTCTCTTTTCTTCCAAAAATGGTCCGTTTGGACCCCCGGATTCATCCCGAGACCCCCGGGACCCCAACGAAAACCACCAACATACTCCAAAACATGATACGAACTTGTTCCAATCATAAAAACACCGTACTAAACATCAAAATCTCCATTTACTCACGGATTCAAGCCTAAGTTTCTTCAAAACTTTCAAAACTAACATTCAATCCAAAACCCGATCAAACGATGTCCGAATGACTTGAAAATTTGCGGACATATCCAAAATCACATAACGAAGCTATAGAAATTGTCGGAATTCCATTCCGACCCCCGGATCAAAATATCACCTACCATTCGGATTTCGCCAAAATTCAACCTTCGCCAATTCAAGCCTAAAACTACACCGGACCTCCGAATTCAATTTCGATTGTTCTCCTAAGTTATAAATGATCCCCCGGAACTAGTCGAATCATCAGAATCCGGTTCCGATCTCTCTAACTTAATAGTCAACTTTTGGTTGACTTTCCATATTCAAGCTTTCTTCAAATATGCTATTTGTTTCATTTTCAATCCTAATCACTCCTAACTCACCCGATATACTCTTATACTGTTATAAAAGCATAAGATATATAATAGCAAGGTAACGAGGTGGTAATTCCCGTAACGACAGGCCGAGTCGTTACATATATATAAATATATATATATAACTTAACTTATATACTTAACTTATATAAACTTAATATATATATACTTAACATAGATAAACTTAACTTATATAAACTTAATATATATATATATACTTAACATATATAAATTTAACATATATAAATACTAAACATATATATACTTAACATACATACATATATATATATATATATATATATATATATATACATACACTTAACATATATATAGTTAACATATATATACTTATTAAATAATATTTTTTTATTAAAAGCCCACGAAGCCCGCCAGGCCCGGACCGCCAAGCCCGTGACCATGTGGGCTTAGGCCCGTCACGTGCCGGTCTTACCCACCAAGCCCACGAAGACCGGGACCGCCAGGCCCGGGACCGCCAAAAAAAAGACCGTTTAGGACCGGGACCGCCAGGACCGGGACCGCGAGGCCCGTTTAGGCCCGGGACCGGCCCAGAATACACCCTTAACCTCAAGCTCGGCCACAAGATACGCATCCGACAAAGTTCCCCAATACCGGAACTAAATTAATTGTAGAAGCTTTTGCACTGATATCCGCCACGAAGGCCCCACTAACAAAGCAATACCTACCAGCCGTCCGCTGGTCCTAGGTACAACTACCCTGTTGGAGCATACTTTGATGCACTCTGCTAAACAATTTGTGCCATTCCCGACATAGTCCATATCACATTAGTCTAGGCAACCTGGCGTATGACAACCAATCTGCACTCAAGTCTCATAACCCAAATTCATCATATCAAGCTGAGGGAGAGCCACTCGGGCTTCTAATTTCCGATAATCGCTAAACGATGCCGATACCCCGATATACAACCACTGCATAGGCGGATTACGAGAACTTCTAGTCTCCATTACCTATATAACACATGATTCACTATGCCTGATCCCACATTCCACTGTACGAATACTTAACACACATTAATCATCCATTCATACCATGAAAGTCATTCAGAAATTTTCCCTATGCCATCAACAATTCAATCATCACCATTGATCCAACAAGAGAATACCACCATACCACTAGATATTATTAGTTTACAGCACCTTGTCCCTTTTTGACCATATACCTTGCCAAATCACTAGAATAGCAGTATCATTTTTTTTCCTTAATCACCAGAAAGATCGATTCTTAAATTACCTGTAGCTGCCCGCGCTGCTCATTAATTGTTTTTTATATGACTTCCCATATATTATGAACTGATCTCAAAACCTTGAACATGCCATTATCAACTTTCCATAACACATTGCATATACCATACCACATTAAGATAACATGGAAACTTCTATCCCTTTTCTGCGCCGCAAACATCAACGCACTCAACTAGTCAAGGACTTTCATGATTCCATATAGAAGAAAACTCATTACACATTCCCCGTTTTGCATACCAACAGGAAATACACTCATTTTCAAACCACGGTAGAACATATCACAAACTGTTTCTCCCAATTCATTACATAAGTTTAACTGCCAGGACTGAGTCCTTTTACCCACATCGAGCTACGCAACTGCCAGCACTCAGGAGCTTGGTTGCACCATAGCTGTAAGACTCATTACTTCGAACACATACCAGGAATTAATCGTACCCTTATCATACCGTTTCAGTTTATTAACAAGTTATTCCATTTACTCAATTTCCTTTCTGAATCATCTTTAACTTAGTACTAGCCTTTACTGTAGCACTAAATTATCTCCACTCATGTTACCACACGAGACTTATACACAAGACTACATGGTCTAAGGCTCACGGGCCGCTGAATACTCTCTCAATGTTTCCCAGAAGTACCACATTCTACAATACTTTATTTTGAAGAACTTCTTGCGATTTTTGAATTCGTTATCATTACTCTCCAATATAGATACATAGAATCTCATCATTCACATATCATTACACAAGTCTTGATCCCTTCTAACGAAACCACCATCTTTAACCACATACACAATCTTAAGACACCTTACCATTACAAGCAAAATCTTGAACACCGCAAGGCTATCCTCGGGCATCATTCACCCTTATTCAGTTATCATTCAACTGTCTTATTGGACAGAACCACTCGTGCTTTGTTAGAACTCTGAAACCAGCAGAACATGATTACATACAGATGCATTTAACTATCTTTCTTTTCTATACGTCGAACATTCTTTACCAACATCAGTTCAAATCATCCTATGATTTCTTCATATCTACGAAGCACCATAACCCTTATCAGAATTTTCCCAACGTACTTAGATACAGAACCAACATAGCACACAACAGTGAAATCAGTTAATCAATAGCAACCTCCCTAACTAGGCTCGAAGCCATTCATCAAAGCACTTTTATCCACTCATAGCATTCTTACTCAAATGAGGCCACAATGTTATAGTGAGATTAATCTCAAGTCATTTACCAGCCTTGACAGAGACTCGAATCATCAGAGACCTTAACTCTTCTGCAACTCTTGCATTTATACACACACTACAGTTAAGCCTACTCTCTTTAGGTGACAGAAATCTTTTCTAAGTCCCAAATTTTTCCAAATATTTCGACAGAGTTTCCTTTGTAATGTGGCCTATCCACCTGCCAGAGAATCACCAAAACCATCCTAACAATACATCCACAACTCAATAAGACATCACAATATATTTCAACAACATTAAATCTCAATACTATACGAATCATATTATCACAATTTATAACTGAACCTACGCTACACCTGCTCGCATCATAACACATATCAAATACCCTTCAATTACACATCCGAATCCACATCTACTTTGCATCAATCTAGTATTTCAGTACAACAACTTCCACCAGGATATACATAACATAATCACTTTAGTCTTCCTGAATCTAAACTCGTTTTACTACACGTAAGGCACTTTACCTTCCAACTAAGAGATATGATAAATATTCACCACGCCCATAGCTCGGGGCTACACAACGAATTACAGTAAGGATCTAACACCTGACAGCTCATACATTATTAAGCTGTCATTTCCACAGTTAGGAAAAATACCGATAACATGAAATTTCATAATACTAGTTTGTAAAATCAGCACCAGGGTGCTCAAGTCATAGACACAGATCTGGCCTCGAGTCCTCCCGACTGGCCCAACATGAACTCACAGAGATTATATCTCGTCCCTTGATCGGGGAACCACAAGCCATCAAGGCAATTATATTATTGAGCGTTCGAGTGCGCGTACAGGCGTATGGAAGGAATTTCCAAGAATTATATCTCAAGCTGAATCAAGTACGCACGATAAGAATTCCAAGAAATGTGAAGTGTTTCCTAAAGGTTTGCAGCCTCCCGAGGATAAGTACAGGCGTCCCCGTACCGATCCACAAGACTCTACCAACCGGCTCAAGACTCATGAGGCCTAGTAACCTAGGCTCTGATACCAACTTTGTCACGACCCCAATCCCGGTCGTGATGGCGCCCAACACAACTGCTAGGCAAGCCCGACCATTTACCCTCTCATCCCAAGCATGAAGCTCAAATCAATCACCTGGATATTATTATCAACAATAAAGCTAAACTGAATAACCACCCAAAGATCTAGGGTCACGAGTCTAGAGCCTCTAAACATGATCGGATAACAATATCTAAACCAAATACTCAAGTATGAATGTATACATAAAGGAAAACTGGAATAAGAAGAGAAGCCAGGTCCTGCGAACGCCGACAGCTACCTCAGCAACTCGGATAAACACTGATAAAAGCCGGAGTGCTCGTCTATCCCTCATGTGTACCTGAATCTACACACAAAGGTGCAGGGAGTAGGGGTGAGTACTAAGTACTCAGTGAGTAATAAGTATATATAAGTAGCTGAAAGTAAGAAATCCACAGAATACCACAAAATGAAGCTAAACTACAGTCCGATTCCTCCTACGAACTAGCAACAACAGTACATTACCACTATCATAGATAATCCACAGACAAAGAATGCAATGCAAAGCACATAACCGCTACGGCGTGTAGCCCGATTCATTTAACGTCGACGACGCTCACTGGGGGTGTGTACAGACTTCGGAGGGGCTCCTACAGCCCAAGCGCAAATACCGCTGCGGCGTGCAGCCCGATCCTCATATCATAATAACCACTGCGGCGTGCAGCCCGATCCATCCTCAGTCCACAATAATCAGATAAGTCACAAAACAGTTCATTTTTCTTAATTCCAATTTCTAGTTTATAATTTATGAAAAATACTTTAACTTTTATTTAATTTGCAAAAGCCGGTGACTTAGCATTTCAATACTGTGATTTCAATTTCCAGGACTGAGATCAGTGATTAAGCAAGTATAGCTATCACATAAATATTATCCCCTAAGGATACTACAGGTCGGCACAAGGCCCCAAACAAGGCTTACAACCCACAAATATGTCAAACACAATGTATTTCCGTCACTAATAGCATATTATCCATATCCGGGATGGACCAAGTCTCAATCCCCAGTCACAATCAATCCCGCACCTGCCACGGGGTGCGAGCCACGCCCTACTAGCGTCACAATGTGCTAAGCCGGAGTTTCGAACCCTCAGGCTACCATATACACAAACTACTCACCTCTAGCCGGTTGTGAACTCGTCCGCAATGCCCTTTCGTTTTGAATTCGCTGCCTCGCGCGTAAATCTAGTCAAACCACAACAATTATGTCAATTACGGGTCAAAGAAACATAACCCACTTCAATTTACATGAAATACGCATAAACACACTAAGTTGGTAAAACCCGACTTTCGGTACGCTGCTCTAAAAATTCCGAAATTTATACCAACATGTTTCTCGTCTCGCCACGAGTCCGTGCTTATAAAATTTATCAAAATAGGATTTCGAATGGCATTCAAAACTCAAAATTCGTTTTCATGATTTAGGCCATAATTCTTCACAAATTTTACCCAATTTCAGGAATTTTGGTGCTGATTCTAGCATAAAATCATGTTTTTGAGTCAAGAAACTTATCTCCAGCGATTACCCATTGATTTATCTCTTAAAAATCGCCTCAGAAGCTTCTTCCCGTTCCAAAATTGGAAGAAAACTCGACCTGCTCATTATAGGTATACTTTTTACGCGTTTTACTACTCCCAATGGATTCCTTGTGAAATTCTAATGAATTTAGGCTTTTGAATCACTCAATTTGACCTTATAATGAAGGAGATATGTAGGTTTTAAGATTTGAAAATAGTGCAGGTTTTTAATACGCCGTCAGGGGCAGTTTCGTCATTAACCTAAAAATCTGGCCAGCCTTAGTAAAATAGCCATAAAATCCTCATACGATGTCCAAATTCGATGATTCTTTTTTCTACGGGTCCGTAATTACGATACGAATCTAATGCTTCATTCAAAATAGTAATCGGAGCTTATTTTTTCAACATGATATCATTTATGCTTGAAGAAACGATGTCGAAGCATAAGAAAAACGAGGACAACGCAATCCAAACCTATCTGAAACTCACCTGAGCTCCTCAAGACCGCATACGAACATATTAACATCTCACATAAGATTATGCAAACTTAGTTTCACTCTTAAATCACCAAAACTAACATCAAAACACCAAATTTACATCAGATTCAAGCCTAAGTTCTTCTAAAACTTTCGAAACACACATTTGATCAAAACCCAACCAAATCACCTCCGAATAATATGAAATTTTGCACACACATCACAAATCACATATCGAAGCTACATAAACTCTTGGAATTCCATTCTAATCCTCGGATCAAAATCTCATCTATCAACCGGAATTTGCCAAAATCCAACCTTAGCCAATTCAAGTCTATTTCTTCACCAGACCTTCAAATTCAATTCCGATTGCTCCCCTAAGTCAAAAATCACCTCCCGGAACTAACCAAATCATCAGAATCCAATTCCGAGCCCTCTAACTAAATAGTCATCTCCAGGTTGACTTTCATATTCAAGCTCTTTTCCAAAAATGCTATTTGCCTCGTTTTCAACCAGAATTACTCCTAACTCCCCCGATAGACTCTAACACCGATATAAAAGCAGGAAACATATAAATACAAGGTAATGGGGAGGTAATTCCCGTAACGACGGGTCGGGTCGTTATATTTTGTTACTGCTAAGTTCCATTTGTAATGGATATATATGTTTTTACATTTTTTTGTCATTATTATTGTGGACTAATAATGATTTTTATTTTGCAGGGTGATCGTATACATGCTACAATTGGAAAGTGTGTTCTTAAGTTTTTTAAGAACAAGATACATGAACTACTTTGTTGTTGGACCAAATAATTTGAAGTTTAGGACTACGCCACACAAGTTGAAGCTCACATTTACTCAAAAGACATTTGTTGAGGAAACAAATGATCCTTCATTTCATATGAACATTTTTAACTTGCGATCTTTTGACCAACTAATAAATGAACATGATGTGGAAGAGACTGAATTAGTTGGTAATGTTGTTTACAATTTTAAATGAAATTTAAAATTTTGTTTGTTAAAGTATTTGTTAAACTATATGACTAACTTTGAAATTTGTAGATGTTGTTGGTCAGGTTGTGAGGTATGAAGATGTTAAGACGTACAACCAGGGAGACGACCAAAGTTTACTTATTAATGTTGTACTCGAAGATGATCAGTATGTTCTTCAAAAATATTTAAAATACTTTATTCATAAAGTACATATGTATGTGTTTATTAACCTTACTATGAAACGTATAGGAGGAAAAAGATTATGGCAACGTTATGGAGTGTGAACTTGTGGATCAAATTCAACATCACTTGAATGAAGATGACGATGAGCCTTTGATTGTTGTTTTCCAGCATATGAAACGTCAAAAATATCGTGGTTTATCATAAACTGCATTTATTGGTTTGTTAAAGTGTATAAATTGATTCAAATTACATATTGATTTTATATTTCATTTGAAACACAGGTAATTACTCAGTGCGTAGATGTTGGTATCAAACAAAGATATAGATAAATTCTACATTGCCTCAGTCTATTGAATTTAAATCCAGGTTTCTCAAGTGTATATTGTTTTCTATATGTATATATAATATATAGACTATATATAAATTACAAATTTTGAGTTATGCAGATTACTCGCAGCATGCCAATCAAACATTGAGCGAATAACTCGAACAACTTCTGAACAGAATTACTCTGTTAGAGATGAGTTAGACAAAGGAATTGTACTGTTTAAAACTATCAGGGATTTAGTTCAGTGCACGCAAGTGAGTTTGATTTATTTTGTCAATTATATTTAGCTTGTGCCACTGAAACTCAAGGGAAAATTTTATAGAGCTGTGGTTAGACCTGCCATGTTGTATGGGGCGGAGTGCTGGCCGGTGAAGAACTCTCATGTTCAGAGAATGAAGGTTGCGGAGATGAGGATGCTCAAGTGGATGTGTGGACTCACCAGGTTAGATAAGATTAAGAATGAAGTTATTCGAGAGAAGGTGGGGGTGGCCCCGGTGGATGAGAAGATGCGTGAAGCGAGGCTCGGGTGGTTCGGGCATGTGCGGAGGAGAAGTCCTGATGCCCCGGTGAGAAGTTGAGAGCGACTGGCGGTGGTCGGCGTGAGGAGATGCAGATGGAGGACTAAGAGGTATTGGGGAGAGGTGATTAGGCATGACATGGCTAGGATGCATATTTCCGAGGACATGACCCTTGATAGAAAAGTCTGGAGGTCTAGTATCAGGGTTGTAGAATAGGGGCTCCTAGAATTTTTTGTACTCCTTTCCCGGGGTTGGGTGAGGCTTGTCGGGGCGACTCATAGATGATTCGTGCATTGGATTGTGTCCCCCTTATGGTAGTTATTTATGGTAGCTACTGTTTGATATTATTGCATGTCATTTTATGTATAATTCTTATGTTTAGATAACTATTTATGCGATTTCTGCCGGAATTACTAATGCTCTTTTGTTTTTGTTTTTGTTTTTGTTGTTGCTTTCCCTTTCCTTCTCTAAGCCGAGGGTCGATTGGAAATAGCCTCTCTACCCTTTTGGGTAGGGGTAAGGCTTGTCTACATATTACCCTCCCCAGACTCCACCTTGTGGGACTATACTGGGTAATTGTTGTTGTTGTTGTTATTTAGCTTGTGTTATCTGTTGTTCATTAAGAATAATTGTTTATTTATTACTCGATAGGAATGCAGCTATTGGATTGCGGGAAAATTGGTTAATTTGGAACTTGACCCGGGATGGTCATACTTGGCATGCAACAAGTGTAGCCGAAAGGTGGATAAAGTTGGAAATAAATACTTTTGTGCGAAATGCAATGAAGAAGACTCTTCTGTGACTCATAGGTTTGTACTATTTACTTTAATTATGAAAATAATTTACTGACATAAAATTAAATATATGCATAATGTTAATAAAAGATAACTTGCAGGTATAGGCTACAAGTTCGTGTTATGGATGGAACTGCCTTTATCTCATTGCTTCTTTGGAATCACGAAGCTGTGCAACTTATAGGGAAGTCCGCAAAAGAACTTAAGGAAAGATTAGTTGAGGTATACTACTAGAGTTTATTTCGTTAACCATAAAAATTTTTCTTAACATTTTATTTTTTTTACAGACTTCACATGCGGATATTGACTGTTCTTATCCAAGTGAAATGGATGATATTCTTTATAAAAAAATTATGTTCAAGGTTATTGTGAAGCAAGAGAATATCGAGTCTCAGGTTGACGTGTATAAAGTTCTTAAGGTTACCGATGATGATGATATTCTTAAGGAATACGTCCATACTTTATTCGAAGATAATATGAATGTAAATTGTTTTTATGCATAAACCTCATAATATGTAATTTCTGTATTAATACTTTTCCACTTATAGGATGATTTATATTTTCCATTTTTATAACAGGATTCACATTTCTTGGATGGAGAAAGTTCAAGTGGAGATAAGCTTTGCAGGGTAAATTTCATCAAATTAAATCTCTTTCGCCCTATTTAATTTTGTTATTTAACTGTTATTACATTGTTTTTATTTTTCAAAGGATGTTATGGCGGAAAGTCAAGTTAAGTCTGTTTTGCATTCTTCCACGTGTAAGAGGCTAATTATATCATTCAATAGCTGTGCGAGTTTAGTGATCATGTCGTATGGAAACTGTAACGATGATTGCCTCTTTTAAGCGTATGGTTGAAAACAAAGTAAACCTATTCTCCAACTACCAAAGATCTGATTAACATGTGAATCGTCTAAGTAATGCACTATTGCTAGAAGAGGTTGTGCAATTCATTCAAAGCACCGTTGGTAGTTCAAAATTAGTTATATACTTCTATTTCAGATTGGTAATCTTCTTTAAATCTCAATAATATGCAGAAAGTTGCGATTAGAAATATGGATATGCAATCGAAAAATATTTGTTACTGAATTTGAGGTTTGACAAACATTTTCATCTTAAATATGGTAAATTCATGACTAATAGCAGTAACTATCTATTCTTTGTTCATATTTTGTCATCCGATTCAAGTGTATGCGAATATAGATTCCATGAGAACAGATACACATCCTTAGAATGTCTGCAATTTTAAGTCATGCAGCTTTTGTAGTGTATGCAGTTTAAACAATCCTTTTAAAGTTAATACTACACTACTTAAACTCATTGTAGAATGAACCGTATATTTATTTTTGGTTTTTTACCTTCATATCAAAAATATAATAAAAACGAGAATACATTTTGCAGCAGTGATATAGTCTACACATAAATGTCAGCAGTGATATAGTCTACACGTTTTGCAGCTTGTGCAAATGAATCTCCACGTTCTAACCCATTTTCTATCACTAATTTCAACAGATTCCACCACATTTATGGAGTGTTCATGTGAAGAAACAAAACTGAAACTTTTTGTCTTCCAAATAACTGTTTTCACACGTTTTAATACTTTCCTCACGTTTTGCAATGCAGTAAATTTTTATGGCATTAACTCTAATTCATTTTCCAATACACAACTTTCCATCTTCCCCTACATTTAATCCCCACTTACTCACTATACCTTTAACCACTTGCCCACCTTATTAATGACATGGTAATATTACCATTATAAATATAAATCAATGATCTCACGTAGCATAACTAAAAATAGTGACAGAAGGAAAAAACTATACTACACATTTTGGTAGATTACACAAATCTGGGTGAGCTGTCAGTGAGTTCATAGGTAACGTTTCTTTTATAATTTGTTCATTAACGATGTTTAGTTTACATTTTGATATATTCACTAACTCAAACAATGGGACAACGTAGAAGGGTACGTCGTCGCAACATTTATTCGTATAATAAATCTGACTCTAAGGCTGAAGTCATTAAGAAACTCCCAACGTCAATACAAAATAAGTTAAGGGATCGAAGGTCTGAACGGAGGGAAAGAGAAAAGAATTATAGACAACTTATGACTTCAGTAGGTAAATATATTGACAATTATAAGTTGAAACGAGATGAACTAATTGTTGCTATTGACCAAAATAAAATATCTGATTGGAAAGCCTTAGCAATATTAGTAGATTCACTCGGACAGCCGTTAGGTAGTATTTTAACGGATGTTTATCATGAGGTTTGGCCAAGTGAGCCTTTTTGGGTTTATATTGTTAAATTTGAATCTGAATGAGAGAACCGTTTGCACAATTATTTGTAATTTTTCATATTAATGAATATTTTTAAATTTGATTGCAATATTACCTGTCATTTTACTCTTTATTTTTCCTTACCAGTATTAAATAATTAAGATAAACGATTAATAATAACTTACTCCTTCACCTAAACTAATTTTACATACAGATCCAATGTCTTATAATCAACAATAAAATTAAAAGACATATTACTGTAAAATGTTTAATTTATTATATTGACTCCTTATGTCAAGTAATGATTTACATTGTGTTTCGATGAAGTTGATCTAAAATTATATTGATTCTCTCAATACTTCCTTCACAATTTGTCCGCCTTAAAAAATAATAAATTATGCAACATTTCCGTTCATTATTATTTTATTTACTATAAAAATGGGAATACAGTATTTTGGATCTGAAGAAGACATTCAACGTCAACTTTTTAAACCTATTTTACGTTCATTATATTTGTTATTGCAAATATTATATTTGTTATTGTAAAAAATTTATTTGTTACATACAGAATAGTATTTGTTTGAAAGTTGAAAAATTATGAAGATTAATAAAACGATGTCGTATGTATTGGAAATGGTTAACATACAATTTTGTTCGAGTTAAAAGTCTTTAGAAGCTTTGGTTTCATCGTGCAACTTAAATTACATTTAACTAGAATTACATTTTACTAAAAATTCTGGGTTTCAATGTCACGTCATATCATCATTAACAACCTATTTTTACCGTTTAAACATTTTAGTCAAATTTACATGCTTCATCAGTTCACACCCTTGGGTAACATAGAATGCACTTTTTCGTTTTACTTTTATACATATTACTTATATTGAATTTCTTCTAAATGTCATAAATTTTTATACTTCATCTTCACATGAGTACATAAGCTGAAATTTTATCTACTTATTTTTTAACTATGTCTTTAGAATTCAATCAATAAAATTATTCTACAATATACGTCGGTTTATATTATGCGTCATCACACTATTTTTAATTGAAATGACCCGCGCATCGCGCGGGTACGATTACTAGTTAGTAATAATTACAATAGTCACAAAGTATCACTACAACAAATTTGATTATCAATAACGAATTATTTTGTCACTTAAAAGCCATATTCATCATAAAAAATCTTCTGTGATAAAAAATAATTTGTCAATTTTTCGTACCAAAAACATTGTCACTAAAAGTATACAAAGACAATTTTGTGGTTCATCGCCAAATAAGTTATATTGGTGACAAATTTTTTTTCATTCCCAAATGCCTAGTATTTGTGACGAACTTGTTCGTCAAAATTAATATAAAAAATTTGTCACTAATAGCGTATTTTAGTCGCTAAAATGATTATCAATGTCGACGAAACTACCTTGTCACTAAATATTTAGTGACGACATCAATTGTTTCTAAAGTTATATGTTTCGCAGTTAAATTAACGTTATTTCGTCAGTAAACATTACCTTTTATGTATAAAAAATATTTCGTACCCAAATATATAAATTAGTGACAGTTCTTCTTTTATAAAAAATAATCTATAATTTGTAGTTGAAAACTATTATGTCGTCGCTAAAAAACTTATTTTTTTTACAATATTAGTTAAAACTATCATAAAATACGAATTGTGAAAAGATCATTTTTCGAACACTTAATATTTTTTTCACTAAATGTGGTCAATTTATGATGAACTTGATGCGTCAAAATTCATCCATAGTGGTATTATTTATAAGTAAAATTTACCTAATTTTTCATTAATTCAAGAATTTATTATTTAGTAAAAGGAAATAACATAATAAAACATGGAAGGTAACAACAAAAATTCTCATCCATGATGACATAATTAAGAACTGGTACTATATTGAGATATCTCATTACAAACTCCTTAAAATAAACACTAGAATAAATAAAATCTATTCAAAACCATGAGGTCAAGTAGAAATAAAAAAATTGTTGCTTCTTCAAACGCTACTTTAACCACTTGCCTAATAACTTTTCTCTTGAATAAATTTAAACTTTCATGTACCTGTTGAAGAAAACAAATAATTTTAGTACATTTGATAACATTATTTAGCAAAAAATATTTTTTTCAAGTTTTAATTTGTGATGAAAATAATACATGAACAAACTAGTACTGGCCGGTAGAAAGGTACTTAGTCGAAGTTAGACAGTAAATATTAATTCTTTTTGACTGCAAATAACCACAAGAATTAAGACAAAGAGATACTAAAACGCTCATAAGGTAAATTTGATCTTTTATGTTATTAAATCAACAAAAGAATTCAGACAAAATCAAGAATTATAGAATACAAGAATTTGTGTGTGGGTGAATGATAAAGAAATAAAATTAATGGAGGTAATATAGCTGATCTAAGTGGTGAAATAATTTCATAGGAAGATGAATATCACATAAAGAGTTAGGAGAGAAATATGGGAGAATTTGGAAATAGAGGAAGCACTACAATTAAAAAGAGGGATTTCGGAACACAAAAAAGAAAAGGAGGAAAACTTGCCGCTTTTTTTTTTTTTCGTAAACTTTGAAAAAAACAAAAATGAACATTGTCTTTCATTACGGACAAAAAACTATCAATAATGAAAATAATATTTTAACAACCATGAGAACGTTGTTGTCAATTTATTTTCACTTTAAATTTATTATGCTACTAAACTACTACAAGATTAAATTTTTACTAACAAGAAAAAATTAATGATTAAAAGTTTGTTGCGTATATAAATGGTTAAATCATAAAATTCATAAGTTAAAATACAAATAAAGTAAAAAATATCCAACAAGAAAGTCTAATGAAAATACAAGAATATTGATAAATTAAAAACTAAATAAATTGCTAAAGTAACCACTTGTCTAATAATTCAATCCTGAAGAAACTTTTACCTTCATATACCTGTGAAAAGAAAATCAAGTAATAATAAATTAAACTTTCAAACATTAATAGTGAAACAAATGAGATGTAAGTAAAGATACTTACTTCAGTTTAAGTAATGGAGTATTTATTATCAATTCTTCTTTGGCTACAAATAAACACAAGAATTAAGACTAAAGATATAAAATTTTAAGTATGTATCTACTCAAAAGTAAGAAAACCAAACATAATTTTTTCATACCTTAATAATAAAATTACAATAAATAAGAACTCTAATACATAAATGCAACATACCTTCAGGAGAAAATCAAATTTGTAAATTCCCAACAAATGCAAGGAAAGGAAATTCCGCATGAGAAATAATATGACATGCCTTGGATCTGTAATGAAACAAAAGAAGTATGAGAAGTAAATGCACAGCATTGCAGATATGGTCTTCTAAAATTATTAAATAAAAAACTTTTTTGAAGAAAATCAACATTATAAATAGTGTGTATGTGCTTGTAAGAAAGAGAGAAATTGAAATGATATATTAGGTGTTAATATGGCAGATCTTACTGGAGCAAGGGCTAGATTGTCACGATCCTAGTTCACCAATCGTGAACATGTCATGACGGCACCCAGTCTTCGTGACTAGATAAGCCTAACACAATGCGAAATATACACTTTCATGAAAGAAAATAAAAGATAACAGCGGAATGACGAAAGAAAATGTAACAAGTACCGCTCGGCACATACACTTCGCCAAATACCAGGAGAAAATACAACTACCAAGATCTGAAAACTCACGGGTAACACAGACTAATAGAGTACAACCGTGGCTCTATATATCAAGAGTGTCTACACAACGAAAATAAAGGATTAACGAACATCACTAAGAATAATAGAAGAAGACCCTCCGGATCTGCGGACGTAGCATATTCATACCTCGAGTCTCCTGAAAGTGCTCCTAAGTCACCGGTAGTGCGTCTGATCGGGTAGACCTGGATCTACACAACAAAAGTGTGCAGAAGAGTAGCATCAGTACATCACGGCAGTACTCAGTAAGTGCCAAGCTTAACCTCGATGGAGTAGTGACGAGGAAGGTCAGGGCCATACAGAGAAATAATAAAAAAAATAATAATAATAATATCGAGCAGTTCAAATAAGAATAAGACTGAAATAACAGCAATGAGGTAAATACTATAACCGTCTATAATTAAGCTAACAAAGAGAAATCAACACAACAATGAACAAATCAACAAGTCCAGGATCTCCGGGAATTGAACCCGCAGTCCCTCTCTATACTCAGCAACTCAGGATCTCCGGGAATCGAACCCGCAGTTCATATATCAGTCTCACAGGATCTCCGGGATTTGAACCCGCAATCCTTTATCTCAGTATCACAGGATCTCCTGGAATTGAACCCGCAGTCCTTGTCTCAATATCTCAGGATCTCCGGGAATTGAACCCGCAATCCTTGTCTCAATATTCTCAGGATCTCCGGGAATCGAACCCGCAGTCCGTATCTCAATATCTCAGGATCTCCGGGATGTGAACCCACAGTCCTTTACCTCAGTAGCATCGGAACTCCGAGAATTGAACCCGCAGTCCACAAACAGAAACACAATTAATAAGAGGAAAAACACAGAGAAATATGAAGTACATAGCTAAAAATTACACCAAATCCACTCTCAACAAGTTCCAGGAAGTACAATTAAGACAAGTAGGTGCTTAGACAAATAATCCTAACTAATCATGCTTCTCTAACTAACACCAGATAAATCTTACAATTGAATCAATTAAATAACAAGGATACCACAATTTGAACAGTTTAAGTAAGGTGGTTTTTCAACAATCTGCGTAAGTACACGCCCGTCACCTCGCGTATAAAGTATTTAAATCAACACATATATATCCTAGGGGAGAAGGTTCCCCCACGCAAGGTTAGACAAGTCACTTACCTCAATTCCGGTACAAAACCGCTAAGAAACGACTCACTTGCCACGAGTATCCAACTCCGAGTGGCCCGAATCTAGTCAAACCAATTACACAGTGTAAATAACATAGCAAGTAACCAATTACAATGATAAAATTAAAGCTACGCTGCGAACACGGGTAAAATGACCAAAATAACCCTGCAGCCATCGGCTCGGAATCAAAGTATTTTTACGTTTTCAGAACCCTCGTAGTCTCACGAGTCTAACCATATAAAATATATCAAAATCGGAGTTCGTTTTCCCCTCCAATTCATCAAAGTTTCTTCTATGAAATTACCCCAATTTTACACCCCAAATCCGAAACTAAAGGAAGGAATTGAGTTTAGACCAGCGAATAATGATCACAAGGAAGAAAGAAATCGTTACCCAACAATTGTCACTGAAAAGCATGTGAAAAATCACTCAAAACCAAGCTCCCTAGCTTGTGTTTTTGCAAAAAATGGTAAAATCCTCGCGGATGAAATTTTATATACTAGTGCTGTCTGCCTAGTGATTTACTCTATGCGATCGCATGACCCTTGTTGCGATCGCATAGCACAATTTCTCTACCTCACCAATTTACCTTATGTGATCGCATAGACCACAATGCGATCGCACAGATCATCCAAATAGACTTACGCGATCTCACACCCTGATCCGTGATCGCATAGAACAAAGTATAGGATATGTGACCCCTAATCTTTCCACTATGCGATCGCATAGACCCCTTTGCGATTGCACAACACAATCATCCAAAGCTATGCGATTGGATAGCCCTTTCCGCGATCGCAGAGCACAATCATCCAAACCTATGCGATCGCATAACCCTTTCTACGATCGCATAGAGCAATTTTTGAGCTTCACCCCAAGCCTTCTATGCGATCGCATCGACCTATTGCGATCACATAGAGCAACCGTCTGCAACACTTATGACAACAAAACTGATTTGTTCTTCAACTAGAAATGGTCCGTTTGACCCCCGGGAATACTCCCGAAGCCCCTGGGACCTCAACCAAAACCACCAACCTACTCCAAATCACGATACGAACTTGTTCCAATCATAAAAACATATCACTAAACACAAAAATCATTAAATTATAGCGGATTCAAGCCTAAGTTTCAACCAAAAATTCTGAAACCTACATGCTATCAAAAACCCAACCAAACGACGTTTGAATGACCTAAAATTTTGCAGACATATCCAAAATCACCTAACGAAGCTACTACAACTGTCGGAATTCCATTCCGACTCCCGGATCAAAATCTCACCTATCGATCGGATTTCCAAAAATTCCAAACTTCGGTATTTCAATCCTAATTGAGCTAGACCTCCAAAATACATTCCCAACGCGCTCCCAACCTCGAAATCACCCAACGGAGCTAATGGAACCATTATATTTTCGTTCTGAGGTCATCTTAGCACTATTCCAAATACGGGCCATTTTTCAACTATAAAGCTCCCATTTAGGGACTAAGTGTCCCAAAACACTCCAAATTCTAGAACCGAACCTCCCGGAAAATCACAATAACAGAAATGAACTTCACGGAAACAATTAATAAGGGACCGAGGCGTAAAGTTTAAGAATAACCGGCCAGGTCGTTACATCTTCCCACACTTAAAGATTCATTTGTCCTCGAACGAGCATAGAAAACATACATGAAGTGGTGAAGAGATGAGGGTACTGGCTGCACATATCCTGCTCGGTCTGCCAAGTCGCCTCCTCGGCCGGCTGACCCCACCATTGGACCTTCACTGAAGCGATGTTCTTTGATCTTAGCTTCCTTATTTGCCTGTCCTAAATGGCCACTGGCTCCTCAACATAAGATATATCCTCGTCTAGCTGAACATAAGTGAAATCCAACACGTGCGACGGGTCACCATGGTATCTCCGGAGCATAGAGACATGAAATACGGGATGGACTACGGCTAGGCTGGGAGGTAAGGCCAGCTCATGAGCAACCTCCCCAACACGCCTCAAAATCTCAAAAGGGCTAATGAATCTCGGACTCAACTACCCCTTCTTCCCAAACCTCATGATGCCCTTCATGGGTGAGACCCGAAGTAAAACCCGCTCGCCAACCATAAAAGCCACATCATAGACCTTCTTGTCCGTATAACTCTTCTGTCTGGACTGGGCTGCATGGAGTCTGTCCTGAAATCAGCTTGACCTTGTCCATTGCATCCTGGACCATCTCAGCACCTAGCAGCCTGGCCTCGCCTAACTCGAACCAACCCACGGGGGACCTGCACCTCCTACCATATAGGGCCTCATACGGTGCCATCTGAATGCTGGACTGATAGATATTGTTATAAGCAAACTCTGCCAGTGGAAAGAAATGATCCCATGAACCTCCAAACTCAATCACACACGCACGGAGCATATCCTCCAAAATCTGAATAGTGCGCTGAGACTGGCCATCCGTCTGGGGGTGAAATGATGTGCTCGGCTCCACCCAAGTACCTAACTCCTGCTACACGGCTCTCCATAACCGTGAAGTAAACTGAGTGACTCTATCTGTAATGATGGAAACCGGAATACCATGCAACCGGACTATCTCCCTGATATATATCTCTGCCAGCCGCTCCGATGAGTAAGTGGTGCACACAGGTATGAAATGAGCGGACTTGGTTAGCCGATCCATAATGACCCAAATGGAATCAAACTTCCTCACAGTCCGTGGAAGTCCAGATATGAAGTCCATGGTGATGCGCTCCCATTTCCACTCTAGGATCTCAATCTACTACATTAACCCACCGGGACGCTGATGCTCATACTTCACCTGCTGGCAATTGAGGCACCTAGAAACATAGTCAACTATATCCTTCTTCATCCACCTCCACCAGCAATGCTGCCTCAAGTCCTGATACATCTTCGCGACACCCGGATGGATGGAATACCGCGAGCTATGGGCCTCTGCTAGAATCAGCTCTCGAAGATCATCTATATTGGGCACACAAATACGTCCCTGCATCCTCATCACTCTGTCATCCCCGATGGTGACATCTCGGGCATCACCACGCCGAACCTTATCCTGAAGATCCTCCAAATAAGGGTCATCAAACTGCCACTCTCTGATATGATCAAATAGAGAAGACCGAGAAACCATATAGGCCTGAACCCGGCTGGGCTCCGAAAGATCCAATCTAACAAACTGCCTGGCTAAGGCCTGAACATCCATCGCCATAAGCCTCTCCGAAGCTGGTAGATATGCCAAACTCCCCAAACTCTCCGCTCGGCGACTCAAGGCATCGGCAACCACATTGGCCTTGCCCGGGTGATAAAGAATAGTAATATCAGTCCTTCAACAGCTTCAACCATCTCCTCTGACGCATGTTCAAGTCCTTCTGCTTAAGCAAGTGCTGCAAGCTCCGATGATCGGTGTAAATCTCACAAGGAACCCCATACAAGTAATGACGCCAAATCTTCAAATGCGTGAACAATGGCAGCTAGCTCAAGATCGTGGACAGGGTAGTTCTTTCCATGTACCTTCAGTTGTCGGGACGCGTAGGTAATCACCCTACCGTCCTGCATCAATACTGCACCGAGTCCAACCCGTGAGGCATCATAATATACCGTATAGGACCCCAAACCGGTAGGCAACATCAAGATAGGGGACGAAGTCAAAGCTGTCTTGAGCCTTTGAAAGCTCGCCTCACACTCCTCTGTCCACTGAAAAGGGGCACATCTTTTGGGTCAATCTGGTCATAGGTGCTGCTATCAAAGAGAACCCCTTTACAAAATGAATAACCTACCAGACCAAGGAAGCTACGAATATCAGTAGCTAAGGAGGGCCTGGGCCAACTCTGCACGACCTCCACCTTCCTCGGATCCACTCGAATACACTCGCTCGACACCACGTGGCCTAGAAATGCCACCAAACTCAGCCAAAATTCACATTTAGAGAACTTTGCATATAATTGCTTCTCCCTCAGAGTCTGAAGCACTATCCTCAGGTGCTGATCGTGCTCTTCCCAACTCCGGGAATATACCAAAATATCATCAATAAAAACAATCACGAATGAGTCAAGGTATGGCCTGAGCACACTGTGCATCAAATGCATAAAAGCTGCTGGGGCATTAGTCAGCCCGAAAGACATAACGAGAAACTCGTAGTGACCATACCGAGTTCTGAAGGCAGTCTTCGGGATATCTGGCTCCCGAATCTTCAGCTGATGATAACCAGAGCACAAATCAATCTTGGAGAACACCTGTGCGCCCTGTAGCTGGTCAAATAAGTGATCAATACGTGGCAAAGGATACCTGTTCTTCACTGTAACTTTGTTCAACTAGCGATAGTCAATACACATACGTATAAAATCGTCCTTTTTCTTCACAAACAACACAGGAGCACCCCAAGGCGAAACACTAGGTCGAATGAAACCCTTACCCAACAACTCCTGTAACTGATCCTTCAACTCCTTCAACTCAGGAGGAGCCATACGGTACGGTGGAATAGAAATGGGTTGAGTGCCCGGCAACAAATCAATAGCAAAATTAATATCTCCGGCATGCCTGGGAGATCTGCTGAAAATACATCAGAGAAATCACGTACCACTGGGACAGAATCAATAGAAGGAGTGTCAACACTGACATCCCTCACATAAGCTAGATAAGCTGCACACGCCTTCTCAACCATATGCTGATCTATGAGAAAGGAAATAACACGACTGGAGGTGTGATCTAGAGTACCACTCCACTCAATATGTGGAATGCCTGGCATAGCCAATGTCACGGTCTTGGCGTGACAATCAAGAATAGCATAGTAGGGTGACAACCAATCCATGCCCAGAATAATATCGAAATCAACCATACCGAGCAATAAAAGATCAGCTCTGGTCTCAAAACCACAAATAGTGACCAAACACGACCGATACATACGGTCCACAACCAAAGAATCTCCCACCGGAGTAGAAACATAAATGGGGGCACTCAAAGAATCCTGTGGCACACCCAGATGTGAAGCAAAATAAAAGGACACATATGAAAAGTAGAATCAGGATCGAATAGAACCGATGCCTCTCTGTGACCAACCAAGATAATACCTGTGATAACAGAATCGGAGGCGACAACTGCAGCGCGATTAGGAATAACATAAAATATGGCATGACCCCTCTCTCGAGGGTGACCTCTGGCACCCTAATCCCCGCCTCTGGCTAGCTGGGCAGGTAGGGTGGCAGCTGGGGCTAGAACGATGGCCTGTTGACCCTGTGAACCACGTTGAGGCTGCGAAGTCTGTGGAGGCGCTCCTCTACTACACCTGGGAAACTTCCTAACAAGATGGCGAGTATACCCGCACTTAAAACATACCCTGGGAGGACGCGGTGGCTGTGACTAACCGGCCCCACTCCCGCTGGATTGATTCCTGGAGGTACGCACTGGAAACTGGGGGAGAATAATAAGGCTCCGGAGGTATTGGAAGAGCTGGAGTACTACCAGCTGCTGGCAATGCTGAATGAACTGGGCGACCGGATTAACCCCTACCAAAATGGAAGGCTGCTGAAGTACGGGCACTAGAGAAATGACCCGACTCACGAGATATCTTGGCCTCCCTCTCTCCTCGCTCTCTAGGGAGCATACCCTCGATCCGCTTGGCAATACTCACTGCCTGCTGATACGGTACATCTGTCTCCAACTCTCTAGCCATGCTGGACCGGATCGACAGAATAAGGCCCTTAATAAACCTCCACACTCTCTCCCAGACCGTGGCTACCAAAGCCGGTGCATGCATGGCTAACCAGGTGAAACTGATAGCATACTCCAATACTGTCATAGAGCCCTGACGCAACTGCTCAAACTCTGATCGCCAAGCATCCCTAAGGCTATGGGGAACAAACTCCCTCAAAAACATATCAGAAAACTGTGTCCAAGTCAATGAGGCACACTCATCTGGACTATCCAACTTATACGTGTGCCACCAATCGTAAGTGCCCCCTCGAAGCTGAAAAGCAGTAAAGGAAACCCCACTGGTCTCCACTATACCCATAGTACGGAGGATACGATGACACTCCTCCAGAAATCCCAATGCATCATCTGAAGCCAAGCCACTGAACACTGGGGGATCATATTTCTTGAACCTCTCTAACCTACGCTGCTCATCCTCGGAGGCAGCTGGCCCACCTCCAGGTTGTACTGGTATGGTAGGAGGCATAGTAATAATCTCTGGAACCTGCCCCTCGGGCACTTGCTACTCAGGTGCGCCGGCTGCGGGAGTATGGGCCCCTCCCCCGGCCTGAGATGTAGTTGCAGCGAGAGGAAGCAATCCCGCCTGAGCTAGAGTAGTATACATGCTCATAAACTTGGCCAGGGTCTCCTGGAGTGCTGGAGTAGTAGCAGCTATAGTAGGTGTACCAAGTGTCTGTGCTCCAACCTGATCCACCGGTGGTACCTCAGCGACAGCACGCACGAGTGCTGTGGCTGCACCTCAGGCACGTCCTCGATCTCTACCACGGCCCCGGCCTCTGGCGGCGGTAGCAGGGGGCGCGTGTGCCTGATCTTCATGAGTAGAACGTGTCCTCACCATCTGTGAGAGAATAGAAAACATAAATTTAGATTTGGTGCCAAAATATCGCACGACAAGGAATTCAAAAGAAACGAAGAGTTTCCTAAACAGTTACATAGCCCCTCATAGATAAATACAGATGTCTCCGTATCGATCAGCGAGACTCTAAATAACCGGTCTGTGTCCCGTGACTCCTATGAACCTAGAGCTCTTATACAACCTTGTCACGACCCTAGTTCATGAATCATGAACATGTCATGAAGGCACCCAGTCTTCGCGACTAGGTAAGCCTAACACAATGCGAAATATACACTTTCATGAAAGAAAAGGTAAGATAATAGTGAAATGACGAAATAAAATGTAACAAGTGCCGCTCGGCACATACACTTCACTAAATACCAGGAGAAAACACAACTACCAAGACCCGAAAACTCACGGGCAACACAGACTAAGAAAAAGTATAAATGTGGCTCTATATATCAAGAGTGTCTACACAATGAAATAAAAGAAATAACCAATGTCGCTAAGATGTGTAGAAGAAGACCCTCTGGATCAACGGACGTAGCAGATCATACCACGAGTCTCCTGAAGTGCTTCTAGATCACCTGTAGTGCGCTTGATCGGATGTACCTGGATTTGCACAACAAAAGTGTGCAGAAGAGTAGCATGAGTACACCACGACGGTACTCAGTAAGTGCCAAGCCTAACCTCGATGGAGTAGTGACGAGGAAGGTCAGGGCCCTACCGAGAAATAATAAAAATAATGATAATAATAATACCGAGCAGTTCAAATAAGAATAAGACTGAAATAATAGCAATGAGGTAAATACTACAACCGTCTACAATTAAGCTAACAAGGAGAAATCAACACAATAATGTACAAATCAACAAGTCAAAGATCTCCAGGAATTGAACCCGCAGTCCCTCACTATACTCAGCAACTCAAGATCTCTGTGAATCAAACCCGCAATCCATATATAAGTCTCACAGGATCGCCGTAAATTAAACCCGTAGTCTTTTATCTCAGTATTACAGGATCTCCGGGAATTGAACCCGCAGTCCTTGTCTCAATATCTCAGGATCTTCGAGAATCGAACCCGCAGTCCGTATCTCAATATCTTTGGATCTCTGAGAAATGAACCCGTAATCCTTTACCTCAGTAGCATCGGATCTTCGAGAATTGAACCCGCAGTCCATAAACACAAACACAATCAATAAGAGGAAAAACATAGAGAAATATGAAGTACATAGCTACAAATTACACCAAATCCAGTCTCAACAAGTTTCAGGAAGTGCAATTAAGACAAGTAAGCACTTAAATAGATAATCCTATCTAATCATGCTTCTCTAACTAACACCAGATAAATCTTACAATTGAGTCAATTAAATAACAAGGATATCACAATTTGAACAGTTCAACTAAGGTGGTTTTTCAATAATCTGCGCAAGTACACGCCCGTCACCTCACATACAAGGCATTTAAATTAACACATATATATCCTAGGGGAGAAGGTTCCCCCACGCAAGGTTAGACAAGTCACTTACCTCAATTCCGGTACAAAACCGCTGAGAAACGATTCCCTTGCCATGAGTATCCGACTCCGAGTGGACCGAATCTAGTCAAACCAATTACACAGTGTAAATAACATCGCAAGTAACCAATTACAATGATAAAATTAAAGCTACGGTGCGAACACGGGTGAAATGACCAAAATATCCCTGTAGCCATCATCTCAGAATCAAAATATTTTTACTTTTTCAAAACCCTCATACTCTCACGAGTCTAACCATATAAAATTTATCTATATCGGAGTTCGTTTTCCCCTCCAATTCATCAAAGTTTCTTCTATGAAATTACCCCAATTTTACATCCCAAATTCGAAATTAAAGGAAGGAATTGAGTTTAGACTAGCGAATAATGATCACAAGGGAGTAAGAAATCGTTACCCAACAGTTGTCTTAGAAAAGCACGCGAAAATCCACTCAAAACCGAGCTCCCTAGCTTGAGTTTTTGGCAAAATTGTGAAACCCTCGTAGATGAAATTTTATATACTGGTTCTGTCTGCCTAGTGATTTACTCTATGCGATCGCATGACCCTTGTTGCGATCGCATAACACAATTTCTCTACCTCACCAATTTACCTTATGCGATTGCATAGACCACAATGCGATCGCACAAATTATCTGAATAGACTTACGCGATCGCACACCCTGATCCGCGATTGCATAGAACAAAGTATAGGACATGGGACCCCTAATCTTTCCACTATGCGATCGCATAGACCCCTTTGCGATCGCAGAGCAAAATCATCCAAAGCTATGCGATCGCATAGCCCTTTCTGCGATCGCATAGCACAATCATCCAAAGCTATGGGATCGCATAACCCTTTTCGCGATCGCATAGAGCAATTTTTGAGCCTCTCCCCAAGCCTTCTATTCGATCGCATCAACCTATTGCGATCGCATAGAGAAACCGTATACAACACTTATGACAACAAAACTGACTTGTTCTTCAACTAAAAATGGCCCGTTTGACCCCCGGGAACACCCCTGAGGCCCCCGAGACCTCAATCAAAACCACCAACCTACTCCAAATCACTATACGAACTTGTTCCAATCATAAAAACATATTATTAAACATAAAAGTCATTAAATTATAGAGGATTCAACCCTAAGTTTCAACCAAAACTTCCGAAACCTACATGTTATAAAAAACCCAACCAAATGACATCCGAATGACCTAAAATTTTGCAGACATATCCAAAATCACCTAACGAAGCTACTGCAACTGTCGAAATTCCATTCTGACACCCGGATCAAAATCTCACCTATCGATCGAATTTCCAAAAATTCTAAACTTCGACATTTCAAGCATAATTGAGCTACAGACCTCCAAAATACATTCTGAACGCGCTTCCAACCCCGAAATCACCTAACGGAGCTAATAGAACCATCGAATTTCTGTTCTGAGGTCATCTTAGCACTGTTCCAAATACAGGACATTTTTCAACTATAAAGCTCCCATTTAGGGACTAAGTGTCCCAAAACACTCCAAATTCTAGAACCGAACCTCCAGGCAAATCATAATCGCAGAAATGAACTTAGGGGAAACAGTTAATTGGGGACCGGGGCGTAAATTTTAAAAACGACCGGCCGAATAGTTACATAGATGGGGGTTGAAGATCACATAGAGAGATATGAGAAGAAATAGCCTAGAAGAAGGGGATGAGAGTCAGGATTACAAATGTAGCAGAAGTAAATTAAAAGAGGGATTTGGGGAATTTAAAAAACAAGGAGGGAACTTTGCCGCTTATACTTTTCAAACAACTTTGAATAAAGAATATAACCTAAACAAAGTTATTGAGAAATTATTTTAGGATATAATTTGCAATTTTATTATGAAATATAAATAATAAGTAGATATTGTTGCTAGTTAATTATATTATTGCGGTCTATATATAGTTATATTGAACGTCTATATATGTGTGTATAATAGCCAAAATATAATTTCATTCATTAAGGCCATGCATATATTGATAGCGACAATATAATTGTGTTCACTATGGTTCCATTAGTCAATTAACACCAAACGTTATATTTTAAATATAATTAGCAATTTAGTTATGAAATATAAATAATAAGTAGATATTGATGCTAGTTAATTACATTGTTGCGCTTTATATATAGTTAAATTGAACGTATATACATATAATAAGTAGATATTGATAGCGACCATAAATTACATTTACTATGGTTCCACTAGTCAATTGAAACCAATCGTTATATTTTGAGATACAATTAGCAATTTAATTATAAAATATAAATAATAAGTAGATATTCATACTAGTTAATTACATTGTTATGCTTTATATATATAGTTACAATGAACGTAAATATATATAATAAGTAGATATTGATAGCGATCATAAATTATGTTTACTATGGTTCCACTAGTCAATTGACACCAATCGTTATATTTTGGGATATAATTAGCAATTTAATTAAAAAATATAAATAATAAGTAGATACTGATACTAGTTAATTACATTGTTGCACTTAAATATAGTTACATTATATATATATATATATATATATATATATATATATAATATATATATATATATATATACAGCGGTTCTACTATTCAATTGACACAAATGGTTATATTTTGGGATATAATTAGCAATTTAATTATGAAATATGTTTACAGCGGTTCTACTATTCAATTGACACAAATGGTTATATTTTGGGATATAATTAGCAATTTAATTATGAAATATAAATAATAAGTAGATATTGATGCTAGTAATTCACATTGTTGCACTTTATATATATATATATATATATATATATATATATATATATATATATATATATATATATATATATATATATATATATATATATATATATGTATTTGTGTGTGTGTATAATAGCCAACATATAATTTCATTCATTAAGGTCATGCGTATATTGATAGCGACCATATAATTACGTTTACTATGGTTCCACTAGTCAATTGACACCAATCGTTATGTTTTGAATATAATTAGAAAGTTAATTATGAAATATAAATAATAAGTAGATATTGATGCTAGTTAATTGCATTGTTGCGCTTTATATATAGTTATATTGAATGTCTATATATATAATAATTAGATATTGATAGTGACCATAAATTACGTTTACTATGGTTCCACTAGTCAATTGACACCAATTACTATATTTTAGGATATAATTAGTAATTTAATTATGAAATATAAATAATAAGTAGATATTGATGCTAGTTAATTACATTGTTGTGCTTTATATATAGTTACATTGAACGTCTATATATATGTGTATAGTAGCCGACATATAATTTCATTTATTAAGGTCATGCGTATATTGATAGCGACCATGTAATTACATGTGACGACCCGACCCGTCGTCACGAGAGTTACCACCCCGTTATCCTTTCATTTATGTGTTTCATGTTTCTATATCCGTGTTAGAGTCCATTGAGTGAATTGGGATTGATTCTGGTTGAAAATGAGGCATATAGCTTTTTTGAGTAGAGCTTGTTTATGAAAAGACAACCTGGAGTTCACTATATGGCTAGAGAGATCGGAATCAAATTCTGATAATTTGATTAGTTCCGGGAGGTGAGTTGTGACTTAGGGGAGCGATCAGAATTGAATTTGGAGGTCCGGTGTAGAAATAGGCTTGAATTGGCTAAGTTGGAATTTTGGCAGAATCCGATCGATAGGTGAGATTTTGATCCAGGAGTCGGAATGGAATTCCAACTATTGCAGTAGCTTCGTTATGTGATTTTGGATATGTCTACAAATTTTCAGGTCATTCGGATATCGTTTGGTCGGGTTTTTGATTGGATGTTGGTTTGGGAAGTTTTAGATGAAACTTAGGCTTGAATTCGCCTTGACTTGATGATTTCCGTGTTTAAGGGTGTGTTTTTTTGATTTGAACAAGTTCGTATCGTATTTTGGAGTAGGTTGGTGGTTTTCGTTGCGGTCCCGGGGGCTTCGGGATGAATCCAGGGGTCTAAATGGACCATTTTTGGCTAAATGAGGGGTCAGGTCTGCTGTCATAAGTGCAACAGACGTTTGTTCATCGCGATCACATTAGTAGCCACGCGATCGCATAGAGTACTGGAGAGATGAGGATTTTTACCCTTCGCGATCGCGAAGTGTGGGGTGCGATTGCGTAAGGTCAGGTTTGGGTGCATTACGATCGCAATATATAAGGTCGCGATCGCGTAGTGTTGGTTCCGCTGAGCATCGCGATCGCTTTAGGGTCCATGCGACCGCATAGAAAGAAATGAGGACTGCAAAAATTTGTTCATCGCGATCGCATGCCAAGGGCTGCAATCGCATAAAATTAATTGGGTTGACATAAGGGTTTATACCAGAACATTTCAGTTGCGAACTATTAGTATATTTCCTCCATTTTTGAGTTCTTTGAGAGCCAAGTAGCGGGAATTGAAGGGGACTTCATCCGGAAAATATTGGAGGTAAGTTTTATGGTCTAAAGACACAATTTTATCCTATAATCTTCATCTAATTCACTGAAAATGAAAGAATTAATGGGGAATTTTGCTCTAAGCCTGAGTTTTGGTAAATCACTAATTTGAATGGGCAAACGGAGTCCGATTTTGATAAACTTTATATGTATGAACTCGTGTCGAGATAAGGATTCCGAAAATGTAACCTTTGTAATTTTTTGAGAAGCAGGCCCAGGGCTCGGGTTTTTCTAGTTTCGAGATGTTTCATGTATTTTGATTGTTTTCGATTGGGTGTTGTTCTATTAGCCTATTTTGATATATTTTTACTTATTTTGGCTAGTTTTGACGTGCGTGGATGCCGGTTCGAGGAGATAAGGTGTTGTAGACTTGAGTTTTCGTCGGACTGTGGTGGGTAATACTCGTAAATGATGTCCTGAGGGTTAGTAAACCCCGGACTTGCACATCCTACTGCTGTATTGAGGTGACTTGCACGCCGGATAATGGCCATGGGGTAGAGCACCATTGGGGATTGAGACTTGGTCCGTCCCGCTTAATAAAAGTATTACCTAATTGATTGAAATTGAATTTGACACTTTAATAATGATATTTATTATCAGGAATTGGACCGATTATCATGTTTTGGGCTTCGTGCCGATTATCTGAATCCTTCAAGGATTGGTATTATTATATTGATAATACTGTGCATATTTTTATCTCAATATAAGGTTTTAAAATGGTATTTTACTACTCAGCATTTTTATAAGATTTGAAAAACTTGAACAAGGTTTTGATGACATTTTTAGCTGTGAGCTGATATGATACTGTTGCCCGAGGGGCTTTTTGATTATTCGTTAGACTGATTGGGGACTAGGGCCATATGTGAGGGCATGAAGATTTATGTGAGGAGGCTTTCAGGCCTCGAGTGATATGTGAGCATATGCATATACATGCATGGATCGGACTGCACGCCGCAGTAGTATATGGATTGGGCTGCACGCCGCAACATGAGTGATATTGATATTGCTCTTGGGCTGTAGGAGCCCCTTCAGAGTCTGAACCCCACAGTGAGCGCGGACGCCTTTGCATGGATCGGGCTATACGCCACAGCGTCATATGCATAGCATGGTATACATACATTGGTTACTTGTACTACTTGGCATAACATTTAGCACTCATACATTACTGGCATACATACATTATTTGCCTTATTGACCGGTTCCCTTAGTGGAAATTGTTAAGGAGTGTTGAGCCCAAGGGGTTGATTTGAGTGCAGACTTGCATTGTTTGAGGTTGTACCCAGGTATTGATATGTTATAATGAAAGAAAGAGAAGTTAAAAAGAGATTTTTAGATAATCTTCTCGTATATATATTAAAGGATTACCTTGAAAGTGTATTTCAAATTAATGGATAATTTTGTATGTTTATAGCATGAGATAGTGCTTTGTGTGGTTTTGTTTTCCTCAACATTATTTACCTTTATTACCGTTGATTTGGAAGTACTCATTCAACTCCCTGCACCCTGTGTGCAGATCCAGGTACATCACAGCAGAGCTGAGTCTACATCTGCTCGGAGAGCTTTACTTGGATAGTCGAGGTAGCTGCCAACGTCCGCAGGACCTGACTCTCCAGTCTATTTTACTTTTCTTAGACTATTCTTCACTTACAGTCACATTTGTATACACTATCATCGCTATGTATTCTGTAGAGGCTCGTGACATATGACTCTTGATTCGGTGGGAGGTTTATACTGGTTTTGTGATGTCTAATCCAATGTGTTGGATGTTATTTCATTATACTATCATTGTTTATGCTTAAAAAGGGTAAAGTGTGAGCTGATAGCTCTGTGTTATAGTTGGTTGGTCGGGTTGGCCTAGCAATATGCTGGGCGCCATCACGACTGGGTTTTATGGGCTGTGACAAATTGGTATCAGAGCCTAGGTTACTAGGCCTCATGAGTCTTGAGCCGGTTGGTAGGGTCTTGTGGATCGGTATGGGGACACCTGTGCTTATCCTCGGGAGGCTGCAAACCTTTTAGGAAACACTTCACAATCTTGGAATTCTTAACGTGCGTACTTGATTCAGCTTGAGATGTAATTCTTGAAATTCCTTCCACACCTTTTTATGCGCACTCGAGCGCTCAGTAATATAATTGCCTTGATGGCTTGTGATTCCCCGATCGAGGGACGAGATATAATCTTCGTGAGTTCATGTTGGGCTAGTCAGGAGGACTTGAGGCCAGATCTTTGTCTATGATTTGAGCACCATGGTGCTGATTTTACGAGCTGGTATTATGAAATTTTGTGTGATCGGTATTGTCCCTAATTGTGAAAATGGCAGCTTGAGAATGGATGAGCTGTTAGGTGTTAGATTCTTATTGTAATCTGTTGTGTAGCCCCGAGCTATGGGCGTGGTGAAATGTATTTGATATATGTTATGATTCGAGCAGGTGCAGCGCATTTCCATGTATTAATTTTGATAATATAACTCGTGCATTATTGAGATTAATGTTGTTGATATACATTGTGATGTCTTGTCGAGTTGTGGACGTATTGTTAGGATGGTTTTCGTGATTCTCTGGCAGGTGGATAGGCCAAATTATAAAGAAAACTATGTCGAAAGTTTTGAAAAATTTGGGACTTAGAAAAGGTTTTGTCATCTAAAGAGTGGGGTTAACGGTTGTGTGCGAATAAATGCAAGAACTGCAGAAGCGTTGAGGCTTCTGACGATTTGAGTCTCTGCCAAATCTTGTAAATGACTCGAGTTTAATCTCATTGTAACATTACGGCATCGTTTGAGTAAGAATGCTATGAGTGCTTAAATGTGCTTTGATGTATGGCTTCGAGCCAAGTTGGGGAGGTTGGGTCATCATCATGTGATTTATCACCCCGTTATCCCTGTTATATGCTTGTTGATGTTGTAATATGCATGTTGGGTAAGTTTGAGTCAATCCGGGCTGAGTTTGGTTGAAATTGAGACGAATAGTCTTTTAGAAGAAGGAATAGTTGAGAAAGGTCAGCTGGAAGTTGACTTGTGAGTTAAAGAGCTCAGAATCGAATTCTGATGATTCGGTCAGCTCCGGGAGGTCATTTGTGAGCTAGGAGAGCGATCGGAATTGAATTTGGAGGTCCGATGTAGAAATAGGGTTGAATTGGCTAAAGTTGAATTTTGGCGATATCCGATCGATGGGTGAGATTCTGATCCGGGAGTCGGAATGAAATTCCGACAGTTGCACTAGCTCCGTTAGGCAATTTTAGATGTGCCTGCAAAATTTCAAGTCATTCGGAGTCCGTTTGGTCGGGTTTTTGGTCGAATGTCAGTTTCGGAAGTTTGAAGGAAAACTTAGGCTTGAATTTGAGGGTGTGTTTTTATGATTGGAACAAGTTTGAATCGTGTTATGGAGTATGTTGGTGGTTTTCATTGGGGTCCCTGGGGCCTCGGGATGAATTCGGGGGTCCAAACGGACCATTTATGGCCTAAGACAGCAGCTGAATTGCTGCTGTGTCTGTAGAAGGAATTCCTTCACCGCGTTTGCGATGAAGGGCACACGTCCGCGTAGGTCATCAAGGTTGTTCATCACGTTCGTGATGGGCTGGACACAAACACGTAGGGTCGGGATCGGAGGCTTCGCGTTCGCGTGGAGTGAGAACGCGTTCGCGTAGGAGGAAAATGCTGGGCATCGCGTTCGCGTGAGGAGAGACGCGAACGCGTAGAAGAAAAACCGGGCGATTGGAAATTTGTGCTTCGCAAACGCGTGACAGGACATCGTGTTCGCGATGGGTGAATCGAGCTGAGCATCGCGTTCGCGTGAGGGGTGTCGCGAACGCGTAGAACAAATTCCCCAGGCAGTGAAGTTAAAACCAAAACATTTCATATACAGGTTTCATTCTTAGAAACCCCATTGTTGAGCTCTAGAGTGAGAAAGTGACGGGAATTGCTGGGAGAACATCGGGATATTGTCGGAGGTAAGTTTTGTGGTTTAATTATGCGCTTTTATCATGAAATCATTGATTATTTCTATGAAAATGGAAGATTTAAGGTGGGTTTTAGCCCTAGGCCTAGAATTGTAGAAAAACACTGATTTGAGTGGGCAAATGGAGTCCGAATTTGGTAAATTTTATATGCCTAGACTCGTATTGAGACGAGGGTTCCGAATATAACTTTTATAAATTTTCGAGAAGCGCACCAAAAGTCAGATTTTGACAACTTTGTGGGTTTTGGTGCAAATTGAGTTATTTCGAATGGGTTGCGTCTAATTAGCCTATATTGATGTATTCTCATTGATTATGAGCAGATTCGGTATCCAAGGTGATTGAATTGCGAGGTAAGCGCCAGACGGACTAAGGCTTCTACCGGATCGAGGTGAGTGGTGGTAGTAAATAATGTACTGAGGGTTTGAAACCCCGTACTTGCACTTTACAGAGCTATGTTGAGATGAGACACGCGTCATGTGATGGGCGTGGTGGCATTGTGATTTGGGGACTGGACTTGGTCCTTCCCGACTGATAACGTATGGTGTAATACGACTGTGACTAAGAATTTAACTATGTAATTGGGCTAGTAGCCACGTTTGGGGCCTTGTGCCGATCTGTAGAGTATTAGGGGAGCCAGTAGAGCTAAACGGTCCTTATATCTTGCCGGATACATTCACTCAGCCGCAGTTATAGCTTTATAGCATATCATGAGCCTATACTAGGTGTGTACCTTGAAAGAGACTATCTAGGGTGGAATTCCCTGTTCTAGCTGAGTGGGCCTGAGAGGCCAAGTCTATACCGACTGAGATAGGGTCAAGGACCCACTATGAGAGATTATATTGGGCCTGAGAGGCCAAGTCTATACCGACTGAGATAGGGTCGAGGACCCACTAGGAGATATTATACATATATCTATATTGGATCGGGCTGCACGCAGCAGCAGTATATATATATATATATATTGGATCGGGCTGCACGCCGCAGCAGTATATATATTTATATATATATATTGGATCGGGTTGTACGCCGCAGCAGTATATATATTGGATCGGGCTGCACGCCGCAACATTATATATATTGGATCGGACCGCACGCCGCAGTAACATACATATGGATCGGACTGCACGCCGTAGTATCATTGCGCTTGGGCTGTAGGAGCCCCTTCGGAGTCTGAGTCTGCACACATTCTTAGTGAGCGCTGGTGTATATAATGGGATCGGGTTGCACGCCGCAGCAGTATATATATATATATATTGGATCAGACTGCACGCCGCAGTAATATATGTGTGTATCGGTCTGCACGCCGCAACATCATAGCGCTTGGGCCTAGGGAGCCCCTCCGAAGTCTGTATACACCCTAGTGAGCACCGTCGACATTAAATGGAAGGGACTGCGCGCCGCAACGGTATATGTATTGGAGCGGGCTACACGCCGCATCATTATACTTATTCATATCCTTATACATCCTTAAATACTTATACATAATAGACATATGTATATATCCTCATATATTGAGATGGTTGTACACCGTAAAGGTACGAGTGAGGGTTTGACCAGTTTGGGAGCTTGTAGAGATTGATGTGGGCTAGAGATCAGAGTACTTACCATAGTGATGACTTACCTGTGAGGGTTGCCTTAGAACTGTTTAGTGATAGCACATGAGTTCTTACTTTCAGTTATTGTTTATTATTGTTACTCACTGAGTTGAAATATACTCACCCCACTCCCCTGCACTTTCTGTGCAGATCCACAGGTGCCCGAGAGCAGTTGAGATATTGTAGCTGCCGATCATCATCTACTTTTGCGGAGACTACGAGGTAGCTGCCAGCGTCCGCAGAGCCTGTTTTCTCCTTCCTTATCATCTTGTTGTTTTTATTTTGCCTAGACTTATTTGTATTAGGATGTTATTCTGTAGAGTCTCAGTCTCGCGACACCATGATATGTTGGACCGTACTTTGTATGCTTTTGCTATCACGCTTTTCATTTGAGATGACCACTTGCCGTTTAAGTTTAATTTGAGACCCCTGAACGAATCGGCGATAATACCCTGCCAATCCCAGAAAGCTACGGATCTCGGTAACTGAGGTCGGTCTGGGCCAACTCTACACTGCCTCGACCTTTCTCGGATCCACCAGAATACCATCACAGGACACCACGTGCCCTACGAATGTCACGGACTCAAGCCAGAACTCACATTTGGAGAACTTGGCATACAACTTCTCCTATCTCAATCTCTACAACACAATACTCAAGTGCCGAGCATGCTCTTCTTGGCTACGAGAGTAGACTAGAATGTCATCAATGAATACAATCACAAATGAATCAAGATAGGGCCTGAACACACTGTTCATCAGATGCATAAATGCTGCTGGGGCGTTGGTCAGCCCAAAAGACATCACAAGGAACTCATAGTGACCATATCTATCCTGAATGCAGTCTTCAACACTTATTCAGACAGAAAGACCTTAATTTGAGACAACGAAGGTGGTTGGAGTTGCTGAAGGATTATGACATCACCATCTTGTATCATCCGGGGAAGGCTAATGTTGTGGCCGATGCTTTGAGTCGGAAGGCAGTTAGTATGGGCAACCTAGCTTTCATCCTAGTTGGGAAGAGGCCATTTGCTTATGATGTTCAGGCCCTAGCCAATCGGCTAGTGAGGTTGGATATTTCGGAGCCGAGTCGAGTGTTGGCTTATGTTGTTTCTCGATCTTCCTTATATGAACGCATCAGGGAGCGACAATATGATGACCCACATTTGCTTTTCCTTAAGGACATAGTGCTGCATAATGATTCTAGAGATGTGACTATCGACAGTGAGGGTGTTCTGAGGATGTATGGCCGTATATGCGTGCCCAATGTAGATGGTTTGCGGGAGTTGATACTTGAGGAGGCACACAGTTCGCGGTACTCTATTCACCCGGGTGCCGCGAAGATGTACCAGGACTTGAGACAACACTACTGGTGGAGGAGAATGAAGATGGATATTGTTAGGCATGTAGCCAGGTGCCTCAATTGCCAGCAGGTCAAGTATGAGCATCAGAGACCGGGCGGTGTTCTTTAGCGTATGATTATTCCCGAGTGGAAATGGGACAGGATCACCATGGATTTCGTTACTGGACTCCCTCGGACAACGAGGAAGTTTGATTCTGTATGGGTGATTGTTGATCGGCTGACTAAGTCCGCACATTTCATCCCAATTAGCACTACTTACTCATCGGAGCGGTTGACATCGATCTTTATTCGGGAGATTGTCAGGTTGCATGGGGTCCCAGTGTCTATTATATCTAACAGAGGCACTCAGTTCACTTCTCAGTTTTGGAGAGCATTTCAGCGAGAGATGGGTACGCGGGTTAAGTTGAGCACTGCATTTCACCCCCAGACAGACGGGCAGTCTGAGCGCACTATTCAGATCCTGGAGGATATGTTGCGAGCATGTGTGATTGACTCTGGTGGTTCGTGGGATGAGTTCTTACCACTTGCTGAGTTTGCTTACAACAACAGTTATCAGTCGAGTATTCAGATGGCCCCATACTAGGCATTATATGGCAGACGGTGTAGATCTCCCGTCGAATGGTTTGAGCCTGGTGAGGATAGATTGATAGGGACTGAGTTAGTTCAGGATGCTCTGGATAGAGCAAGGTTGATCCAGGAGAGGCTTCGCACAACACAGTCTCGCAATAAGAGTTATGCAGACCGTAGGGTTCGAGAGTTGTCTTTCATGGTTGGTGATAGGGTATTGTTGAAGGTTCCACCCATGAAGGGTTTCATGAGGTTTGGGAAGAAGGGGAAGCTGAGTCCCAGGTACATTGGTCCTTTGAGATACTCAGGAGGATTGGGGAGGTGGCATATGAGTTGGCCTTGCCACCTAGTTTATCCAGTGTTCATCCAGTATTCCATGTGTCTATGCTCCGGAAGTATATCGAGGATCCGTCTCATGTATTAGACTTTAGTACCATTCAGCTTGATGGTGACCTATCTTATGATGAGGAGCCAGTGGCTATCCTGGGTAGACAGGTTCGAAAGTTGAGTTCCAAGGAGATTGCTTCAGTCAAGGTGCAGTGGAGAGGTCGGCCCGTGGAGGAGGCTACTTGGGAGGTCGAGCGGGAGATGTGGAGCAGATACACTCACCTATTTGAGTCTCCAGGTATGTTTCTTGACCCGCTCGAGGATGAGCGTTTTCTTAAGTTCGGGAGAATGTGATGACCCGGCCCGTCATCATGTGAGTTATCACCCCGTTATATGCTTGTTGATGTTGTGATAGGCATGTTGGGTAAGTTTGAGTCAATCCGGGTTGAGTTTGGTTGAAATTGAGACGAATAGTCTTTTAGAAGAAGGAATAGTTGAGAAAAGTCAGCTGGATGTTGACTTGTGAGTTAGAGAGCTCGAAATTGAATTCTGATGATTCAGTTAGCTCTGTGAGGTCATTTGTGAGCTAGGAGAGCGATCGAAATTGAATTTGGAGGTCCGGTGTAGAAATACGCTTGAATTGACTAAAGTTGAATTTTGGCGATATCCGATCGATGGGTGAGATTCTGATCCAGGAGTCGGAATGGAATTCTGACAGTTGTACAATCTCCGTTAGGTGATTTTGGATGTACCTGCGAAATTTCATGTCATTCGGAGTTCGTTTGGTCGGGTTTTTGGTCGAATGTCGGTTTTGGAAGTTTGAAGGAAAACTTAGGCTTGAATTTGCCCGGATTCGATGTTTTCCGTATTTGAGGGCATGTTTTTATGATTGGAACAAGTTTGAAACATATTATGGAGTATGTTGGTGGTTTTCGTTGGGGTCCCGAGGGCCTCGGGATGAATTCGGGGGTCCAAACGGACCATTTTTGGCCTAAGACAGCAGTTGAATTGCTGTTGTGTCTGCAGAAGGAATTCCTTCATCGCGTTCGCGATGAAGGGCACGCGTTTGCGTAGGTCATCAAGGTTTTTCATCGCATTCACGATGGGCTGGACGCGAACGCGTAGGGTCAGGATCGGAGGCTTCGCGTTCGCGTGGAGTGAGAACGCGTTCGCGTAGGAGAAAAATGCTGGGCATCGCGTTCGCGTGAGGAGAGATGCGAACGCGTAGAAGAAAAACTGGGCGATTGGAAATTTGTGCTTCGCGAACGCGTGACAGGGCATCGCGTTGGCGATGGGTGAATCGAGCTGAGCATTGCGTTCGCGTGAGGGGTGTCGCGAACGCGTAGAACAAATTCCCCAGGCAGTAAAGTTAAAACCAAAACATTTCATATACGGGTTTCATTCTTAGAAACCCCATTATTGAGCGCTAGAGTGAGAAAGTGACGGGAATTGCTAGGAGAACATCGGGATATTGTCGGAGGTAAGTTTTGTGGTTTAATTACGCGCTTTTATCATGAAATCATTGATTATTTCTATGAAAATGGAAGATTTAAGGTGGGTTTTAGCCCTAGGCCTAGAATTGTAGAAAAAACACTGATTTGAGTGGGCAAATGGAGTCCGAATTTGGTAAATCTTATATGCCTAGACGCGTATTAAGACGAAGGATCCGAATATGTAACTTTTATAAATTTTCGAGAAGCGCACCAAAAGTAGGGTTTTGACAACTTTGTGGGTTTTGGTGCAAATTGAGTTATTTCGAATGGGTTGTGTCTAATTAGCCTATATTGATGTATTCTCTTTGATTTTGAGCAGATTCGACATCCAAGGTGATTGAATTGTGAGGCGAGCGCAAGGCGGACTAAGGCTTCTACCGGATCGAGGTGAGTGGTGGTAGTAAATAATGTACTAAGGGTTTGAAACCCCGTACTTGCACTTTATAGTATTATGTTGAGATGAGACACACATCATGTGACGGGCGTGGTGGAATTGTGATTTCGGGACTGAACTTGGTCCTTCCCGACTGATAACGTATGGTGTAATATGACTGTGACTACGATTTTAACTATGTAATTGGGCTAGTAGCCATGTTTGGGGCCTTGTGCCGATCTGTAGAGTATTAGGGGAGTCAGTAGAGCTAAACGACCCTTATATGTTGCTGGATACATACACTCAGCCGCAGTTATAGCTGTATAGCATATCATAAGCCTGCACTAGGTGTGTACCTTGAAAGAGACTATCTAGGGTGAAATTCCCTGTTCTAGCTGAGTGGGCCTGAGAGGCCAAGTCGATACCGACTGAGATAGGGTAAAGGACCCACTATGAGATGTTATATTGGGCCTGAGAGGCCAAGTCTATACCGACTGAGATAGGGTCGAGGACCCACTATGAGATATTATACATATATCTATATTGGATCGGGCTGCACACCGCAGCGTATATATATATATATATATATATATATATATATATATATATATATATATATATATATATATATATATATATATATATATATATTGGATCGGGCGGCACGCCACAGCATTATATTTGTTAGATACTTACGTCTTATGGACACATGTATATGGAGATGGCTGTACACCATTGTGGTACGAAAGGGGATTTTGTCAGTGTGGGACCTTAACGAGATAGGTGTGGACTGGTGATCGGAGTGCTACTGTAGTGATGACTTACCTGTGGGGGGTTTGCCTTAGGACTGTTTAGTGATAGTACCAGAGTTCTTATTTTCAGTTATTATTTATTATTATTACTATATATATATTGGATCGGACTGCACGCCGCAGTAATATATGTGTGGATCGGGCTGCACGCCGCAGCATCATAGCGCTTGGGCCTAGGGAGCCCCTCCGAAGTCCGTATACACCCCCACTGAGCGCCGTCGACGTTAAATGGAGCGGGCTGCGCGCCGCAGCGGTATATGTATTGGAGCGGGCTGCACGCCGCAATATTATACTTATTCATATCCTTATACATCCTTAAATACTTATACATTATAGACATATGTATATGTCCTCATATATTGAGATGGTTGTACACCGTAAAGGTACGAGTGAGGGTTTGACCAGTGTGGGATCTTGTAGAGATAGATGTGGACTGGAGATCAGAGTACTTACCATAGTGATGACTTACTTGTGAGGGTTGCCTTAGAACTATTTAGTGATAGCACATGAGTTCTTACTTTCAGTTATTATTTATTATTGTTACTCACTTAGTTGAAATATACTCACCCCACTCCCCTGCACTTTCTGTGCAGATCCACAGGTGCCCGAGAGCAGTTGAGATATTGTAGCTGCCGATCATCATCTACTTTTGCGGAGACTACGAGGTAGCTGCCAGCGTCCACAGAGCCTGTTTTCTCCTTCCTTATCATCTTGTTGTTTTTATTCTGCCTAGACTTGTTTGTATTAGGATGTTATTCTGTAGAGGCTCAGTCTCGTGACACCACGATATGTTGGGACCGTACTTTGTATGCTTTTGCTATCACACTTTTCATTTGAGATGACCACTTGCCGTTTAAGTTTAATTTGATTAATTGAAATTAATAAATGGCTGGGTTAAGAGATGTTATGGTCGGGCTTACCTAGCATTGTGTTGGGCGCCATCACGATCGGGGTTTGGGTCGTGACAGGTTGCCATTGATTAACTAATTGCACTGTTGTATTCTATAGTGGTTCTGTCTCTAAGTATGTCGGAAAATTTTGATGAAGCTAATATGGTGCTTCGTTGATATGAAGAAATACCAGGATGTTTTGAACTGCTGTTGATAAAGAATGCTCGGCGCATAGAAAAAAATGATAGCTATTTGTATCTGTATGTAATCATGTTCTGCGGTGTCAGAGTTCTAACAAAGCATGAGTGGTTCTATTCAATAAGGGTGAATAATGCCCGAGAATGATTTTGCGGTGTTCAAAATTTTGCTTGTAACAGTCAGGTGCCTTAAGATTGTGTATGTCGCTAAAGACAGTGGTTTCGTTAGAAGAAATCGAGACTTGTGGTATGTTATGTTAATTATGTGTGTCACACCTCTTTTTTATACATACCCCGAAAAGGATATTATATAAGGAGTTTTTCCAATTAAAGTGATATTATTCGAAATAAGATTATTTATTTAATGAGAGTCGCCACTTGGAATAAATTATGGTGTTCCAAAACACCAGTTTATTTAAATCCCAAATCGAGGAAGTTTTATTTTTAAAGAGTCTGCGAACCAAAAATTCTAGATAAGCAATTCTGTTAACCCGAGAGAAGATGTTAGGCATTTCCGAATTCCGTGGTTCTAGCACAGTCGCTTAGTGATTATTATTTGGCTTAAATTGTTTAATTACTCATTTTAGGACCTATGTGCATTTATTTTTTTACCGCTTTTAAATTACTTGAATTATCCGTAGTTAGAGAATTGAATTACGGGTACGTATACCTTTTTTCTTTTGGAGCATCAAAAATCATGTCACGCGAACGTATCCACGATTAATAATGCTTTGCTTATTTTATTAAGAAAATTTTAGTTGAGGTTGCGCGAACGCATACTTTGAGAGTTTGAGTCTTTTAAGAATTAAATTTGTAATTATATTACGCGACCGTATACATAAATCACAATAATAGAGCTTAAAAGCAATTTTAAGTATAACGGAGGAGTGAAAAGAAACATAGAGGTGCTAACATGAATTTACCCTCATATTTCCACCAGACGTAATATTTAAAAGAGCACTTCCTTGGCTGAAAACCAAGGAATATATAACATTAGGAAATTTCAAGAGATGAATTGGAGGAGAAATAAAAAATAAAAATAAAGGTATGACAAACAAATGTAAAGATGGCCAAACACAATCACGGACTCCTTGAACAGATTGTTGGCCAAGTCATTATAAATAAACTAAAAATTTGTTCAGAAGGAGTAACAAGATATATAAAAAATTGGTAAGCATGTCCTTAAATTTTTAGGAGGATGCGCAAACTTCGGCTAACAGATGCAATTGCGAATTAAGACCACTTCTCATTATTACACTACTTGTTACTATTAAAGTATTACTATACCTTTATATTTAGCTAGATCGAGTCAGGCCTTTCACACAACTAATGATATTTCATTCCTTACCTTAATAAAGGCACCAGCAAATCAAAATAAGAAACATCTACTTGACCATGGCAACAAACATAGCATTTAATTGGAGAAACAAAAGAAAAAAAAAATGGACCTGTTATTAATTTGCAAGATTTGCAAAACTATGCCGGCGACCTTGACAGAACCCGAACTCGAATGGTAGCAATTTGAGCTATGGTTTTTGATCATTTTAAACTGATTTTTGGGGTTGCTTTTAGGTGATTTAAAGTAATTTTTGGAGGAAGAAGCTGCCTTTTTCGTGTGTAAGAAGAAAGGTGGTAGAGAGTTTTTCAGATTTTGTTTTCTCTCTGTATATTATGTATATGCGTTGTATATCCCCCTTTTGTGTATGTGTTGTGTGAACTATATATAGAATTTATTTTGATGAAAAAAGAAGAGTGGGGACGTGGGGTTCATGTGTGTGCATGAAGGGAAATGGGGTATGGGATTGGGGCGACGTGAACTTAGTGGGTAGTTATTCTTCTTTTGTTTTTTTTTTCTTTTCTTATTTTGTTACTTTTTGTTTGGCTTTTCGTCAGTTACCTTTATCTATTTAACTTTTTTTTTTCCCTTTTTTTTTGTTTAGAAGACAAGAGAAAGTAAAATATGTTGATTAAAACATTAGCAAAATACTTTTAGACTAAAATATTATATACATAAGAAAAACTAAATATTTCATTTAAAATTCTTGTTGAAAAAAAAATCTTTTATTATAAAAATAGGAATAAAACTTATACTCTTAGAATGTGAATAATTTTTGTAGTTTTTAATTTTCTTAAATAAAACCTATTAAAAGTAAGATAAACATTTAAAATATTAAGATTAGAACTAAAAGAAATATTTACATTAAAATAGAATAGAATTTGGGTGCGGTAAAAAATTAGGTGTTCACAATAAGATTCTATGTATCCGTATTGGAAAGTAATGATAACGAATTTCGAATCGCAGGAAGTTCTTCAAAATAAAGTACTGTAGAATGTGGTACTTCTGGGAAACATCTGAGCAAGTATTCAGTTGCCTATGGGTCCTAGACCATATGGTCTTATGTATGAGTCTGGTGTGGTAACCTGAGTTGGGGTATTGTGGTGTAGGAGAGGAATAGAAATTTTCATGTTATCTGAGTATGGTATGGTATATGCGATGGGCTATGGAAAGTTGATAATGGCATGTTCAAGGTTTGGGTTCAGTTCATCATATAATAGTAAGTCATTGGAATTCTGGAGCAGTGCGGGCAGTTGCAGATAATTTAAGAATCAATCTTTCTGGTGATTAAGGATAATGGTACTGCTGTTCTAGTTATTTGATGGGGTATATTTTCAAAAGGGCAAGGTGATGTAAACTGATAATATCCGATGGTATTGCGGTATTCTCTTGTTGGATCGACTGTAATAATTGAGTCATTGATTGCATAGTAAAATTTCTGAGTGGCTTTTATGGTATGTATGGATGCTTGATGTGTGTTATGTACTCATACGATGGGGTGTGGGATCAGGTATAGTGATTCATGTGTTATATATGTGTTGGAGACTTGAAGTTCTCGTAATCCGCCTACGCAGTGGTTGTATATCGTGTGTGTCGGCACCGTTTAGTGGTTGTTGGAAATTGGAAGCTATAGTGTCTCTCTCTTTGCTTGATGTGATGAATTTGGGTTATGATATTTGATTGCAGACTGGTTGTCTGGACTAATATGATATGGACTATGTCGGAAAATGCCACAAATTGCATAGCAGAGTGCATCAGATTATGGTTCAGCAGGGTAGTTGTACCCCGGGACCAGCGGATGACTGGTAGGTATTGCTTTGTCGGTTGGGCCTTCATGGCGGATGTCACTGCAGAGGTACCTACCATTGATTCAGTTCCGGTATTGAGGAACTTTGTCGGATGCGTTTCTTGTGGTTGAGCTTGAGGCTATATATGTTTATTGTAATGAGTAACTTGACTCGATGTGCATTTCCTCTTGCGAGATTTATGCGTGGATCGGGTGGCACGCCGCCACGGGTTATTTGGATCGGGTGGAACGCCACCACAAGTATGGTATCTGGATCGGGTGGCACGCCGCCACAGGAATGTCATTGGAGCGGGTTGCACGCCGCAACAGTGTAATGTAAAAATAGACTTAGTTATATATTACCTTGTATATAATACTTCCTGGCTTCTGAGGAAAAGTCCGTATTGGGTATCGCTCGGCGAATAGCACATCGGTTGTGTCCTTTCAGGATTTGATATATATATTAATTGTATTACCGTGGGTGTGATTGATTGCTTGAGTTCAGACGTAAATATGTGCGTGGCTGACCGTTTTGAACATGGTGACTTGAGGTGCTTCATGAGTAATAGTGTTTGGATAGAATCATGAGTTGTGGCAATGCCACGTGATGTTATGACTTTCGATAATGATTCATGTACTCTATTCCTATGATGTGAGACGGGTTCTCAGCTCTATGTTATGATGGTACGGGGGAATTGGATTATAGCTATTTTGTTTGAGTCAGTTGTCATAATTTGAGTATGTTAAGACGTTTCTTATTGGAGCCTGTGTTGTGCTCGTCGCGACTTAGGCCGGTGTTGAGGTGTCATATCACAAATGTGGTGTGTTATAATCGAAATGATCGTTAGAGTCATTAATGAGTGCGAGCATACATGATTTTAGCTGGCTAGAAAGGTAATATCGAGGTTTAGCTCCGAAATCTGTTGTGGTATCGGTTAAAAGGGAAATGGATGCATGAATGGTTGACCTGAGAGATGAATTCGATATATCACGTGTTCGGTTGCCGTGGGAAGGATATGAAGGTGTTGGAATAAGACTTTAGCTAATGAGAAAGGTTTTTATGTTAGTATTTGGTTATTGTGGCCAATCGTTGTGATTAGAGACCATCATCTCGAGTGATAGGGGTTGTTTGATACATCATATGATCTCACCCGGAGTGGCGAGTATGGGTTATTACAGTTGGTTCGGGTGTATTCTGAGTATAGATGTGGGATTCAGATTTGGTATATGATTTCGGAAAGTGCAATGTGGTCTATGGTTCAGATGGACTGTGGAAATTCAGCTATATTATGTTATCGGACTTATTATAGATAGGGTGATGTGGTATCACCCCGAATATATGATTGGTAAGGTCATTCAGCTATTGGGTTGCTTCTAGTACAACTCTGGGTACGATCGAGGACGAGCATTTGTTTAAGTTGGGGAGAATGTGATGACCCGGCCTGTCGTTATGAGAGTTACCACCCCGTTACCCTTTCATTTATATGTTTCATGTTTCTATATCTACGTTAGAGTCTATTGAGTGAATTGGGATTGATTCTGGTTGAAAATGAGGCATATAGCCTTTTTGAGTGGAACTTGTTTATGAAAAGTCAACCTGGACTTGACTATGTGGTTAGAGGGCTCGAAATCAAATTGTGATGATTTGGTTAGTTCCGGGAGGTGATTTGTGACTTAGGGGTGAGATCAAAATTAAATTTGGACGTCCGGTATAGAAATAGGCTTGAATTGGCTAAGTTGGAATTTTGGCGGAATCCGATCAATAGGTGAGATTTTGATCCGGGAGTCAGAATGGAATTCTGACTATTGCAGTAGCTTTGTTATGTGATTTTGGATATGTCTGCAAATTTTCAGGTCATTCGGACATCGTTTGGTTGGATTTTTGATTGGATGTTGGTTTCAGAAGTTTTAGATGAAACGTAGGCTTGAATTCGCCTTGACTTGATGATTTCCGTATTTAAGGGTGTGTTTTTATGATTGGAACAAGTTCGTATCGTGTTTTGGAGTAGTTTGGTGGTTTTTGTTGGGGTCCCGGGGGCCTCGGGATGAATCCGGGGGTCCAAACAGACCATTTTTGGCTAAATGAGGGGTCAGGTCTACTGTCATAAGTGCAGCAGACATTTGTTCATCGCGATCGCATTAGTAGCCACGCGATCGCTTAGAGTACTAGAGAGCTGAGGATTTTTACCCTTCGTGATCGCGAAGCGTGGGGTGCGATCGCGTAAGGTCAGGTTTGGGTGCATTGCGATCGCAGTAGATAGGGTCACGATCACGTAGTGTTGGTTCCGATGAGCATCGCAATTGCATCAGGGTCCACGTGACCGCATAGAAGGAAATGAGGACTGCAAAAATTTATTTATCGCGATCGCATGCCAATGGCTATGATAGCATAGAGTTAATTAGGGTGACAGAAGGGTTTATACCAGAACATTTTAGTCGTGAACTATTAGTATATTTCCTCCATTTTTGAGTTCTTTGAGAGCCAAGTAGCGGGTATTGAAGGGGACTTCATCGGGAAAATATTGGAGGTAAGTTTTATGGTCTAAATACACGATTTTATCCTAGAATCTTCATCTAATTCACTAAAAATGGAAGAATTAATGGGGGATTTTGCTCTAAGCCTCAGTTATGGTAAATCACTGATTTGAATGGGCAAACGAAGTTGAATTTTGATAAACTTTATAGGTATGGACTCGTGCCGAGATAAGGATTCCAAAAATGTAACCTTTGTAATTTTTCAAGAAGCGAGCCCGGGGCTCGGGTTTTGCTAGTTTCGAGATTTTTCATGTATTTTGATTGTTTTCGATTGGGTGTTGTTCCATTAGCCTATTTTGATATATTTGTACTAATTTTGGCTAGTTTTGACGTGCGTGGATCCCGATTCGAGGAGCTAAGGCGTCGTGGGCTTGAGGTTTTGCCGGACCGAGGTGGGTAATACTTGCAAATGATGTCCTG
>JASVEL010009304.1:0-250260 GCA_032618575.1 Nicotiana noctiflora | reverse complement strand
ACGCTGCTCGTCATACGGCATAGCCGGAACCACATGAGTTGGGCCTGGTGCGACTGGTGCAGTCGATTGAACTGGCTGAGCAGGATCTGCCTCAGGTACTTGTAAGCCCAAAACTACCTGCTCTGGTGTGCGAGTAGTGGGGGACTGATTACATCCTCTGCCTAAGAAGAAGTTGCTCCAGTAGAAGCCGCAACCACCTGGGCTAAGCCAGTACACACTGATACGATCTGTGCTAAGGTCTCCTGGAGACCTGGTATCTCAATAAGCTTTGTCGGTGCCTGAACCTGGGCTGCTGGAATACCTGCAGCTAGAATCTGATTCTGAACCTGATCCACTGGCGCTGGGATCTGACCCTGAGTCCGGTCAATAGCAGGTGCTATCCCTGGTGCTCTTCCTCTACCACGACCATGGCCACTGGGTGACAATGGTAGTCGTCCACCACGTCCGTTAGCATGGGTTCTCTCCATATGCGAGAGAATACAATATGAAAAATTTTAATTTTCACAACAACAACAACAAACCGCATGATATGAATTCCAAGAAAATAAAGTGTTTCCTAAACGTTCTGTAGCCTCCCGAGGATAGATACGGACGTCTACGTACCGATCTGCAAGAGCCTACTAAACCGTCTCATGATTCGCGAGGCCTAGTAACCTAGGTTCTGATAGCAACTTATCATAACCCAAACCGTGTCGTGATGGTGCCCAAACCTAAAGCTAGGCAAGCTAGACCAATAGTTGTTTTCATATTAAATAATAAGTCCCGAAACCGACGATTTAAAAAGAATATAATAGTATATCATAATAATCCAGTAATAATAAAATGATAATAATGAAAAGTGCGAGAAAACGGATAATGACTCCCAAAGATCTGGGGTCACAAGTCTAGAGCCTCTAAGCAAAAACTGGATAGTAAGAATATTCGAACAAAATACTCAAGTCTGAAAGTATATATGTAAATAAGACTGGAATAAAAAGAGTAGCCAGGTCCTGTGAACGCCAGCAGCTACCTCAACAACTCTGATAACTCTAATAAAACGGGGTTGCTCAGCTAAACCTCCAGCGTACCTAAATTTGCACACAAAGGTGCAGGGAGTAGAGGTGAGTACTAAGTACTCAATGAGTAAAAAGAATTTAAAATGTCCAAAAATAAGAAATCCATGAAATGCCAAAAAGTAAAGCTACATCTAACAGTCCGATACTTTACAACGAACTAACAACAACAGCAAATCACAGATAGCACAAGTAAATGACAATGCACAAATGCAATGCAATGCACATGACCGCTACGGCGCGTAGCCCGATCAATTTAATGTCGACGACGCTCACTGGGGGTGTGTATAGACTCCGGAGGGGCTCCATCAGCCCAAGCGCAATATATTCATATCGTTCATTGTGGCGTGCAGCCCGATCCATACTCAGTCCACAATATGCATATGAGTCATATAACAATTTCGAATTATTTATTTCGAGTTTCCAATTCATTAATATGGAAATACTTTAGTTATTAAATTTTTAGGAAAAGTGACTTAGCAGTTCATAATAGAGATTAAACCCAGGACTGAGATCAATGATTTTACAAATCATGCTATCAGATGATATTTATCCCCTAAGGATACTACATGTCGACACAAGTCCCCAAATATGGTATAAAGTCGAAAAATATTCAACACGGGGTGTATTTCAATCGCCAATATAGTATTATTCTTGTTCGGGATGAACCAAGGAACAATCCCCAGTCATAACCAATCTCGCACCTGCCACGGGATGCGAGTCACGCCCTAAATAGCACCATAATATGATAAGCCGGGGTTTCAAACCCTCAGGCCATCATATATACCAACTACTCACCTCTAACCGGTCGTGGACTCGTCCGCAATGCCTTTTCCTTTCGTATTGACCTCCTTGTGCGTCGAATCTAGTCAAAACCATAGATAATACATAAATATGGGTCAAAAAACATAACCCAATCAAAAATACTCAAAAAGTACAATAATTCACGAAGTTCGTAAAACCCGAGCCCCAGGCCCACTTCTCAAAAAATTCCTAAAATCATACCAACAGATTCCTCGTCTCACCACGAGTCCGTACATATAAAATTTATCAAAATTGGAGTCTGTTTAACCCCTCAAATTCCAACTTTACATCTTCAGGTTTAGAAGTATGAATGGATCTACTAGGAAATGACAGTCTAGTCTGCCTTGCCATAGGAAAAATATTACAAGGAAATATTGAGCAGATGATATAACAAGTGAAATTTCAGAAATACATTTTATTTTAGCAAAAGGAACACGTGAAAATCTATTATGCCATACACAATCCATGTCATTTGTAGTAGATTTATTAGATGTGGAAGAAACAGTTTGTACAAGAGAGAGGAGAACTAAAAATGTACAAAGGTGATGAGCTGTTATTGTAAGCAGAAGGCAGAATTCTCTGAGGCTGAGAAGGTTTTTTCCAAATGAACTGTATAGACCACTAACCAGTTTACCAAGATCCAGAGGCTTCTTCAGAGAAGGGCCTTGTAGAATACATGAAATTCCGGTAAACATAACTATACAATCAAATTGTTCAATAAGTTTGTGCATATATAGGTTATGTTTGAAAGAAGGAAGATATAGTACATTCTGTAAGACAATTGAATCAACTAGTACAGAAGATTGTGCAGGTAAATTTGGCCGTATAACCATTTAGAAGGGAAACCAAAAAAGAAATTGGTAGTGGTGTCACGTTAATAAGGAAATCTTTATAAGATGTCATATGGTCATAGGCACCATAATCAACTATCCAAGTTAAGAAATCAGATTGAGTCAGCAAGGCAGAATTAAAACTATATGCTATATTCTTAGGCAATTATATATCATAAAAATTAGCAGAAGCCATGATGTTGAGTGAAGATCCAGAATTAGAGATATGAGCTTGCTGAAGAAAAGAAATGAGTTTATAATGTTGCTTTTTTGTCAGACCAAGCACCCCAAATCCCTAATCATATTGATTAACACAAGGTTGTATAGGCTGAGCAGCAAGACAACATTCAGGATGAGGGAGATCAAGATTTTCAACAATATTAGTTGCTCTATTTCTTCCTTTGGAGAACTTGAAATTGGAAAGAAACCCTTCAAGTTTGTAATAATTTTCAACCATATGCCCAGGTTTCTTGCAATACTTGCAGAAAATAGCATTTCTAGACTGATCAAAGCTCACCCTCCGATGAAACTATTTTTATTGGGTTTGAGGATTGAACTACTTTTGCTGAAAGTGACCTTGAATGGATTTATAGAAAGAGGAATTCACATTGAAGGAGGCTGACTCGGCTTGAAAAGAAGGATTTGGTTTCACTTGTCTCTATTTTTCATCTTGTAAAATAATATTATATACACTGCCAAGAGAAGGCAGGGGTTGCATCATTAACAGATTGCTCCTAACCCCTAGATACACCTCATTCAGTCCCATGAGAAATTGATGGACTTTGTCCTCACCTTTCTCCCTTTGAAGACCTTCTTTTGCAGCACAAACGCATGAATTTGTATGAGTGGTGCACATAATCCTCAGTTCATCTTAGACCTTTTTGAGCTTATTGAAATAAGAGGCAGTGTCAAGAGTTCCTTGCTAAGTGGAGGCAAGTTGCCTTTTTAATTTGAATACTTTGGTCCCATTTATGGCCTCATATCTATTATTAAGTTGTTTCCGTTTACTTTCAACAGTCTTTGAATACTGTACACTTTTAGCAATATCATTTGACAAGGAGTGAGTTAACCATAAAATAATCATATTATTACAACTAACCCATTGCCTATATAGAGGAGAATCTTCAGGATGTTTGATACATGACCCATCAATGAATCTTATTTTATTTCTAGCAGGCATGGAGACTATCATATTACATTTTCATCCTCCGAATCCAACCCCCGAGAATAGTACAATGAGGGAAATACCAGGAATATAGGAAGATGAAAGGAACGGATAAGAAGAAGGATCAATGGACGTACACACAAAATTAGATGCACTAGGTTCGGAACTACCAATATCAAATAAAAAATTCACACAAAATCACAGATTTACTATATTTTCAAATGGAAATTAGCAAGATAGAAGAGATACCAAACTTCTTTGCAAATAGAATAAGAAAAGGCCTTGATAATATGATAGATAATCAATTCCTCAAAATAAACTGACAAAAAGAAATCTAAAACCCTAGGACGCGCAGAAACCCTAGATCTGATACATGCACGCTGGATCCTTAACTTCTTGACAAATTAAAGCCTCAAACCAGAGAATACCTTTAGTTTCATTGGTGAATGTTCCAGAAACAACAAAAAAATCACATTCCAACAATTTTCATCAAAAAGACCTAAATTGCAGACTTTGGTCGAATACCGAAAACTTGATAAAATTGAACACGATTAGTATCGCTCAATAGAGGACAAAGAGGAGATGAGTATTCTATGCTATGATGTCATGTTAACATTCACGAAAGATCTTGATTTGTAGAAATATTCAATGGAGCTTTGGAATTCTAGAATGTTCATTCATAGAGAAAGATGAGAAAGAGAGAATAAAATGAATTGAGCCAATTGAACGTTTGGCCTAAGCAACTCATACAATTACAGTTGGCCACAATATAGATAAGTTGTGTTGGCCACAACTAAGCACCTAGCTCAACCTCAAGGCCCCGTTTAACCCGGCTCGAGGCCCCGATTCTCAACCACCCAGTTTGCTTAAACATACTACCTTCAACTTATCTTTTTTTGTAGTCTCACACTTAGCATCTACTACTTAACAATTAGCATAAAAATAAATTACGTATTTTTAAAATCATAAAATCAAATCTAATTATAATTACCATTTTCAAGGTAAACAGTTTGGCTCCCACCGTGAGGCTAAAATAATAGTGATTATTTTCTTGCTGGTTTACTACATAACTCAAGTTATTCTTCACACTTTTTATTGAACAAGAATCTTTAATTCCAAGTCAAAATGTCTAACTAAGTAATCGTAGATAAAAAAATGATCTTAAGGACCATGGAGAGAAAGGCGTAGCTATTCCAGATATTGGTGTACCACCACAAAACCTTTAGAATACACCAGAACCGATCCCTGTGGGCATGGGCTCATGTAACTCCTAACACGTTAGTATCGACTCACACATTAACTGGAGTACATGCTAAGAAAATCAACAGGGAACTAGGGGAAATCCTGCCTGGAAAGAAAGAAAGGCAAACAGGAGAAACGGAGCGAAAAGACCTCAGCATATCATTCATATGATCATTGGGGCAATCGATATTCCCCAAGGACCTGTGACCAAGTGGATAATGGTTTCCGTTACAACGGGAAGACTGATTCGGGGTCGCATGTCCGAGGACATCCATGCATTCAGCACGAAAGATTTTGAGGCCTTGTCTCGACTATAAAATGATGCGCTGATAATTTCATTTCTCTTGAATAACATTCAAATTAAACATGTACTCGTGGATCTAGGTAACTCGTCCAACGTAATTAGGTCGAATGTGGTAGAAAAGCTCGGGTTCCTCGATCAGATTGTACCAACCTCCTAAATCCTCAACGGCTTCAACATGGATGACGAAGTAACGACGAGGGAGATCACCCTCTCGGTCAACATATTTGGTGCAGTTCAGGATGCCAATTTCCTTGTCAACATAGGTGACATGAGTTAAACATATTGCTTGGTAGGCCGTGGATACACAACATGAGGGAAGTACCATCTACTATGCATCAGATAATAAAGTTTCTGACAAAGGACGGTATAAAGACAATATATGGAAAACAGCATGTGGCAAAGGAAATGTTCGCGGTCCACTGGGAGGCATCAAAACTCTACCTCGGAAGAGCGGGGAGGAAAAAAGACCCCAGAGGAAGATGAAAAAAATTTCCTCGCTCCCCAAACATTCGTTGCACCCGAAGAGTTAGATACAATGAAGTTGACTATTGAAGAACTAGAGGAAGTTGTTTTGATCGAACATAACCCTCATTGTAAGGTATACCTGGGAATGGGATTAACCCCCGAACTCAGGAAAAAACTCACTCAATTCCTTATTAATAACATCAACTTCTTTGCTTGGTCCCTTTTAGATATGACAAGGATCCAGCCGAAAATAACCACCTATCGACTAAGTGTCGACCCCAGATTCAAACTAGTGAAACAAAAAAGGAGAACCCAGTCCAATATAGCACATGCATTCATCAAAGACGAGGTAATAAAACTCCTCAAAATAGGGTCTATTAGGAAGGTAAAATATCCCGAATGGCTGGCTAATGTGGAGGTGGTTCCCAAAAAGGGGAATAAGTTAAGAATATGCGTAGATTATAAAGACTTAAATAAAGCATGCCCTAAGTATTTATTCCCATTGCCTAACATCGACCGCTTGATCGATGCCACGACTGGTCATGAGACCCTCACCCTTCTTGACGCCTACTCAGGGTATAATCAAATTCAGATGAACCCAGAGGATAGGGAAAAGACTTTGTTACGGTATATACTGTTACAATGTAATGCCCTTCCGGCTAAAAAATGTGGGAGCTACGTACCAAGGCCTAGTTATTAAGATGTTCAAACATCAAATAGGCAAATCCATGAATATTTATATTAATGACATGCTAGTTAAGTCCCTGCGCACAGAGGACCATTTGACTCATTTGCAGGAGATGTTGGACATCCTCAGAAGCTACAACATGAAACTGAATCCCGATAAATATGCCTTTAGAGTGGCCTCGGGTAAATTCTTATGCTTCATGGTGTCAAATAGGGTAATCGAGATCAACCACGACAAAATCAAAGCCATCGAAGATATAACGATGGTAAGCAATGTGAAGGTCGTACAACGACTGACCGGGCAAATAGTAGCCTTGGGATGATTCATATCAAGGTCCCCGGACATGAATCATTATATCTTCTCCTTAATCAAAAAGAAAAACAACTTCAAATGGACTCTGGAATGTCAACGTGCCTTAGAGGAGTTGAAGCAATATCTGACTAGCCCACCTTTGCTCCACACCCTAAAGAAGGATAAGACGTTGTATTTATACCTGGCCGTATCCGAGATAGCGGTAAGTGGTGTGCTAGTTTGAGAAGAACAAGGTACGTAACTCCCTATTTATTATTTTAGTTGGACCCTGGGAGATGTCGAAACCAGATATCCGCATCAACAAAAGTTAGATCTTGCATTAATAAGTGCATCACGAAAATTGAAACCTTTCAATACCATCATATTTGTGTTTTAACAACATACCCTCTTTGAATCATATTGCATAAGCCCGAATGATCGGGCTGAATTGCCGAATGGGCTATTGAACTGCGGGGATATAATATTGAGTATCAACCCCAAACGGCTATCAAGTCCCAAATCCTGGAGAATTTCATGATGACCTTTCGCCCTCCCTCGTGCCCGAGGTAGATAAAGATCGTTTAGTAAAAAACAAGCACATATTCTAGGGTATGGACCCTGTTCGCTGACGGCGCCTCGAATGTAAAAGGGTTCGGGCTTGGCATAGTTCTGTAACCGTCTACGAGCATCATAATCAGACAATCTATAGTAACTGCAAGTTTGACTAATAACGAAGCCGAATATAAGGCTATGATTGTAGCTCTTGAATTGGCCAAAGGCCTAGGAGCTAAAGTCATCGAAGCACAAAGTGATTCCTGTCACACCTCCCTTTTTACTACCCCAACACCAAAAGCATATGAATACGCTCGTAGGGTATACCCCGACGCTCAAATACCCGAAACGGATAAAATAACGTAAGGGAAGAAGTTTTTCCAATTAAAGGACAATCGGTTCGGGATTTTGTTAGAGATTAATCGAGTCGCCACTTGGGAATGACAATGGTGTCCCAAGTCACCGGTTAATCCCGAATCCGAGGAATTTTGACTCTTATAAATGTCCGCGAAGCAAAGATCCGGATAAGGAACTTTGTTAACCCGGGAGAAGGTGTTAGGCATTCCCGGATTCCGTGGTTTTAGCACGGTTGCTCCACTGTCGTTCTTGACTTTTGTTTGACTCAATTATAGGTTTTAACAACATAATGTGCTTTTATGTTAAATATTATTTTTTAGAAATTTGCGATATCGCGAAAACACACCTCGAGTCATACCGCAACCAGTACGCCTATGACTTTTGGTGTATTTCAGCTTTACCGAGATTTGGATTTGAGTCGCACCCGGTGCACACTCATTCATAGGAAAGTATATTAAAATTGTGCCTAAAGATAGTCTATATCGGCTTTTAACTTTGGGAGAGGCTATGGAATTCGCTATTAGCCTCTCCGGTTCTACTATGTTATTCTATTACTAAGTGGGGGGCCCGGTGTTTGTTATTCGGGCGAGGCTCATCCCAATTTTTATTAAAGGATACTAATATTTGGCTAAGTTTTCTATATTTGTTCTTGCCTTAAACGATAAATATTCCAGGCCTTGCTGAAATCTGTTATTTGATAGGCCTGGTCTTCGTCTTTATTTAAATACATTCGCAAAAGGGGGCCAGCCCAGGCCTTGGAGCCCAGACAGTCTTCAGGCTTCCAATCAACAAACTAATCGTCTTTGAAGGATAGTTCAGGCCCAAAGTTACACAGGGCCCAAACTGGATTGAAACAGCAGTGACAGGAGATAGAAATGAAGAATTCATAAATAAACAAACATATAGACTTGAAAATTGAATTACACCTTATTTATTAAATGAGAAGCTCACTGTACAATAGACCAATATTAATTCTATGATTACAACTAATTAATGAGAGAACTAAATTAACAGACTACTTTTATCCTGGTTTTTGAGAACTAACATATATTAACAATGAAGTTTTTAAACTAGGAAATCAATAATAAACAGTTTAGCTATGTGATGTATGATCTATAGTCTAATTACTTACTATGATTACCAGACTACTACACTAAACGACTATGAAATTTGCATTAGATCTTATCACTGGATTTTACTAATCACTTCCATTTTTAGTACCATATTACCCAGTTGCTGATGAGCTATTATACTCTCTAATCATTAGTCTCCTTTTGAACTTAAATGTGACCAATTACTAATACCGATATGAGCCAGATTTATTTGATGTTCCCAAAACCAATTTTACCTTAACGTTACTTCATTGATTATTTCTTATTCTAACTCATTTGGATCTGGATATCGATGAAATAAGCTAACTACGTGAGCATATTGATAACCTCCTCTAAAGAGCTCTGTTATTATCGACTTATGTGATAGCCACTTTACTTTGTTTTAGAGAGTTTACCTAATTAACTAGGTGAGGTACTAATCACTACTACTATACTACTACTATTGCTAAGCTATTACATCTCTTGTGTTTATGTTCTTCAGCTACTATATCATACAATAAGTGAGCTGAATCTTAAACTAATCAACATTAAACTACAAAAAAAACTACAAAACAGCATTGTATAAATAACTGAGTCTTCATTTTTCATTCAATCAACTCCCATTACAGCTTCAAACGAAAAGAGATGTACCTGAATCACAAAGAAAGCCCAATGAGTCTAAGGGGATCAAGTAAGTGAAGCAGCAATGGACTCAAGCAAAGCAATGCAACAGTGGTAGAAGACACACGACAACAGAACACCACAGCCAACAGCAAATAGAATTCCAGATGATTAGAGCAAAAACCCAGAACCAGAAGAAGTTAAACCAAGTGCTCGCTTCAAAAAATACCAGAAGAACACTTCTATTCTATTGCTATTTCACTCTCAAAACTACTGTATTTAATCAGCCTAGATATATATATTTCAGATTGCTTAGAATTGGAACTCCTTTTCAGCCCTTTTCTCGAAGTATTTATAGTTGTGGTAAGGGCTGATAACTTGGGGAGGAAGTTTGGGATTTAATCCCACTTCTCCCCTCTTAAAATTATGAAATATACACTTTAGCCCCAATTTCTGTTAACATAAATCCTTCCAGCATGTGCTGGAAGGTTCTAAAGATTCCTTTTAGGGGCTTTTTACCAATGTGACCTTAGGAGTTTGAGATTTTTACATATTTCCCTTTTTAGGGAGACCATTATACCCTTAAATCTCTGCAAAATTGCAGAAATCGGGGTTATAAAGGACTCCCTTACCCTCTTAGGTTCTAACTATTTACTAATTTACCTTTTTAACTCCTAATTGTGCCCCTAAGGGCACTGCTGATTTACTAGACCTACCTAGGTTAAGTTTTAGCCTCTTTTGAACCTATTTAACTAATAGCCAGCCCTTGCATTGGTATTTAAGGGCTGGCCAGATCTATTTTAAGGAACTGTTTCAATTTTAGCCATTTTTAATTAGTTCCAGTTAATTAAGACTAAGTTATTTCAATTTTAAGCTAATTGCAGGCATAGCCTGCTTTATTATTAAAATTAGACTATTTAAGAACTAGCTAGTCTCAAGTTGAGACTTAGCTTGGGTAATCTAAACCCAATTGCTGAACATTTGGGCCCAAAACCTTTGCAGGTTTGGCCACTTTGATGTTCAGGGCTCTAAAGAGAGCCTGGGCCAGTCTGCATTTGCAGACATAGCCACTTTGCACAACCAGCCACTTTTAAAGTGAGTTGTGTGTTAGGGCCTTATAGAATAGGTCAACCCTTTGCAAGGTTAACCATTCTTAGGCCAATTATTTAACTAACAGCCTATTTTTGTTCATTTTCAAGTTAATACCTATTTAAAAATTAGCCAGTTAGTGAGACCTAGCACTAACAGCTATACCCAATTCACCTAAAGTATGATAGGCCCTTAACAGTGTTCAACTAACATGGAACTATTGCAGTTTTAGCCATTTCAACATATAATTGCACCCATAACCATATGAAACCTAACAGTGTTTATCAACCAATTAAAATTCAGAAAAGGGATTTGATAATGTTGAATCTCAACTAATCAACTCACATTACTCAGGTTCATATAGCAAAGATATCAATTAACATTGAACAGGGCTAATTAGAAACAACTTATGTTAAATGACTCACTGAAAAACTCAAACATATTCAAGATTCATGGGCACAAACATATAGACACTAAATTCTCACAAAACAGTTCAGAAGAAATGAAGCATGACTTATATCATTCATGAGAACCAACTACTGACTCTAGGACCAAACTAAATCATGTAAAGAAGATAGAACAGTATGGACATTTGAACTAGTAGAAGAGACTCTAATTAGGGTAAAACAACTAAGCTAATCATGAAGGGAGGCACAAGAGATATCTAATTTTTAAAGATGAAATGTTGCAAGCTAAACAAGAGAACTCTAGCTATAACCAAGAGTGAGGAACACACAAGGAAGAACAGTCAGGACATCAACTTAAAAGATGAAAAGAAAATAAGAGTTAAACATGCATGACAGTAGAAGAAAAGTTAACTAGACTATGAAAGCTAAACAGATCAAGGACTGTAATGGAATCAAGGTAACTCTTTTGACTCAATCAGAAACAGAACATGACTTGAAACAAACAAAACAACAGAACAACATGAGGATAAACAAGATGGAAAGGAAACCTAGTTCTATCATAGATCTTTCAAGCTAAAGCAACAAGAGTAGTCAAAACAAATCCAAAAACTATATGATTTAGTAAAAATGAAGACAAGAAAAGAGTCAGAAGTGACTTAGGCTTTAAGCAAACAGAACAAATAAGAAATAAAGACCAACGGTCATGCTTTTGTAGTAAACAGAAACCAGCATCTAAAATGACCAAGAAAAGGTGAAATCTCTAAACTTAGAGCAAAGAAACATGAGATTAAAACATAACAAACAGAACCCTATCACTAACAGGCTCAAAAGAACAGGTTAAAACATACGAAATCAGAGAGAACAACCAAAGAAGGCGTGAAACAGAAAACAAAGAAGAAGCCAAGATAAAAACATATAGAAATATGCAAAGCAAACAAACAAAAAACAAAAGAGTAAAAAAAAAAAAAGAACACAGAGGGAATAGGGCACTTAGCTTAGCGGGGTCTGTCCCCCAAGCTTTCCCTAATCCTTTTTATTTCCTTCACTCTCTCACGAGCTTTTCTTCTTTATTCTCTCTTTTTCTTTTAATCTCTTTTTCTGAATTTCTTTCTGTTTTCCATTGTTTGGCTTCAAGACGAAGCCTTTTGGGTCTCTGTGTTTGTGGGGGTGTTTGGGGATGGTAAAAGACGGATCTTGGTGGTTTTAGGTTTGGGGGTCGCCGGAGTTAGGGTTCCGACGACCTTCTTTGGGATATTCGAGGAGTTCCAGGTATATTCGAGGGAGGTGAATGGTATAGGGGTGTAGATCATACCAAGCCGGATCGATTGGCATTGGTTTAGAAAGGACCCTCGTTGTTTGGTGGTCACCGGCGGTAGATTCCGGTGACCGGAGTTCTGGGAGAGGAGTTTATTTTAGGGTTTCAGGCGGTGAAAAAGAAGAATGAGAAGGAGAAGAGAGAGGAGAGGGGTTGGGGGTGGCCGGCGACCACCGTGGAGTGGTGGCCGCCATGGCCGTTTAAGGTGCTCTGGATGAAGATGATGAAGAAGATGAGAGAAGAGGGGGGCGGCTCATTTAGGGTTTGAAGAAGAATGGCCGTCTCATTCAGATAAGGGCCTTTTATAGGCTGGCCATCCTAGGTAATCTGGGCCGTTGGATTGGTAAAGATCAACGGCTCAGAAGAGACGTTACTAAAATGACCCCGTTTAGGGGGCATATGAGGCCTTAAGCCATCATCCGTTAGATCACCTCAACTGAACGGCCAAGATTAATCCACTTATTTAATTAACTAATTATTTCAACCAAAATATCTCCACCGTTGGATTCAGCCTGTTGAACGGTGGAGATTAAATCTCGCGGGAATCAGACGGGCCAATTCGCTGGGCCAAAGCACTGGGCCAAACAATTGGATCTCAATTGGCCCAGTTTATTATACTTATATATATTTTGTATTTTCCGGTATTTAATTATTTTTTATGTGTTTTCTTTTATATTTTTTTTCTTTTCTTTTATGGAATATTATAAAAACCTAATTTCCTACTTACTCTAATTATTTAGTATTTTTTGGCAATTTTCTACTATTTTTTCCTAATTTCTACTACTTAAAATTATTTTTGCTAATTTTCTTAAAATCTAACTAATTAAACTAACAAATTAATTACCTATCCTTTTTTTTATTTTCTTCTAATTTCTACTTATTCAAACACAAAAGTATAGCTTATTCCAAACAAAGCAAGTAGTTGCACTCGAAAACATATTTATTTTAATTTTGGAATTAATTGCTCAGTGCAAAAATCATGTGCTCACAATTCCCTCCTGGTAGTAAATTAGGTAAATGGAAGCTTCGGGGTTCGAGAAGACATGATGCAAAGATACTTAGAAAAAATTCAAGTCACATTGCACCACTTCAAAGAATGGAATTTCATCCACATACCATCACTACCTAGGATCATCTGTTGAGGAGGAGGACATACTCCTCGGGGTTGTTTTTCAGCTATCCAAATCAGTGATTGATAAAGGTCATGTCGAGATCAACTCTACTAGCCTGACATGGGATTGGAGAAATAAATATACCGATTATTTTGAAAGTCAAAAATTACCCTCGGACCCAAAAGATTCGAGGGACATACAAACCAAAGCAACCTGATTCTTGCTCGACGAAAATAGAACTCTGTACAGAAGAACCTTTGATGGGCCCTAGCAGTATGTTTGGGGCCGGGAGACACATATTATGTCCTCCGAGAGATCCATGAGGGCGCCTACAAAAACCACTCTGGTGCCGATTCCCTAGTCCGAAAGATGATCAGAGCAGGTACTATTGGGATAGCATGGAAAAGGACACCAAAGAATTTGTCCGTAAGTGCGACAAATTCTAGAGATTTGCCTTAATGATTCACCAACCCGGTGAATAGCTAAATTTGGTCTTGTCACTGTGGCAGCTCATGAAGTGGGGAACGGACATTGTCGGACCTCTACCAACTACACTAGGTAAAGCTAGATTTATTTTATTTATTACTGACTACTTCTCAAAATGGGTGGAAGCGCAGGACTTTAAGAAAATAAGAGAAATAGGAGTCATTAACTTCATTTGGGACCATATCATGTGCCGATTTGGGATTCCTTCAGAGAAAGCATGTGATAACAGGAAGCAGTTCATCGGAAGTAAAGTAACATAGTTCCTCGAGAATCACAAGATCAAAACAATCCTATTGAAACCCTACCACCCATGTGCAAACAGTCGGGCCGAGTCCAATAACAAGACTATCATTCAAAACTTAAAAAATAAGTTGGAAAATGCAAAAGGAAAATGGAGAGAAATACTACCCGATGTGATATGGGCATACCGAACAACTCCAAAATTAAGCACAGGAGAAATACTTTTTTCTCGGGTATATGGTGTTGAGGCTTTGATACCGATCGAGGTCGGAGAGCCAAGTGCCAACTTTCGACAGACCACCGAGAGATCAAACAACAAGGCCATGACTACATCTCTTGAACTATTGGAGAAAAGCGAGAAGCGTCTTTGGTCCGAATGGCTACCCAAAAACAAAGGATCGAACTATAACATGAGAAGAAATCTTCGACATCTCGGAGTCAGGAACCTGGTCCTAAGGAAAGTCACCTTAAACACTCGAAACCTTAAAGAAGGAAATCTAGGTCAAAATTAAGAAGGGTCGTATCGCGTCCTCGGAGTGATCGGCAAAGGGTCCTACAAGCTCGGTACCATGGAAGGCGAACAACGTCCAAGCAACTGGAACATATCAATGATCAAACTCTACTACTACTAAGATGTCCGGTAGAAAACACCCAAACACCCCCCAACTCGACGACCTTGGGTTTTAAAGCATGCATTGCACTCTTTTGCTTTGATCGGATTTTATCCCAAGAAGGATTTTACCGGCAAGGTTTTTAACGAGATGACATCTATATGCTACCTAAGGAGAACTTAACGAGTATTCAAGGCTTCTCTTAAATCAACCTTGAATACTGGGGTGCATCCCCCAGGGAGATCGCCTCCTCGGAAAAGCCAAGATAAGTCAAGGGTCTCGATAGGAAAATAATATATCGGGCCAAACGGTCGAATGAACCGTGTCCACATAGAAGAACCAAACCCTTGACAACAAAAACATGTATACTTGTTCCAAGTAATCAACAAATATTTTTCCTCCATCAAAACACTTTATGCTTCAAAAGAAGTATGCTATTTTTACAAGAAACGGATCCAGAGCCAGAAAGCTCCCAAAACACTTGGAGACTAACGTCAAAAACTCGAAGCCATATGACCTCCGGGTCGGAAACTTTAAACTCGTAATCCCTCAATAAGGCAACATCAAGTTTCTAAAAAATAGATCCAGAACCAAGGAACTTTTCGATGTCCGGGGGACTATTATCGACTGTCACCCATAGATTTATCAAAAACCCGAGGATATAAGACCCTATACGGGAAACCTCAAGCCCATAAGAACTTCATAAGGCAATACCAAATCTATAAGACCTCAAGAAATGCATGAGTTATAATTGTACCAAGTAACCAAATCTGTAAGACCTCAAGTAAGGCATGTTAAAATTTATAAGACCTTACGAAAGGCATAATCTCAATCTTAAAGTTAAGGCTATATATTCAAAATTTGTAAGACCCTCAAAAAGGCATACCCTCGATATTAATGTTGAAACTACTTCACTCGGAGACTGAAAGGCTATGGATAAACACAAAAGACTACGGTCACAAGGCTCCGGCCAAACTCACGTGACTCGGGGATGCCCGACCGTCGTAGTAAAATCACAGGCCTTCAAATTACTTCTAAAATACTTCGAACAGAACCGATTAACCAAGCTACACTCGGCTTAAGCAAAAGAGCTTCGATAATATTAGCTCCAAACAAATGGCTACGAAACCATTCAACCATCGAGCAAAACCTCCTAAGGTGCTTATCTATTGTTGCATAACGGCTAACAATAGAGGTTCTTATCGAACCAACTAAAAGTCGGGCGAACTCAAAAACATCGAAAAGTCTTTAACGGGGGAAGAATAAAGCCTATACTAGAGGTCGTACCGACCCAAATGCATAAGAGCCACTATCACCGGCCCATATTGAAGGTCATACCAACCCAATGCGTAAGAGCCACTATCGTCAGCCCATACTGAAGGCCATACTGAAGCGACGCATAAGAGCCATTGTTGCCAGCTCATATTAAAGGTCGTACCGATCCAACATGTAAGAGCAACTATCGCCATCCCATATTAAAAGGTCTTACTGATCCAACGTGTAAGAGCCTAAGGGCCAGCTTAAAATTCAAAAACATAAGGGTCAATGAGCTTAAGTTCAAGTCCGAGTCAAAGACTGAGCCCGAAATAGTCAACTAAAAAGTGCCTAAAGGCAATGCGTAAGAGCCTAAGCGGCAGCCTATATGATAGGTTGCACCGACCAAATACGCAAAAGCTCAAAAGCCTGCTCAAATAGCCTCAAGGACGATACAATAGACCTAAAGGTCAATAAACTCAAGTCGAAACGTGACCCAGAGACTAAGCCCTAAACGGTCAACGCTCGGCCATTACAAATGCCACAATTTATCCCTAGAAAAGCAAACGAAAAGCGAAAAGCCTTTACATATATGATGAAAGGTTCACAATGTGCATTTACAAGGTCTATGTCTGAAGCCTACACAAAGGAAAAAAGAAAATAAAACCCTAATCTACCACTGGGGCTATGCCTTCGACGGACCCTCGGAAGTTGTGCTTTCAACTTCTACGGCCCCTCGGAAGTTTACGTCTTCGACGGTCTTTCGGGTTCTTTTAGGGATTGATAGACTTGTGAAGATCCGAATTAGTATATATAATTTATCATCAAATATATATTTTTGTAAATTGATTTATCGACTTATAACTTATTCAGATGCATATTTGAATATTAAAACAAAACGTCTCACCTATATCTATATCTATATCTATATAGATAAGGGTCGGGTTCTTTTAGGGATTGATAGAATTGTGAAGATCCTAATTAGTATATATAATTTATCATCAAATATATCAATTTGTAATTGATTCATCGACCTATAATCTACTTAGATACATCATTGATTATTAGAAATAAAACGTCTCTCTCTCTCTCTCTCTCTCTCTCTTTCTCTCTCTCTCTCTCTATATATATATATATATAACTCGCTTCGTTGTACTACTTTAACACATATTATAGTAAATGTTAGTATATTCATTCCTTGTATTACAAAAGTGTTAGCGGATTACATTTATATTATTTAGATGGAAAATATAAAAGTGATTTAAATTTTGACCAAATAACCGACCAAAGTTGGCCAGTTACTTTCCAGATATTAAGATAAAGCGACCAAAGTTGATCAGTAAATGCTTCCCCTGTATTAACCGACCAACTTTCATCCGTAATTTGAAATAAGATTTCTTTATATTTTATAAAATATTTTAAATAATAATATAACTATTTAAAAAATTTAACTGGGTCCCACATTACCGGCCAAGGTTGGTCGGTAATATGAAATTTTTTTTACTACACAATGCTGACCATCTGGGTCAACCTGTTGAGCACTTTACCGACCAACTTTGGTCGGTAATTATATAAAATAATTATGAAATATTTTTCTCCCCTTTATCGATCAACTTTGGTCGTTAATCCGGGCATACCAAATTTGGCCGCTAAATTCCAAAATTCTAGTCGTGTACATTGTTGTTCCTTTTGTTGGCTAATTAGTTTAATTTCTGCTTTAGTTGCTTATCCTAGGGTTATCTGACTATGTTCTTCTTGTATAAAGGGGATATGAGACTAAGGGTGTGTTTGGTATGAAGGAAAATATTTTCCATGGGGAAAATATTTTCCTAGAAAATGTTTTTATGGAAAATGAGTGGTTTTATCACTTATTTTTTCTTGTTTGGTTGGTAAGTGAAAAATATTTTCCGAAAAATATTTTCTATTGTTTGGTTAGAGAGTAGAAAATATTTTTTTTTTTAAAATATTTTTTATGCAACTCACCTCACCCCTCCCCTCCCACCTTCCCCCACCCCTCCCCTACCCCTAGGGATGGCAAACGGTGCGGGGCGGGGCGGGGCGGTTGCGGGGCACACCCATGAAGACTCCAACCCGCACCGCCCCCGCAAAACAAATTTTTCTAATTTTAACCGCCCCGCCCCGCCCCGCGAAAAACCGCACCGCCCCGCCCCGAATATATATTTTTTAAATTTTTTTAATTTTTTTAATCCGATCTAGTAAACCAAGTAATTTTTTTTATATTTGTATTAGATATTGTTAGGTAATATACCATCATTTGTTCATCACAAATTGCCTAGTGAATTGGTATAACGAGGGTATATGTTTTGGGTGATAAATTTGTAGAATAATTATCATAATATTATAATTCGAAAGTATATATCTCACTCAAACGAAATTGATTTGAAAATATACACGTTTGCATTAAGTTTAACTGCATAGCAATTCAGTTAACATATATTTGTAAGTTCACACATGTTAGCGTATGTGCAAATTTTCATTTTCTTATTTAATTCTCGTACTAATTTTGTAAGGATTGTGTACATTGACGGTGTAAATATTATTATATTATCGGTGCATTATCAATTATACCATATTTATTTATTGTATTTTTATGTTATCTGTTATTATATATAGATAATCTTAGTATGATGATATAAAAAATTTATATACTAAGAAGATAATCAATTGAACAACTCATGGCAACCCGCGACCCGCACCGCCCCGCATTAATTCTTTTAAAAAAAATTATGCCCCGCCCCGCAAACAATGTAACCCGCCCCGCCCCGCGAATGCTGAAAAACCGCCCCGCCCCGCACCGCCCTGCATCGTTTTCCATTCCTACCTACCCATTCCCTAAGTCTCTAAAAATTGACACAATCTAAAAGGAACTAGTGGTGATGCTTTACTTTTTAACGCCAAAATCGCATATTTTCGAACCCGTAAACTTTATAATTTTTAGACCCGTAAACTTCCAAACACATAAACCTCCAAACTCATAATTTTGGAACTTGTAAAATTTTGAGTCTTTAAATTGATAAATAATAAAATTAAAAACTGAAAAATATATTTTAATTTTAGGGGGCAGAGGGTGGCAGCGGGGCTGGGGGGTAGTAAAACGAAAAAAAATTGAAATTTCAAAAAAAAATTGAGGTAAAAAAATTATTTTTTTTGTGGGGGGAGTGGGGGGTTGGGTGGTGCATAAAAATAAAAAGAAGAAATAATTACAAAAAAATAAAAATTAAGGTAAAAAATGATTTTGGGGGGGGGGAGGAGGAGGTAGGGTGGGGGCAGGGTAGTGTAGAAAAATTAAAAAAAAAAACAGAAATTTGAAATTGCATAAAAAAATTAAGGTAAAAAAAATACTTTTTTTTCGGGGGAAGGGTTTAAGGGTAGGGGTGGGGGCTGCGTGGTGCAGAAAAATTAAAAAACAGCAATTTGAAATTGCAAAAAAAAAATTTTAAGGTAAAAAAATATTTTTTTTTTCCGGTGGGTGGTGGTGGAGGGGTAGTAGGGTGGATGGAAAAATTGAAATTTAAAAAAAAAAAAAAAAAAAAAACAAGCCTTTTTTTGGGGAGGGGGTGTGGTGGATTGGTGAGGGTGATAAAGGTTGAGAAGGAGCTTTAGAAAATATTTTCCCTTCTTTTGATAAGGAAAAGATTTCCCTCCAATTGGAGGAAAATAAATTGATAAGGAAATTATTTTCCAAAACATTTAAGCCAACCAAACATGAAAAAATTGAAAAATATTTTCCTTCGTACCAAACACACCCTAAGAGTAAAGACACTGGAGAGATTTGGATGCTTAATATTGGTTCTCCATTTCTTTTATATTATCTTTATCTTTTTCCCTCTCTTTTTTCTTTTATAATTATTGGAGAATTATTCTCAGGCATTTTATATTGGTTGCTTTATATTATGAAAATAATATTTATTTGATTGCTTTGCCTTTGATTTCTGAGGCTTCAGATTTGAGAATTTCCTGTACTTTTAATATTCCAGTAAGCATGACTGTTATGCATCTGTGGGTCTCATAATTGGCTTCTTTAATCTGGATTATTAGAATCTTGGATTTTTTTTAATGTATATATATAATGCCTATTTAATTTGATGCAAAACTATGAGCTAACATCTTTAGTAATTTATGAATTATGTGCTTTCTATTAGCTTGGACTTGAATCCATAAATGGCTAAAAAGAAAAGTATACAAAGAAAAAAGTAGTAAATATATATTTATTTATTTGGTAATTATCCATATGATAATTCAAAGTACTGATATTACATTAAAAGTAGTAAGATATTTAATCAATTGAAGAGCTTTGTTGCGACGTTTCATTTTCATCTTTAAATGGTTATGTTATGGTTATTAAATGTTTTTTCTTACAATAAAAAGAAGATTTCTTATTTTAATCCTTCCTCAGTTCTATTTATTTGACATAATTTCCTTATTAATCCAATTCATAAAGCATAAGATATTCTTATATTTCCTTGATCTTGAAGCTTTTATTAATATATTAATGCAATGACATATTTAATACCACTAGTCTTAGGGTACACGCTTTGCGCGTGTTCCTATAGCAATAAATATATAGTTTTGAAAATTATAACATTATTAAATAATGTGTTTGAACGATTGAACAAATATCAAAAAAAAAATAATGAATATTAATTTCACTAAACTAGCACATTAAATATCCAAATCCTACTCCACTTACGTTTTATGTATTTCTTATTATGATTTGTGAGACATTGAATATATATCTTATGAAAATTATTGTTATCTTTCAAATACTATAAACAAATTAAAATAAATTACTTTACAATAATTATTCAAATTAAAGATAATAAAAGAATTTAAAGAATTTGAATCTTTTGGTCGTTTTGAGCAAAGAGATAGTGAATTACAAAAAATAATATAATCCGATATGAAAAATATAGGTAGCTATCGTTTATAGAATGAATATAATAAGAAAGAAAATTGATAGCGGCAACTTTTTTTGAATACATTTTGTTTTATGTTATATCCTTATTGCTTCAACTTAGCCGTTTTAGCAATTTAATTTTTAATATTATATTATAATATATTTTACTCTATTTTCTTATTTCTTTGGAAAATGCTCTTATTGTGTAAAAAATTTGTGTACCTTAATAGTTTTATCAACTTGACAAATAAGTTTACTTATATGATATAATTTTGAAACAAAATTGAATTGACTTTTTTGCTGCTTTATTTGGTCAAAAACTTAATTATTTATTTAGAGTTCATGCTTTTATGATACCATAGAAGATATAAATTACTTTCGAACTTTTCCTATTCGAGCATGATATTATTTTCTTATCGGTTTATGCAATATTAAACTACATTTAATAATTAAATTAAATATTTAATTAGGTACAAAACGGGTCAATTGGTTTTATGGCCCATTATAAATTTATTTTTAATTTTATGACCCATCTCTTCTTATACACATCGGAGATTTATTTTTATACATGATCTATCTTTTACACTTAAGAGATCGAAATTGTCTTAAATTCAATATTGTAAAAAGTCATGAAGGCCTAAAACCCGTACAAAACCTCTTACTTTAGTAGTAACAATATATAGAAACATCTTGTTAGAATTATATGTTCCCCAAAAAGAAAAATCTATGTGAACACATTTCTTTGCAATTACTATGAGGAAATATTAGGAAAAGAACGTAATTCTCTTACTTCTCTTAAATAATATCCATTTTAAAGTACCTAATATTAGAATTTCTTACTTAATTCAATAAGGAAAAATGTGGTAATCAAAAATTTAGTTTCTTTTAACGTCCTAAATATTAGGATAGTAATTAAATGATTATTTTGCCTAGTGTAAATATTATTTTAAATGAGTAAAAATGACAAACAATATTTTATTAAAAGTGTTCGTGTTTTTAATATAATATAGATAAGTTTCAAAAAAAAAAAAAAAGTTTAAACCTTTCATTTATAGTTCTGTGTCAAAGTTAAACTATGACAAGTAAATAATCGTTACGTCAAAAGAGAATTTGCTTTTGCAATATGAAAAGGTGTCTTATCCTTGGTGGAGGTTGTATCTGAGAATAAGATCTTTAATTTAAATAAAAAGAATATTACAAATAAACAAATCATATACTTTCTCAGGGAGGGGTTGAAATTCAATTCAGGGAGTTCAAAGTCAACAAACTCACTATTTATATTGGCAAATTTTATATATATAAACACACACGTATGCGTATAATCATTGAATTTTATTAATATGGGAAACATCTTTAGAGTAATGTTAGAAAAAAATCAAAAGCGAGGGTCTATCTGAAAAAGAAAATTATTTCTCGGAAGATAGGGATAAGATTTACCTACATCCACTTTTCTAGACTTAGGGGTAGCTAAAAGGTCAAGCAACTTGAGCAATTGCTTTATGTCCCAAATTTTTGGGGGCTCCAAAATTTTTATTTTTACTTTTAAATTTTCTACTTGTGTTTGGTATTTGAATAAAAGCCCCGACTAATTATATTTCGCACCGCCTAAGGCTTAGGAAAAAAAGACCACACTCTAACATGATATCATTCCACATGGCTCAAATCTTAAATAATAAAGTAGGTTAAAATCATGTCCATTTCACCATAATCCTTTGAGGTGGAGTCCAATTTTTATCAATAATAGATTTATAAGTTAGCTTTTTTAAAGAAAAAATTGAATATTTCAAAACAGGAAAATATATTTTTTATAAAAAGTAAAGATAACTTTTAATTTGTTAATGATATAATTTTTTGAGCAAAAATCGGTGAAAGAGAATACTCGCATAAATCAACAACAACAACAGCTACCCAGTATAGTCCCACAGGGTGGGGTATGGGGAGGGTAATATGTACGCATGCCTTACCCCTACCCGACAGGGCAGAGAGGCTATTTCCAATCGACCATCGGTGAAAGACCAAGAAAAGGAAAAAAACAAAAACAAACAAAAAGAAAAAGCATTCGTGACTCCAGAGTAAACCCCAAAAACTGACGTATAAAAGGGCAAAGTAAACAAAGCAACAACATGAACAAAAGACATTAGTAATTCTAGGAGTACTCACCAAGGTATTAACCTATCGGGAACCCTCCCCCCTCGACCCATCCCTAACCCGCGAGATAATAGAAGCCTCTAACCTACAACCTTGATACTAGACCTCCAGGCTTTCCTATCAAGAGCCATGACCTTGGAAATCCGCATAATAGTCATGTCCCGCCTAATCACCTCCTCCCAATACCTCTTGGGCCTCCTTCTGCCACGACTCGCGCCAACTACCGACAGCCGCTCGCAACTCCTCACCGGTGCATCGGGGCTTCTCCTTCGCACATGCCCGAAACACCTGAGTCTCGCTTCTCGCAGTTCTCATCCATTGGGGCTACCCCTACCATTTCCCGAATAATCATTCCTCACACTATCTAACATGATGTGCCCACACATCCATCTGAGCATCCTCATCTCCGCTACCTTCATTCTCCGGATATGGGAGTTCTTCATTGGCCAGCACTCAGCCCCGTACAATATTGCTGGTCTAACCACAGCTCTATAAAACTTTCCCTTGAGATACTGTGGCACTTTCTTGTCACACAAGACTCCCGACACAAGCCTCCATTTTGACCACCCAGCCCCTATTCGGTGAGTGACATCCCCATCGATCTCTCCGTCACCCTGGATCACCAACCCAAGATATCTGAAACTGTCCTTCTTGGCGATGACCTGAGAACCAAGCTTCACATCCCTATCAGCTCATTCTTCACTCGGCTCGGCACTAAACTTGCACTCCAAGTATTTAGTCTTAGACCTGCTTAGTCTGAAACCCTTCGACTCGAGGGTCTGTCTCCAAACTTCCATCCTCTCGTTAACACCGACCATCGACTGGTCTATTAGGACAATATCGTCAGCGAATAGCATACACCATGGCACGTCTCCTTGGATATGCCGAGTTAAAGCATCCATCACCAAAGCAAATAGGAGGGGGCTGAGCGTCGATCCCTGGTGAAGCCCCACTTCCTAAATCCTCATCTTAAATATAAAATTTCGTGTTATTTACATTTATGATTGACATCATTAGTGAAATACCTATGTTATTTTTCTCTTTTATACATTTTCATTAGAAAAAGTATAATAATAAACTCTTTAGAGTCTATATTTTAAATTTTAATGTCTCTAATAATCTGAATCTCATTTGTATTATCATAAGAAAACATGTACTACACTCTTATATTTTCTTTCTCGCAAAAGTTCATGTGTTTGATTAGCTATATTATACCATATAAAAAGATTATTTTTTTATAATAAAAAACAATAGCTGAAGAGTACTATTGAATAAGCTATATTACACGTTTTTAATTATTTTTGCTTTGCAGGCTTCAAGCATAGCAATAAATATATTGGAAAATCAAATAATTATTTTGATATCACGTTATCAACTTCTTGAATCTAGGTTTATTCCCTAAGATAAAAAAAAATATCTGAAGAGTGATGAAGTGCTTTATAAAAGAAATTATTAATAACTTTCCATCTAGAAAAAATAGATTTCAGATAAAAATATGTATGAAGATTTTGTTTCAATAAAGGCCTTTAATTAAATTTTTGCTTTAAGCCTCCAATCTTGTTGAACCGCCCATATCCGAACTTCACTTTTGAGATTTTATTGGGTAATGTCGAAAAGAAGTGCGAGATTTATAACCTTTTCTTCTTTAATTTTTTTTTTAAGTGAAATTTCTTTCACATATGTATATACATGATGGTGGGATGGTCCAACAATTTCATAAATGCTTATAATTTTGAATGCTTTTATCTTTTCCTCATTAATAGGAACGAAAAGACAAAGCATCAAATACTTGTTTCCTTTTGCTTCACCTTGACAAGGAGGGGCACTTTGGGTTGTTGACGTGGACTTGGCACTAAGGACTTTTAATATATAATACTCTCTCCGTTTTATATGACTAAACTACTCTTATTAAATATTGGTCACATAGTTATAATGAGTAGTGAAAAAACTTTTTAGAGATATGCACATAAGGGTAAAAAGTAAAAATAAATTAATTTATTTCTCAATTACCTAACTAGACATTTATTTTGAACCAAAATAGAAAAGTTTTTATTTGTATTCGCAAATGTATCTCATTTGTTCGTTTTATTTTTTATAGATATCAATTTCTGTTCTTTTTTTTTGCCCTTTTTGCAAGGCATAAGCTAAGTGGATATAGAGGTAAAAAGAGGAAGCAAGAAGATGTGGTCGTTTTTGGGGAGATTTAAATCGTACACAATTTGAAAGAAAAATGACATTATAATTTGGAAGTTGTATACAATTAGTTCGTCAGATTCATGATACCTTTTCTAGTTGATATACGTAAATTATATACTGAATATACATATTTTTACATATATAATACATGTATTAATATATATTATACATTTATCTTCTAATTTTAGTTTAAGCGGATGATCAGCTATTTAGGTTAATTCTTCTTATAAATAAAAGTTCTTGGTGATAAGCGATGTGTTCCTCAATTATTGTTCATCTTCCAACATTTTTATACAAAGTCAATACGTAGAATTTCTTGCTACCATACAAAGTTAGTAATGAAACATTCTATCTCATAACATTTTGTTGTTATCAATAAATAACAAAATGAACTTTGTCTTGTACTTGGCTTGCATTGGAAAATTTGATACCCAACCAAAGTTTCAAATACCTCCAAATATGTTTTTGCAAATTTTATGTCTTTCAATTAACTAGTATAGTACCCGCGCGATGCGCGGATTAATTTTAAAAAAAGAAGAGTTTAAAGAGATAATAAAACTATATTTATTGTAATTAGAATTAGCGATCGAATACAGAAGGAGTTATTTTAAAATTAATAGATGAATTTTGTTGAGAGTAATATAGGATGGTACATAAGAATGAATTGCATTATATTAGCATTTGAAGAAAAGTCGGAATACCTGTGAAGCTACTTAAGATGTATGATAATCTCCAACAAATATATGTAGATGTTGTAGTAATCCTTTTTTTTGTTCTCATCCAAAAAATACACTTGATTTTCCATTCTATCAGAAGTTACACTCTTGTAATGAACAAAAATAGGTGATGCAGTTAATATCCTTTCATGGGAAAAAAAACTATAAATTAAAGATTTCAGAATGAGTACTAAACAATAATCAAGTACCTATGTTTGCGTCAAAGAGAAAGAAACGAAAATTCGAGGAGCAAATAATAAGCGAAACACAATATATCAGATAACTTATTTTCAACAATAACTTGTATGATATAATGATATAACAATTTGGATGAGCAAAATAAATGAACCCAAATTAGTAAGGTAAAAAAATAAATAAAATACACTTTCATCTTGTAGAACCAATTCAATCGAGAAAATAGTGTCTGGATTGAAACGATCTGGTACTTCCCACAAACGGACAACATGAACTTTTAACTTCCATTGCATCTTCGAAATAGTTATATCTTTTATGAAATCAATGTGAGTAGCCATATTTTACATATGATGTAAGTTTTGTATAAATCTTTATATAAGAATGAACATTAGGATTGAAGGTTATGTAGTTGTGGAAGATATATGTATTTTCACGTTTGTACAGTTGCAACACAGACGTGTAAATCACAGTTGAGGCAATGAAATTCGTGAGAAAGTGGGTTGAAGGTATGGTGTTTTTCCAGTGTTAATTTAGGTTTACTTTAAGGGAAGATGGAAAGGCAGCTAAAAGTCGCGGTTAGGAAGGATTTTGATTTTAATTTTATTTTACCTTTCAACAAATTATATAATTAAATGAAAAATCTCAGTATAATACAGAAGTAATTCAAAGGTCACGGTTATGAAGGCTAATGAAGCGTTTACGTGTTTAAAAAAATATATATATATAATCTTCTTATCCTAATAATACTCAAAATAAAATTGTAATTCCTATTTTTTACTTAATATAAATTTGGAAAAAAGTGACGGTTATAAAGCAAATTTAACCGTTTTTAATTACATTTAAAAAGAAATATTCTTCATATCGTAATCCTAATAAAAATAAATTTGTAACTCCTTTTTTTAACTTCCTATAAATTTGAAAGAAATTCCTATAAATTTGGAAGAAAACTGATGGTTTTGAAGGAATGGGTAGTTTTTTTATTTAAAATAAATTAAATTACAGTTCCTATCATAATCCTAATCAAAATGTAATTGCATTTGGTTGTTTTTTAATTCGTAAAAATTAAGAAGAAAAGTGATGATTTTGCAAGGAATGGAATCAGTTTTTTTTTAAATCAAATTTAGTCTTCCTCCTAATCCTAATTAAAATAAATTTGTAATTGGTTTTTTGTACTTCCTATAAATCAGGAACAATGTCTTAATGAGCCACGTGTTAATTCCTTGCTTTGACACTTGACTTCATGAGAAGCTTTTGTCTTTGGCTTTTAATATGTGATATATTTAAACTATCATTTAGTAACACAGTTTCAGAAAATTCAAACCCATATTGAAAGTTCAACAATTGAAACAATTGGCCTTCTAATCATACATGGAGTAGTAAATACCAAAGAGAAAACCAGTAAACAAATTTAATAGCTAAACATGATGGCTCCGTAAATTCAAAACAAACCTATAATACGAATAAATTCAGATTTCAATTATGAATTCGATAAAGGGTCATATATGAGTATGGAGTACCTCAAAGGCTCAAACCAAAAATCGACAGAAAAATGACCAAATAAGGTCTGAAATAGCGTGAAAAATCTAGCAACAGAAATAACACGTCAACAATGAAAACGCAATGACTCAACTTCAAAGCGAGCACGCATAGGCAGATCCGAATCTGAAACACTTCAGATCTCAATAGAGTGACGCAAAGAAGAAGCTTAGAAGTTAATGTCGAAATGGAACTTCTGAGAACGGAACCGCCGTGAGAATCAAACTGGTCCCCTCTCCTTTTGTCTCTGTGTGTGTCCTATATTTATAGAATATATGGATGTGTTGGTTATTATGTGTAGATGTATGGAGGGAGTGGGAAGTTATTGTTAGGCGTGTGATGTGAGTAGGGGAAAGGCATAAGTGATGTGGGAAAGTGGGGAAGTTGGGTGTGAGAAAGTGGGGGTAAGGCATGAGTGAAATGGGGAAGATGAGTGGTTTTATTTATTTAATTTTTATTTTTATTTTTTAACTCTATATATATTTATTTAACTTTTCCTAAAACCTTTTTTTATTAAATAAAAGAAGATAAAAAAAATACACACACATATATATACCAACTTACTTTAAGACTTAAAGAAACTATGTAAATAAAGAAAACTCAATATTTACACTAAAGTTTAAATCATACCAAGAAAAATACTACTATAAATTACATCTAAATTAAAAAAAAATCAAATATATTTAAATCGAATATATTCATCTAAGAATATGAATATTTTTTTTAAAATAAATATAATCTTCCTATCCTAAATAATACTCAAAATAAAATTGTAATTTCTATTTTTTACTTCATATAAATTTGGAGAAAACTGACGGTTTTAAGGCACATTTAACCATTTTAATTACATTTATAAAAATATTCTTCATATCATAATCCTAATAAAAATAAATTTGTAACTCCTCTTTTTAACTTCCTGTAAATTTGGAAAAAAACTAATGGTTTTGAAGGAATGGGTAGTTTTTTTATTTAAAATAAATTAAATTACAGTTCCTATCATAATCATAATAAAAATGTAATTGCATTTGGTTATTTTTTAATTCGTAATTAGTTTTCCTTTTTTATTTAAAATAAATTAAATTACTGTTGCTATCCTAATCATAATTTAAATTGTAATTTATTTTCCTTGTTGTAATTAGTTTTCCTTGTATTTAATTTCAAAAAAAAATGGAGAACTGACGATTTTTTATAGAGAGGAGCTAGCAGTGAAGGTTTTGACTTTTGTTTATTTCTTATAAATAAAAATTAATCTTTCTTCTAATCCTAATTTAACAAAAATTATTATTGGTTTTTTTAAAATTTCTATAAATTAGGATGATTATCCTAATGTGACACGTGTTTATTGGTACATCTGACACTTGGCTTAATGAGAAGCCATTATCTTTGGCTTTTAAGTATATATAGATAAATTTTTTAAAATGTGGAAAAAAAGTTGTATAGGTGTTTTGAAATTCAAATTCAAAAAACATTTTAAAAAGATAGTAGTTGTTTCAGTATTTTTAAATTTTGAAAACAAACTAATTTTACCTAACTTTAACTTATTTGTCCTAAAATTACCAAATGACATTTTATTAACACAACACTTGACAAATTCTCATGGATGACTTCTTTCTTTTTAATAATAGATAGATTATATAGTACCAAATATGTATGTGACTGCTACACATACGGTTTGTGTGGTAGAAGAAGAGATAGGGAATTCATGTGGGTATGTCAGCAACAAAAATGGAAAGTCCCAATCATTAATTGGACAGTACGATTACCCATTGATAAAATGTCAAGGTGGCATTATTATATTATACTTCTGAATTTTCTCTCAAGTAAAATCAATCTGGTCGACAAAAAAAACAAAGAGGCATTAATTTTCTTCCTACCACCACAGCCAGGTTTGCACCATTTATTACAGACCAATCTTATCTGTTTTTACTCTGATATTTTCTAGGTTTTCTCCTGGTGTTGTTTCAGATTTCTTGCCTTTCTATAATTGATTAAAATAGTACGGTCTAGCCAGTTTTTGGACTAATCATTCAAAATAATCAGTATTTGTCAAATCATTAAAAAGTAACTACTATTTTGCTGCAATAGATACCGATCCAGCATAATATACTGGAATTCAGTACACATGTATATGAACTTCCAACATATTATACTGAACCGTTATACTTTGTTGGCTCCAGTATAATATATTAGAGACTGGAGCATTGGTGCTCCAAACTCTAGTATATTATGCTGGGCCAGTATAATATACTGGAACTCAAATTTTGAACAGTATCTTTTAAAATTTATCTTTATATAAAAAATGATTAATTTTTTTTAAAAAACTGTGGCTATTGTTAAATCTAGCAATTTTTGAATTTCTCCCCTATAATTGTCATCCATTACATTTATGGACTTTGATACTACACTTACTTAAAATTCAATTTTTCGTATGATGCTGACATTTTTCAATGCTGTAGTACAATGGAGTAACCAGAAATACTAGAAAAGTATTAATGTTGTTTTGGCTGCCACCTAAAAAAACATGCACAAAGCATCCGCATTTCTGCAGGATCTCGGAAAGGGTCACATCCTGAATATGATATAGACAATTTACTATAATGCAAGTATTATTGTCTACTTCCACAGCTCAAATCCATGACCTACAAGTCACACAAAAACTACTTTACCGTTGCTCCAAGGCTCATTGTGCCAAAATAGTGATTCTCAAAATAATGGAGAGTTGTATTGAGAAAATATAAAGACATTAAAGGATCAGTGTAGAACCTAAAATGATAATATGCATAGATAGTCATTTAAAGATTATACTTCTGTTTCCCTCCTTATACTTTTTTTCCATTACATAGTGAGATTGGTAAGGGGAAGGGGGGAAGGGGATAATTTGAATGGAAAGATTTGGATTAATTACATTTGACATAACAAAGCTACAGAAAATATTCACAGTTTTTTGCAACATAACATGAAGCACAAGAAATCAAACTAGAGAAATCTGTTCATCATTTCTTTCTTTCCTCTTCGAAATCAATATAACCTTCATCAAGTGAAGATTCACCAGAAATACCTGGTTTTTTCGTCGGAAAACCTAACTTTTCTATACTAGTTTGCTTCTTATCGACCAATCCGACAGGCCTTTCAGAGAGTGAAACCAAACCCTTAATTGCAAAACCATTTGCTATAGTATCAACATCTATGGTTCCAGAGTAAAGTCCCCTGCTTCCACTAACCAGCATATTTTGTGTCTCTTCACTACGACAAAGCACAGGCGGCAGTAGATCAATCAGCTGTGGGCTGGGCTGATTGGAGTTATTAATGAGCAATCGAAGTGTCTCTCTGGCATTTTTCTCAGCCACTGAATCTGTGTCTGGAAGTAAGGGACTCAATAAATTTGGGTGCAATTGTGGAATAGTGCCCGAGATAGCAGGAGCTGCACTGACCAAGTAACCTTGTCCAGAAGAGCAAACGTCAATAACTGGAATATGGACAATAGGATCGCATATAAAAGGTGCGAAGGAAGATATTTGCTGTGACGTTGCCAAAGATAATGGCAACCTGAATACTGGCTCGGGCGAAAGATATGGGAAATCGAAAATGGATAGATCGGTGACGAGAGGTGGCTTTGCTGTCAAAATACTAGATGGACATGCAGGTGCTATTGAAGGGAGTAGTGGCACCGATAATGAGTCTGTAGACAAGATAGGCAAGTTAGGAGTTCCAACTGAATACTGCAGAGTGGATACAGCAGGAGGGCACCAACAGTAATAAGGAGAGAAAACTGTTGAATCCAGAGAATGGATAGTAGCTGCAGGGTCTCGGAAAGGAGGGCAAGCAACAGGTGGCTCCAAAACATTTAAAGGACCAGTTTCTCTTCCAAGCTTGTCTTCTTCAACACAAATAGAACAAGGTGTATCTGTGCTACTTGTTCCTGCAATCTGGCAATCTACAAAAGAAAGATATCTATCTTCAAAGCCACTAGATACAGAACTAAGGCTACTCATCAGGTTGGTATTTGACCCTAGGCCAGTGAAATGCTGAGATCGCAGAGGTTTCTGAGATACAACTGATATCTGGGCATTAAGACCAGGTTCAGAAGAATTAACAGAGCCATCTGCTGAAGGATCTCTTGACAGAATGGAACTTGCTTGAGGATTTGTGGCAGCTGAACCTAGGAGATAAGCTCGAAGATGAATGGCAAAACAGTCCAGCCGTGATTCATCAATTCCAGTTAAATCAACCACGGAAGGTTTCTTCTTAAGCAAATCCCTCATCTAAGCAAACCACAATTGTTAATCATATTAGCCCTCTACTTACACAACATAAATCCACAAATATTCAAAAGTTGATTGCAGTAAACATAAAAGTATATCTACCTTTCTCCGCAACTCATCTCCAAGGAGCTTAGACTTCTCTGAACACCAAAAATAGGAAGTCTCACCGTGAGGGATATTTATAAGAAAAGAGCGTCCAGACTGGTCCGACACTATATCCTTAATTTCTACGGTAGCGCAATCAGATTCACTATCAAATGTCCCAACTCTCTCTGTTCTACCATCATCCCCAATGAATGAGATGATCAACTCAGATGTTGGCAAAATTGCAAGGTTTATGTTTCCCCTGTTGTGACAGCACAAGAGAAAAAGAAATGCTTAGGTGCAGTTAGAAGTCAACATATTACATACCAAATTAAAAGGGCCGACTCAGTTCAATACCCACTTCGTGGGTGTTTGGGGAAGGGAATACTCTAGGCAGCCTTCCCCCTGCTCTGCAGAGAGGCTGCTTCGAACCCGCGACCTGACACACCACGGCAAGCAAGCTTACCGCTGAGCCAAGCCGGCCCTTCTTACATACCAAATTAAATGTAACCAAATTCAGCACGTACTTATCACTTGAGAATCCTACACTTAATGCCCTTGGTAACACCCAAAAACATGAAATGGCATTATGAGCTCCTCAAAAGAAAACTTTCTAAAAAAAAGATACGAAAATTAAGGCAGCAAGACAATCCCTCATCTCAAACTTTGATATCTTTCCTTATCTCCACAAGAGCATTCTTACTGGACAAGTTAGCCTCTGAAACAAAGGCAATATCCTTGTGCAAAACCGTGCATCATTCCCAACATATTTAATCCTTTAGGTGGATGCCTGACATATTTTTATGACAAGTACTAATTAGACCAGCTAGTGTAACACGTAGGTAATGTGACCTTGTGAAACACAGGTGCACTTAATACACAAACTAGTACGTATTTACTACAAGGAAACAGGAAAATCACTTGGGCACACCAAGAGAAGATAGTTTTTTCCCCGGGGGATGCCAGTTGGGGCTGGGGCTGGGGGGGGGGGGGGGGGGGACTCCTCCATTCATGTATATTACTCAGTTTCAATGAAGCGCGAAAGCCAAAAGAAACTAACTATAGAAAATCTCTTTGCTAACTGAATGTTATCAGAGAATACAGCGACAAATTAAAAGAGAAAAGTAGAAATGTAAAAGCACTATGAGGTATGGACAGGAAATGACATAATAGCATGTGACAAGGAAATGAAAAACTGAACAATATTGACACTTCTAGTTCAGGCAGAAACACAGCCAAATCATTAAAAAAAAAAAACATCAAGGGAGAACACGACACACATCTAGATAATTCAGAGTGAAGTAATCAAATCATGTAATATAGAAGCATGAAACTACCTTGACTTCTTCTTAATTCAGAGATCATAATAGTATACGCCCAATTTACCTACAAGTCAAAAGATATTTCATGTGGAAGCATGAACATTTGTTACCAGTAATAAACAACACAACATCTTGGCAACTTCAAATCATGATCAACAAGCGTATGTACAGGTTAAACTGGATAGCGCTACATAGTATCAAATAAGCAGAGAGAGATGTCGCAACTTCATGGTTTAAATAATCGGAAGAGAACAATAAGAGAATACTACAACGCAGCAATATGACAAAAGTGATAGAGAACATAATACTTACTAATGGATCAGTGGAAAAACAGTTCTAACAGTCAGAAGGGGTCTATTACTATAAAGAATGACAAAAAAAAACAACTTATTTTCCAATTCCATGAAGGCAAAACAACTTATAGATAAGTAATACTTTCATTTTTAATTTGACTTTCAACTAATCTATGTTTAAATAAGTAACTGAAAACTATTTAAAAATAAGCACAAATACTGAGCATGCTACAATTTCTAGCATATAAGAATATATAAACAAATCAGCTATTCATTTCACTATTTATAACAATGACATGAAATGTTGAAGTTATCTGCCTTGGAAACTTCAAAAGAAGTCTAAATGGCATTTAGACTATAGAATTACTTCTTCTAGTTGCAGCTAACACTTCTAGTTCACTGTAAAATGAAGCGCCTTTTCAGTCTGTACTGGTGGTAACTAAAATGAAAATAGTAGATATATTATAAAGAATAGGAAGGGGCATTTAGACAAGTACCAGAAATAGAAGTGCTTATTCGGATACTGAAAATGTAATAGTACAAGATGTGAATCCACAAGGAGTAGATAATAGCTAAGATCATCTATACTGTATTTCTCTGTGTACCATGACAGTAGCAGGAGATAAGTGATCTTAATTTTGTTCAGCAAGCATTTTGCGCGAGTGCTCAAAGTACAAATAATTACAAAACTTCTATTTTCTTCAGCATCCTGACCAGATGGCTTTGTAAGCATGCCACTGAATTATGATTATTGCTAAGACCATGATGCTTGATAAAGACAGTGTTATAAATAGCGCTTGCCTCAACGCTAATAGCATGACGCGATGCTATGCGAGGTAGTGTTACTACAGACCCTCTGTTGCGTTGCGTTTCAAAATAGCGCTCGCCTCTGCCTGCGAGTTTAGCGTTGCTTTTTTTTTTTAAAAAAAAGGGGGGGCAATGACTAAACAAAAAGAGTCGCGATTAGGGCTCGCATTTACTGTTCCATCGTCTTCTTCGTCTGAAAGTTTGAGGTTTCTGCCAAGTGCCATTTTCTTCTTCATCAAGTGTCTGCCATTGAAAGACCAGGTATGCTTCTCTGAGTTCCCTTTCTTCTTCTTTCTTCTTTCTATTTTTTTCCTCTGTTTTTTGTCGAAAAGAACAGAAACAGAGATCTGTTTGTGCTCTATTTTTCGAGCAAAATACGGAGGCTCCTCTCTTCCTGTTTCTTCTTCTCTTAATTTTTTGTTGGCTCTGTTTTGGCAAAATAACAGAGGCTGTTTTGAGGCCCTTTTTTGGCAAAATTACAGAGGCTGCTGCTTCTCTTAACAAACACTCTGTTTTTCCAGGCCCTGGTTTGTTTGCCTTTTTTTCAATTATTGACTTATAGAAAACAGTAAAAACTTATAGTCAACTATGAGTCTATGACTATCTATTGAGTCTTTAATTTTGAATGATGTATTTATTAATATATTATTTTTGTTATTGACTTTTTAGTTATATGTATATAATATTTTATATTTTTGTATAAATTGTAGCTTCACATCAGAAAGGCAAGCCCTTCACAGCGCGCCTCTCGCCTCAATGAAGCGGGCCCTCGTCGCTACTTGTCGCCGCACGCTATCCAAGACACTGGATAAAGATGCCAATCTTAGCTTTGAGTAATACATCAATCTTAGCTTGCCAGAGGAGACAAGATTATGAATTACAACGACAACAACAACTACCCAGTATAGTCCCACAAAGTGGGGTCTGGGAAGTAATATGTAGACAGGCTTTACCCCTACTCTAAAGGGCAGAGAGGTTGTTTCCGATCGACCCTCGGCTCAGGAAAGGAAAGGAGAAACAAAACAAAAACAAAAGAGCATTAGTAACTCCAGCAGAAATCACATAAATAATTATCTAAACATAATAACCATAAATAAAATAGAATGCAATAAATATCAAACAGTAACTACCATAAGGGGACATAATCCAATACACAAATCATCTATGGAGAGCCCTACCAAGCCCACCCAACCTCAATCCTGATACTAGATCTCAAGACTTTCCTATCAATGGTTACGTCCTCGAAAATCTGCATTCTAGCCATGTCTTGCCTAATCACCTCTCCCCAATACCTCTTAGGCCTCCTTCTGCCTCGACTCACGCCGACCACCACCAACCGCTCACAACTCCTCACCGGAGCATCAAGGCTTCTCCTACGCACATGCCCGAATAACCTGAGTCTCGCTTCTCGCATCTTCTCATCCACTAGGACCACCCCCACCTTCTCCCAAATAACTTCATTCTTAATCTTATCTAACATGGTGAGCCCGCACATCCACTTGAGCATCCTCATCTCCGCAACCTTCATTCTATGAACATGAGAGTTCTTCACCGGCCAGCACTCCGCACCATACAACATGGCAGGTCTAACCACAGCTCTATAAAACATTCTCTTGAGTTTTTGTGGCACTTTCTTGTCACACAAGACTCCTGATACAAGCCTCCACTTCGACCACCCCGCCCCTATACGGTGAGTGACATCCCTGTCTATCTCTCCATCCCCTGAATCACCAACCCGCGATATCTGAAACTGTCTCTCTTGGCGATGACCTGAGATCCAATCATCACGTCCCTGCCTACTTCGCTTGGCACTGCGCTAAACTTGCACTCCGGGTATTCTGTTTTAGACTTGCTTAGTTTGAAACCATTAGACTCGAGAGTCTTTCTCCATACCTCTAATCTCTCGTTAACACCTACCCTCGTCTCATCTATCAAGACTATGTCATCAGCAAATAGCATACACCAAGGCACATCCCCTTGAATATGTCGGGTTAGGGCATCCATCACCAAGGCACATCCCCTTGAATAGGTACGTTTAGGGCATCCATCACTAAGGCAAACAAGAGTGGGCGAAGTGCAGATCCTTGATGGAGCCCCATATCCACCGGAAAATGGTCTGAGTCGCCACCTACCGTCCTAACCCTAGTCTTAGCTCCATCGTACATGTCCTTGATTACTCTGATGTAGGCTTCCGGCACGCTCTTCGCCTCCGGGCACCTCCATAACACCTCCCTAGGGACCTTGTCGTACGCCTTCTCCAAGTCTATAAACACCATGTGCAGGTCCTTCTTATCCCTAAACTGTCCCAATCTCCTGACAAGGTGGATAGCTTCTGTAATGGAGCGACCTGGCATGAAACCGAACTGGTTCACGGATATGGATGTCATCTCCCTTACCCTCGCCTCGACCACCCGCTCCCAAACCTTTATGGTGTGACTAATTAATTTGATACCTCTATAGTTGTTGCAACACCGAATATCCCTTTTGTTCTTGTACAAGGGCACCACTGTACTCCACCCCCACTCCTCCTGCGTCCTTTTGGTCCTGAAGAACATTGAACAACCTAGAGCTAGCCACTCGACTCCTGTCCTACCCATGCATTTCCAAAACTCTACTGAAATTTCGTCTAGCCCGGTCGCTCGACCCCTACTCATCCTACGCAAAGCCCCCACGACCTCCTCCACCCTAATGCGCCTACAGAACCCAAGGCCCCAGCTCCCATAGCTCTATGTTTCGATCCCCCTCCTCGTTAAGTAGGTCTCGACAGTACGCCTGCCACCTCTGCTTGACTTGAGACTCCCCCATGAGAACTCTACCATCCTTGTCCTTGATGCACCTAACTTGGTCTAAGATCCCGCGCCTTCCTCTCCCTTACTTTAGCTAACCGGAATAACTTCCTATCCCCGCCTTTCTCCCCCAATTCCTCGTACATGCGACCAAATGCCGCATTTTTAGCTTCCGTGACCGCCAGCTTTGCTTCCTTCCTCGCTACCTTGTAGTTCTCCCTATTCACTCTCCTTTCTTCCTTAAGTGCTCCCTACCAACTTAGCAAACACCGCCTTCTTCATCTCCACTTTTTCTTGGACTACATCATTCCACCACCAGTCACCCTGATGTCTGCTTGAATAGCCTTGGCTACCCCAAGCACATCCCGCTCTGCCTCCCTAACCAAGTTCACCGTCTTTGACCACATTGCGTCCACTTCCCCAGAACTTCTACAAGCTCCACCATTAACTAACCTCCTCTCCAACTCCTGAACTTTCTCCTTAGTCAAAACACCCCATCTAATAATAGCAAAAATAACTAGATGGAACTAATGCATCAACTTTCCTACAATGGAGAACGAAGAGAGGATAAAAAGAGCAGTATCTAAGTCTACCAGTCAAACCACGAAGAACAAGTAAACATAAAACATAAAAATAAAAAATGCTCGACCTAAATGAACCCCAACATCGAAACCAATGTAATACATGCATAAAAGCAAAAATTTTAGCCACTACCTTGTAGTGGTCGGGCGCAACAGTGTACCCTGCTTCTTGATCTTCCCAACACGCATTGAAACGAGTGGAATGCACAAGCACCTGGCAAGCATTCCAACTTCTGATGGTTCAAAATTCTGTCAAAGAACAACAACTACGATCACATTCTATTTTTATTCCAAATATAACATCGCATCAAACAACATCACAATCAAAACTAACCCACAATGACCTAAAATGAGCTCCACGCAGATCTAATTGAATTTCATTAAGTAAAAAAAAAGATGAAGAAATACATACTCTCTCTTTCCCAATTTATGTGGCACACATTTCTATTTAGTCTATCCAAAAAGATGACACTTTTTTTAATTTAGAAATAATTTCACTTTAAGATTTCCATTCATTGTTTTTTTTTTTGACTTTTTTTTTATTTGCACCAGGTGTCCGAGTCTCTAGCCCGACTAATTCGGGATTGCACAAGCCCTCGACAAGGAGTTCCCGCAAGTGCACCACGATTAATTCAGGTTTTACCGTGGTCCGATGGCCCTCAAAAACTATTTGCACTCAGTGGGTTTTGAACTTGAGACCTTGAAAGTGAGCAAACCCTAAGGCTCAAATCTATTGCCGCCGGGCCAACCCCGAGGGTTTTCATTGTTATTTTACCTTGACGAGATGATTGCATAACCACACCAAAGATTATAACTTGTTTTTAAACTACAAATTTCAGAAGTTTCTTTTTTGTTTTTATTAAAACTCCCTGTCAGTCGAACAAGGCCGCATAATACAGGAAAAGAGAGTAACCCCTCGGTCCCAAATTAGTTGCCATATTTCACTTCTCAAAAGTCAAACTCTCTGAATATTTATTAACATTTCTTTTCAACATTTCACATGAAAATTATTGCTAGTTAGTAAAGTGCTTTTTGTAAAGTAGTTTAAAAATATCTAAATTTTAGTTTAAGATATTGAGTGAATCTAAGGGCAAGCTACATATTTGGCCACTCGGCTAAAAATAATTACAACCGCTAGCTGATATACATATATTATACAGCTAGTGTTTCTGGACGAAAGGCTTTTCAAGTTAATTCTCTTAATCTTCTCTAATCCAATTTAGCTTCAAAGGTTAGTCAAATTGACTCTTGAAAAACGAAACATGAATAATTTGGGATAGAGAGTATCAATTTGGGAGAATTTGAGACGTACTTGACTAAGATAAGCTAGTAATCGATCTTCAGCAGCACCGGTGGAAACGTTTAGCTTCAACAAAGGCCTTAGCCTTTCATCGACTCGACAAGCTCCCATCACCTGCAAATCTAGAGCTAGAAGCCACTGAAGAACGTCGGTTTCTAGTGATGTGCACGCGCCGCCCGATGAAATGGCGTCGTACGAAAAATCTACCTCCGATGACGACGAGTGGAATTCCTCCACGCGATTTGAATTTTCTACCTCATCAATCTCCAGATTGTTCGTAGATTGTTGTTTCTCTGAATGATGATCCATTTTAAATTTCAATTAATTAAGGTTAAATTTGTTAGTAAATCAGCTCCTAGTACAAAAAAAATCGAAGGAGATTGAGAGAAAATAACGCAATCCACACGTCGAACAGCTGCAAATAGGAAACAAGAGGCGTTAAGTTCATTTAAATAGGTCAGAAGGCCTAACGGATTTCAGATGTGGTAACGAAATGTGATTTAGGGATGAACTGGAATCCGGGCAATTATGGTATTGCGTAGGGCCAAGCTGACTATTATTGGGCCTATATTGCTTATTGTGGGACCGTGTGGGGCCTAAGGCGGTGATGATGAATGGAAAGCGCCACCTCAGCTTTGCGATTAGACCAAAAAAAACTGGTTTAATTAAGTAGTAATATCTATATCTATCTATATATATATTAAAGCAAAGAAGTTTGCCTTAAATATATGCCATATGTCAAATTATTGGAATGCCAATTGGCAACATATTAAAATGACAAGTGTAAATAAATAACTAAATAAATTACATTAACAATAATTAAAAAAAAAATATAAATCATTTACATGGAAAGTTAATTAAAGCTACAACTCAATCTTCTTAAAAACAGAAAAATAGTAAATGTCTCTTTATTAAAAAATGATTCTGTCTGTATTTGAATTAAAAAAAATTCTGTTTTTTAATTAAAAAAAGGAAAAAAATAAATCGGCCAAGGATATCTCTAAAACAGAATAACATTAAATGTCTAAACAATACTGAAGGTACTTTAACCCAATAAATTTCGGTTATTTTTACATCTACAGTAAATGCCTCTTTCAGACACAATATCCCTAAAGGAAGTTGTGCGTATTTTGCTATCAGCGGGCGTGAATATTGCGTATTTTGCTATCAGTTTCCATCTTATCATCATCTACGCCCAAAATCCACGCCGTAAACTTTTTCTCCTTATACAAATTCGTACTTTTATGTGAATTAGTTTAAACCTAATCCCAAATACAATATCCTTAATTTGATTTGGGATTTCGGCCATACAGGTGCTCAAATACAGGATTTGTATTGTGAATCGATTCAGAAGACGATGACATCTACTCCAGGTATTTCGGCTTAACATCTACTCCTTATTTTAAAAGATTTTTTTCGATACAAAAAGATTCGCATTCCGTATATTTTGAAAATCTTTTTCGACAGACTCTTTCTTTTTGAAATTTATATATATATTTGCTGATACTTCTATACATGTATATACACACGCCATTTCCCAGACAATTTCATACAACATCTTCTTTGATTCCATCAATATGGCTGCATTTGACTATATTTGCAATATATCGTCTAACAAGATGAACTGGAATTTGAAGGTTCGAATAGTGAGATTGTAGCATGTTCCCGACCGCAACAAACCAGACAACACCATCTCCCTTGAATTAATTATTCAAGACGAAAAGGTGCATTCGATTTGAAATAAGATATTCTGTATGAAAAAACAGAATTTTAATTACAAACTATTCTGTATTTTAATTACAAAATTTGAAATAACATATTCTGTATGATTTTTTGGATTGTAGGGCGATCGCATCCATGCGACTGTTGGTCGGTCACTTATACGTATGTTCAAACCAAAGTTGAAAGAATTGGGTTTGTACGTTATGAAGAATTTTGTGGTTGGACCAAATTATACAAAACTCAAATACACGCGCCATAACTTGAAGTTGGCATTTACTCATAAGACAATTGTAGAGGAAGCAAATGATCATCATTTTGGTATGAATATCTTCGACTTAAAACCTTATGAGTATTTGATAAACAAAATTGATGTTGAAGAAACTGAACTTTTCGGTAAGTATTCACTTCTCACTCTTTTTATTTGTTAAATTAATATAAACTTTTTCTAAAGGAAGTTTTATTTAAAAATGTTATAGATGTCATTGGAGAGGTTGTAAGTTGCGGTGAGGTAGAATCCCATACTCAAGGAGATAAAACCAGCAACTATATGCATGTGGAACTTGAAGATCATGAGTAAGATTTCGTCTATCAATTTACTTTATTATATATTTTAACTTTATCATGTACTGATATATATTAACATTGTTATATATGGATGTATTCTAATAAATTTCTTAATTCAGTTAACACAGGAGGAATAATATTTCAGCAACATTTTGGGGAGAATTCGTTGACCAAATCTTGCCACTTTTACAGAAACCACCCCACGAGCCGGTTATAGTTGTTATGCAGTTGATAAAAGCGCACAAATATCAAGGTATTTCTATATAAATGATGTTATTTCATATGTATATATAGCTGTTAAGTTTTTTGTTCATAAAGTAAATTTGTATATAGGAAACTATTCTGTGCGTAATACTTGGCATGCATCAAAGCTCTGGATTAACCCGGATCTTCCTCAAGCGCTTGATTTTAAGTTCAGGTTAGTTATATAATTAGTTAAGTTTATGTGTATACTACATAGATAACTACATTTTATGGTTAGTACTAATACAATTATGTCTAATAACAGAATGGCAAGTGTGAATGAAACTAACTCTGCCAGGATCAGCCAAATACCTTCTCAGCGTAGTTATTCTGTTTCTGATGAGTTGGCTAATGGAACTGTAGAAGTTAAGAGTATTAGCGAATTGGTCGACTGCATGGAGGTGATAAATCTATTAAACTCCTTTATTATTTAACTGGTAGTAAGTCGCTATGTATAACAGATTTATTTCTAAAACAATACTATTTAGAAATAGTATATGCTTGACTTACAGCAAGTTACATAATTGTGTAAGTGTTTGTTGTAATACATTGATCGCCTTGATAGTGAATGTCACTCATATTTATTAATATCTCATCAATTTTCCCGGATCACTTCTTCTCAGGATGGACATATTTGGATTGTTGCTACTATAGTTAATCTTCTCCTTGAAAATGAATGGTCATATTTGGGATGCAAGAGATGCTCGAAGAAGGTTGATAAAATTGGAACTAAATTTCACTGCAAGAAATGTGATCGCCTTGATAGCTCTGCCACTTATAGGTTTGAATAACATATCTATTTACTTCCTCCTGATCTAAAGGAACAATTTGTTTGCATATATTAAATTAAATAAAGTTTCAGTAACTTTATAACTAAACGTGCCTGTCAGATACAAGCTTCGAGTGCAAGTAATGGATCACACTGGCTTTATAAATTTGTTGCTTTGGGATCGTGAAGCAACAACTCTCATTGGGAAGTCTGCGAATGATTTAATTAAAATTTCAATTGAGGTATACTTTATTTATTTTATACTTTAGCATTTGTGTCTTCATGTTTCTAGAATATGCTTAAATTGTTCAACTACATCATGTGTAAATGTGAATGTTACCTCCGTCATTTTCTGTGATAGATTGGCGATTTCAGCACTATAAGATTTTGTTTTTTCATTGATTGCTTCAACTGTAGCTTTCTCCCTTGCAAACCATATGGCATTTTCCTCCTCCTTCAACAGAAGCATCTTCACTAAAGACTTAGGCATGTTGTAGGTTGCAAGCATTCAGAACTGTGCACGAATCGCATGCCTAGACTTCTACTGCACCCAAAGTACACAAAATAGGCCTTCTAAGGCTGCAATATCTATATGAACTGAAAGCCAAATTATTAAAAGTATCTTAAATCAAAATATGAATGAGATGTCCACTTGTGTGCATGCTACTGCTCAATTATGCTGATTTAACTATCTTGACTGCTGAAACTATTGAAAATAAAGATGCAGTTGCTTCGACGTCTTAAATATCTCCATTCTGGAAATAGTCTTCATCGTGACTTGAACCCTGGCAATGATCAGTTGCAAGGACCAGAGATCCTTATAAATCACTCCCTTTAAACTTCTTAATAGTACAAAGTGCCAGATCTATTTTCCTTTAAATCCTCCATAACAGAAGAAGTGACAACTTCTGAAAGAAACAGAGTCTTCATAGCGATATGTAGTAAACAATTCAATCTGTAGTTTGATTACTATCCTATTTTGATAAGTTAGAATAAGTTATAGAAAAATAGGTGACGTAGGCCGCTTGAATGCAAATGGACGTTGCAAAGAATACATATACACCATCTACCTTTAGTTTAGTAGGCATGAAATATGAACTTTTAACTCTATTGTATATTTTCTTATTTTTTATTTCATTGTATTCTATCATTTCTGAGTAATATTTTGGTCTTAGGATTCTGCTGATGTTGATGAGTGTTCTTATCCGATGGAGTTGTATGATATTCTTGACAAAAAATTGCTTTTTAAAGTGACTGTCAAGAGCTCAAACATTAAAGTGCATCAAGAGATTTATAATGTTGTTAAAATCAGCGAGGACGATAACCTTATACAACAATATGGTCAATCTGCACAAGATGATACATTCACTGTATGTGGTCTATACTCAAATACTTCTTAAAACTATAATTTTTTCTTTATTTTTACATAAGGGAATATCAATTTTAAATTCATTATGTTAATAATTTTTGTATAGGACCCTGATTTTGAGTGTCAACAACACAATGATGCAGACACTACTTTCAAGGTGACTAATACAAACCTTCTCTGTATAGCTGCTTATCTACAATATGGTATATAATGATAATATTTTCTTTTTTAGGATTCAATGGCTGAAAATGATATGACTTCTCCTGATAATACCCCTGCCAAACGAAGTAGAGAAGACGATGGTTCATCTGTAGTAGAGGTGGTTGATGATCTTGCACAGTTTTCAAGTAACAAGCTTAAAAAAGTGATCAAACAGGAGAAAAATCCATGAATGGAAACATACAGTGCTCGGATGAAGACTTTGAAGTAGTTTTGTTTTTATTTTAATTTTGTTTCTACCATTTCGGATCATTAGCAAATATCATTAGCAAGTACTTTGGTGAAGATGTTGTACTTTGGTTTGAGTGTTAATTTTGTTTTTATCATTTTGGATCATTGTCAAATACTTTCGTGCAATTTTAAGTAGTTTGTTTTGAATTTTAAGTATAAGTCATATAATGCATATGGAAAAGAGGATATGATAAGACTTTTATTAGCTCTTTATCAGCTTGAACCGTTTTCTAAATGGAACATCAACTTTTGTACACATCTGCACTTTTTTAGTGCTGATCTAACTCAGCAATAAAAGGTTTGCTTACGTTCTTCTAAAGGAAGCGTATATATGTCTATTTGGCTATCTTGAGAGTTTGCATATTTATGCTGATGTCTTGGTCAACAGTGGGCAGATTTAATTTGAGATTCAGAAGTAAAGCTACGAGCAGTCTGGCTTATTTATGCTCTTTCATCTGCTGTTCTGTTGGAGTTTCAGTTTCTATTTTCAGTAAGCTAAACTAGGTGGACTACCTTGATGAAGAGCATTCGTTTAATCTTGAGTACACCCTGTAAAATGAGTGTATCTAACAAATGTTAGATTTTCTTAGCTCTTTCGCATAACTGGCAGTGTGGTTTTTAGACCTTTTGTGTATAATTTCTGCAATATTTCACGTCTGTAGTATTTATTATTAATAATCTGATATACCCTCACCTATTATGGTTTTAGACCTTTTGTGTATAATTTCTGCCATATTGCACATCTGTGGTGCTCATATGTTCAGTGCACCAGTTAGACCAAATTGTGGAGTTTTTATTGTCATTTGTTTGAGGTCAAATGTCATTTGCTGGTATCTTGCTTTTTGGTTCTTGATGCTGGCACTAGGAGTTTGCTTGAAAAGGTCGTGATTCAAATCCACCAGATAAAGCCTATAGCTGATAGAGAAATTTATAAGGAAATTGCGTTCACGTTAATGATAATTCAATCTTTTTACATATGTTTCAGGCAGAATTATATAATGATAGCAAGCATACATCGAACTGTATGCAAATTGTTGCCAGCCAAGATCGACAAACATACCTCAAGCATGTCCCGTGCGAACACAGTGAAGCTGTGGCTGAGTGCCTGAAGTGCAAATTCTTCCCTTGGAAGGGCTTGGCACTGCTTTCTTATTTCCTCTTGAATAGCATTTAGATCAACACCATCCCCAGCAATAACCAGTACGACTTGGCTATCTGGCCCATGCTCTGCCTGAAAATTGCATTTGAGGTGATAAGCTTTTGCCTCAATGAACGATAGGAATTATTGAAAGTTTCAGTTCAACTTGTGTTAACAGTTAATCTCCTGCACTCCAAAAACCTTAAATCTTCCAATTTTAATCTCAGAAGAGACATACGCACTACCAATGTGAAATAACAAGAGCACCAGATTCAGACACAGAATGTAAGAATGAAAACTTAATCAAGCAGTGAAAAGTGGAGCTAATACCTGTGAAAGTAAATCTGCCGCAACATCCATTGGCAACCGGCACTTACTAAGCTTTGCCCCATGCGCACGGCACCTCGAGGTGCTACTTGCATGATGCTCCACCTTTTGTTGCCGACGGTCAATGTTTGCCGCAAGCGGTGCGACCCCCAGGCATGCTACGAGCCCGCACGAGTACTTGCCGGCGTGGATTGTTAACTTCGGGGACGTTGCATGGCCAAGCCATGCATACCCCCTATGCCCACGCCCCATTCCAGCGTCCCCCATGCGTGCCCGCATTGCCTGGCAGCCGGCACCTTGAGGTGTCTTTCAACACCTCATCTGTAGCAAGCATACATCGAACTGTATGCAAATTGTTGCCAGCCAAGATCGACAAACATACCTCAAGCATGTCCCGTGCGAACACAGTGAAGCTGTGGCTGAGTGCCTGAAGTGCAAATTCTTCCCTTGGAAGGGCTTGGCACTGCTTTCTTATTTCCTCTTGAATAGCATTTAGATCAACACCATCCCCAGCAATAACCAGTACGACTTGGCTATCTGGCCCATGCTCTGCCTGAAAATTGCATTTGAGGTGATAAGCTTTTGCCTCAATGAACGATAGGAATTATTGAAAGTTTCAGTTCAACTTATGTTAACAGTTTATCTCCTGCACTCCAAAAACCTTAAATCTTCCAATTTTAATCTCAGAAGAGACATACGCACTACCAATGTGAAATAACAAGAGCACCAGATTCAGACACAGAATGTAAGAATGAAAACTTAATCAAGCAGTGAAAAGTGGAGCTAATACCTGTGAAAGTAAATCTGCTGCCACATGGATAGGAAAGTTTGCTTTAAACTCCGCAATAACTTTTCCATGAATATCATGTTCCCTCTATACAGTGTACCAAAGAGAATAGCATTCAAGCACTGATTGCTTGAAGATATCTTCAATATCATCAGTAAGAGCCAATGCGTTGCTCGGCTAGAATATGCGTAAATTGTTCAACTACATCATGTGTAAATGTGAAGGTTACCTCTGTCATTTTATGTGATAGAGTGGCGATTTCAGCACTATAAGTTTGTGATTTCATTGATTGCTTCAACTGTAGCTTTCTCCCTTGCAAACCATATGGCATTTTCCTCCTCCATTGCCAAAAGGGCATCAGTTAGTTGCTGCAAAATAAACAAGGCACTCAAAAATTGTTGGACTATAATACATGTGTTCCCATAACCTGCAATTACCATTCTTCTAACTGCAGGTGAATACTTTAGCAGTTCACGCGACATACCACCATTTGCAACGAAATTAAATAAATATTTTAAAGCAGATAGTGTATCCAAAATTAACTGCTCAGGTAGAACTGGCTGCAGCAAAAACACAAGTATTAAAAAGTCAAAAAAAAGGATCATCTGTTATTGATTGGCAAAATTCTCATCCAGAACAAAAATTTTTGGACTATAATACATGTGTTCCCATAACCTGTAATTAGCATTCTTCTAACTGCAGTTGAAAGATTTAGCAGTTCACTCTACGCGATTACAAGTATCTGCTAAAAAAATGTCGGCTGGAACGCACGAGCAGTGGCAAGGACAGGTTTATGGCTGAATACGTTGTTACGCGCTGGTATAGGTCCCCAGAACTCCTTCTTTGATGTGACAATTATGGAACATCGATTGACGTATGGTCTGTTGGTTGCATTTTCGCGGAGCTCTTAGGGAGGAAACCGATCTTTCCAGGGACTGAATACCTTAACCAACTTATAATGATTATAAACATCCTTGGCAGTCAGCGAGGAGAAGATATTGAATTTATCGATAACCCAAAGGCGATGAAGTACATCAAATCACTACCATATTAAATTTTTGCTTTAATATAGATATAGATATAGATTAGCATTCTTCTAACTGCAGTAGAAAGATTTAGCGGTTCACGCTAAACAATTACAAGTATCTACACTATACATGTATTGATAGAGACACAGAGATTCATCCCACTGCACAAACACAAGAAACACTTCACCTGCTGTCACAAAATCAAAATCAAATCCTTTAAAATTATTAATCTGTGTTGGATCGTTACAGCCGAGCAACTGACCAAAAGTCATTCATATCATCCAACTGCACGAACACAAGAAACAGCTTCATGGCTAGAACAAGAACATATTCACGATAGCAGATGAATTCCTGTGCAAACTATCAGAACAATGTCAGTTTGGTATTATGAGGCAATATAAGAAATGTATGCAAAGCCATAAACTGATGGCTGTTCATTCCATCTAAAGACTCCCAAATTAAGGATTTAAAGATCCTTCGGACATATTATGGTGATATAAAGCACAACATGTTTCTGTTGAAACAAGAATTATAAGTAGTCTTATACAAGTAATGCAGCTTCACGCGATCACATTGTTAAATCATAAATACTGAAGCTAATCACCAAAAATCTTTTCAATAAGCTGAATCAACTACATATCTTTGTTACTTTAGCTTTGTTGTTACTTTATCTTTGTTGAATACTACATATCGGCATTTAGGAAGTTTGGTAATGGACCATAGAGGCAAATTATAGTGCATTTTAACGAATATTACTCTTGCAGCAGATTTCCAATCATTTTTTGACAGGAAAGAATCACAATCCCCTGTCTCTGAAGACCACACATATGCCTACAGTATCAGCAAATATTCGACAGTAGAAACCAGCTTAAAATAAACCACGGCAAAAAGATTTATGACACCAATACAAAATTTTATACATGATGATACATTCTTGTAATCACGTCATTGCTGAATCTGCAGAAACTACTGATTTCTCGCACATCTTCACAACTTTATGAAGCTCCTTCCTTCAATATTTTTGCTGTCTTATTAGACCTGTGACACAACATTGATACATCGAAGAGTTAGCTTCCCTGATCACCGACGAATCACTGAGAAAAAAATCCAAAGGCTATTGACATCAAGTAATACAAAGCGCTGCAGCAAAAACATCTTTCTATTCACAATGAATTAGAAGATTTGGACCCGCGCACTAGGTATAAAAATGACTTACGATGATAATGTAAGCCATGCCCACACCTACAATAGAACCATCGCACTGCGTAATATTTTGATAGAATTGAATGTCGATAAAAGCATTACCTTTTGATCAAATTTCAGATTATTTTTCCTTAAAAATTTTCAGCAAACAATTTAACAGAAAAATTCTTTTAACGACTTCTGGATCTCGGATTTAGATTTCGGGCATACGTACGAGTTCCATATTTTTCTACGAATTTTTTGAGGCTGAAAAATCACGGGTCGGATTCTGTTTACTAAAAATGTTGACCAAAGTCAACTATATCAATATTAATATAGTTGTTCGATAAATTTTGACCAAAGTCAACTAAAAATGTATTGTTTGTTCATAATTTATTTAATATGTACAAAATTTCATTTCATAATTATGTAAATAACATAGATTAAATAATAACTAATAAATTAAAAATTCTGGCTTAGCTCTGTGCTTGCAATTATATTCTGTGTTTGAATTATAACTTAAATAGTTTTAATGTCAATTCATATTTTTTTCCTTTTTTATTCAATAACTTAAAATAGTTAAATTAAATTGTACTAGATATTAGCTTATACATATTAGTTCATATATTGACAACAATAGAAAAAGAAACATGTTAGGTATGCTAAGCTAAAACTTAAGACCACTAGAATATATCTATCTTTCTATAAATTAAAAGGTTTGTGAAATAAATAAATCCAAACAATATCCCTATTAGCAGAACATATGCCTCTATAATAATACCCTATTTGTCCCAAATAGTCTGTACGCTATCATTAGTCAAAAAGATTCAATATTCTTCTTCCCGCTTTTCATCTCTCTCTTTTTAAAAATCTAACTATTCTCATCAGAAATCCATTTTCAAGTCTACTTGGACATGGAAGATCAGAAGAAACTGGCAAGAACAAAAAGGATATGTATACGAAATCAAAAGCGGGTTAAACAATTCTCGGATCGCAATGGTAAAAACTTATATTTTTGCACTTACCTTTGATGTATTTAACCTTTTCCCTGTTCTAAATGACTCCATTTTAGATATAAACCCTAAATTAAAACACAATCCGGTGTGACTAAAAATGAATTGTTAGAAAAGAGATTGAGAATTGACATATTATTGATTTTGAACATTTGGCAGCTATTCTGATTTCTCTTTTTGGTGTATTGTCTTCTACAACATAAAAATATATGAATTCGGAAAAATATGGTTCAGCCTTTCGATGATCTAATTTATTTGTTAGTAGCTTATTTCGATCGAGAAATTCTTTTGGTCCATCAAATTATGAATACAAAAGTGAAGCTTTATATCGTTAGTTGGGCTGTATGTTGAATTAGTTTATATGATTCCTTGAATGTAACTCATTTTCGAAAATTTCATGTGTTCTACAGGGAATGTTGATCACACATATAACAGAGGCAATGATAACGAAAAAGAAAACAGATGTCCTCCATTGTCCGATATAACAAACGGTAAGTTCCTATAAATCTATGTGTGTTAATGTTTTACATGGTTTCTCATATATATCAAGCTTACCTTAACTGAAAATATTCATGAACAGTTTCCCAGTCGACACGCAATAGGTGCTTTCTAACAGATGATGGAGATGACTTGAGGAAACAAAGGAATGTAACGACAAGAAATATGTCAATCAACACAAATATATGTCATGGCACATCTGTAAAGAAATCAGGCCAATCTGGATTGAGTACCATTAGAATGGCTAACATGTATGCTCTACATGGTGATAAAATAAATAGACATGTTGTTGTACCAACACCATCATATCAGAATTTTACCCCACCATTTGGCATCGCTATAACAAGTCCTGGACAGGTTTTTTCCACCAAACCGTTTGAATATAATCCAACGTCACTTCCACAACGACATTCCAAAAACGGTTAGTCTTTTATGATCTTATTTCTTAACTTTTATGTAATGTTTATATATATTTATCTAGAATGTTTAAATTTTTGTATGGCAGCGTTTTTGTCTTCAAATAAAGAGCAGAATAAAGGCAAAGGCATATTAGTGAATGAGAATAGAGATAAATCTGAAAAGAGTACAATTACAATGTTTGGGATGCATACTGCAGATGGCCAAAAAGTAAATGGACATGTTGTGCCAACTCCATCATATCAAAAATGCACACCATCAATTAACTACCCCATAATGAGTTGTGGCCAGATTTCGAAATCTAAACCTCTTGACCTTAGTTCAAAGTCCCTTCCAGTAGCAAATTTGAGAAATGGTTAGTATTTTCTGGTGTCCTAAATATTTGAATTAGTATGAAGTGGTTGTCAAGAGTTAGTATACAAGGTTTATATATTTGATATCTTAACTTTATGATTGGCAGCATTTGAAAGTTGTTTTTCTTCAAATACGAAGCATGACAAAGGGAAAGGCATATTGATGAATGAAAATATGGACAACTATAGATTGTCCATAAGTAGAATGGCTGGAATGCATGCCACAAATGGCGATAAAATAAATGGAAATTTTGCGCCAACTATATCAAATCAGAATTGCACACCACCAGTTGGTGTTCATATAAATAGTTGTAGCCAAGTTTCTTCTTCAAAATCTATTGCATATGATCCAAAGTCGATTACACTCCGTGATCTGAATAAAGGTTAGTATTTATTTGATGTCTAATATCCTTAACTTGTATGTTGTTGTTATCTATAATTATCTGGAATATTTAAACTTTAATGTAACTTAAAAAGTTTATTTTTGTAATGGCAGAGTTTGAAAGTTGTTTGTCTTCCAATACAAAGCAAATTATGGGGAAAGGCATAACAATGAATGAGCATATGGATTCAAGTCGTGTCAATATACAAACTGAAATTGGAAGTTCCGGTAATGTTAATCGACAAGATCATTCAAGTAATTTTGGTTAGTCGCTCAACTGCCTCGATTTAATAGATCATAACTAAATTCAAGAAATTAGTTGTTTCTATTATATTTTTTTACTACTACTTTGAGTTGTAAGCAACAGTTACCAGCTTTGAGATTAGTTGCAACTGAATGTTCCACTGTGTATACCTGGTGGATTAAAATGATCATATCTGCATTGAATTATAATACAATGGACCAAATCAGAAATAGACAACCGTTAGTTTATTGGTACTGGAATGTCGTGTCATGTTACATTATTCATTTAAACTCTGTAAGATGCAAATTATTAAACAACTGCATTATATGTATTCAAATTGAAGAGAAAGTCCCTGATTTAAATATTACCTTAGTTGATGAAGGTAAAAAATGAGTTTTGTCATATCGCTATACACTCATTGCATCATAGTACTTTTTATCGTAAAATTTGGATAGTAACATCATAAAATATACAAATTCATGAAAGTTAATTCTATATTTATTTGATGCATAACAGGTCAACTAAACCTTGAAAGTCTTGATGATGATGATGATGATGATGCAAATGAGTGTGAAGGTACGTTAACAATAACTAAATTAGTGATAAAATCTGTCCAACATATATTGATAATTAGAGTTGCAGTTCAATTGTCACTTATTTGAGTTTACTATCAACTTTTTATAGATGATGACATTCACTGTTGGGACATTAGCAATGAAGGTATGTATTACAGGTTTTTCATATATTGAATTAATTAAAAAAATGACATAGATAGTGTTTGACTTTAACCATATAAATATTTTTATTTATAGAGTACTGGGATATAGGAGATCCTACAAATGTATGCGAATATTGTGGAGCGTATTTTTGGTTTGAAGAAAGAGTCAATAAGCAGTATAAGTCTAAACGACCGGTATTTACTTTATGTTGTAATCGTGGAAAGATAAAGCTGCCGAATCCAAAGGAACCTCCTCAAATTCTAACGCGATTGTTGTTTGGATCTGGTAAGGTTAAACATCTATTTTAATCTTTTTAAAATAATATCGCATTTTGTAGTCAGTTTGTCATTTTCCAATTGAAAAAAATGCAGGTCCTAAAAGCGACCATTTTCGAGAGAACATTAGGATTTATAATTCAATGTTCTCATTTACATCGATGGGTGGTAAGGTTGATGTTTCTGTTAATCAAACGAGGGGACCAAGAACATTCAGATTGTCCGGTCAGAACTATCATCAAATCGGAAGTCTATTGCCTCCTGATGGATCCAACCCGAAGTTTGCACAATTATATATTTATGATACAGAAAATGAAGTACAAAATAGAATTCATGCTGTGAGGTTTGAATTCTACCATAAATACATTATAACATATAAAGATATTTTGCGATAAAATACAATATATACTAATTTCATATACATGTATTTCTGTGCAGTCATGGCCAAACCACGAACAAACTTCATGTTGAGATTGTGCATGATTTGAAGCAAATGCTTGATGGAAACAATGTTTTGGCAAAGACATTTAGAATGGTAAGAGATAGATTTCAAGAAGATAGAAGCTCCAATGTTAAACTTAGATTGATAGGAAAAAGGGGCACTGATGGAAGAAGATACAATTTGCCTACGGTTTCAGAGGTTGCTGCTTTGGTGGTGGGAGATTTTGAACTATCGAGATGTGATAGGGACATCATTATCGAAACACGATCTGGACAACTACAAAGGATAAATGAATTAAATGCTGCCTATTTATGATTACAATATCCTTTACTATTTCCATACGGTGAAGATGGATACAGAGAGGACATTCGTTTTGAGGGTGATGATGATGAAACAGGAGGAAGGAAATGTGTTAGCATGCGAGAGTATTTTGCTTATAAAATTCAAGAAAGGAATGATGAAGTTCCGACGATTGTGTCTTCTAGAAGATTATTTCAGCAATTCTTGGTTGATGCATATACAATGATCGAATCTTCTCGATTAAGGTATATTAGGCTCAACCAAAAAAAGTTAAGATGTCACATGTATAAAAGTTTACAAGATGCTTGTTTTGCTTGGAGAAATTAATCCTTCTTCTCAAGGACAAAGGATAATTCTACCGTCCAACTTCACAGGGGGTGCACGATACATGATTCAAAACTATCAAGATGCTATGGCAATATGCAAATGGGCTGGGTACCCTGATCTTTTCATCACATTTACTTGCAATCCAAAGTGGCCTGAGATTCGTAGATTTCTAGAGAGAAGGGGCTTAAATCCTGAGGATCGTCCAGACATTTTAGCGAGGGTATTCAAAATCAAATTGGACCATTTGATAAAGGATTTACGCGACAATCAAATTTTTGGAAAAGTAAAAGCAGGTATATTTACATAGTCAACTTCTAAAAAATTATAATTACTTTTTATGTTATATATTATAATATATTTTAAAATGAATTTTACAATTATATTTAAATTACTTTTTGGTGCAGTGATTTACACAGTTGAGTTCTAAAAACGAGGGTTGCCTCATGCTCACATCTTGCTTTTTCTTCACGAGCGTGATAAATATCCAACTGCTGCAGATATTGATCGAATCATTTCTGCCGAAATACCTGATGAATTGGCTGATCCTATTTATTATAAGGCCGTGAATAATTTTATGATTCATGGCCCATGTGGTTCTGCAAGAAAGTCTTCTCCTTGCATGCAGAGTGGAAGATGTACCAAGCATTTTCCAAAAAGGTTTGTTGAGTCAACAACAATTGATGAGGATGGTTATCCTGTTTATAGACGAAGGGATAATGGTAGAACTATCAAAAAGGATGGTATTGAGTTGGATAGTAGGTTTGTGGTGCCTCATAATCGGTTCTTATTACTTAAGTATGGTGCTCATATTAATGTAGAATGGTGCAATCAGTCACGATCAATTAAGTATTTGTTTAAGTATATTAACAAAGGAAATGATCGTGTTACCGCTGCTTTTTCCAAAAGTGCGCAAGAGGATGATTCATCAAATATTGATGAAATAAATATGTATTATGATTGTCGATACATATCACCATGTGAAGCTGCTTGGAGAATATTCAAATTTCCAATTCACCATAGAGAACCTCCTGTGGAAAGACTATCATTTCATCTTCCAAATGAACAAAATGTTATATTCTCTCATGATGACCCAATTGATTATGTTGCAAATAGACCAAGTGTGAAGGAATCAATATTTTTAAGCTGGTTTGAGACAAATAAAACATTGGCAGAAGCAAGAGAATTGACTTATGCAGAGTTCCCTCTTAAGTTTGTTTGGAAGAAACAATTGAAAAGATGGGAGAAAAGAAAAACTTCTCAATTTTCCATTGGAAGAATTTTCTTTGTTCCGCCTGGAAGTGGTGAATTATATTATCTCAGATTGTTGTTGAATGTGATTAAAGGTCCAAAATCCTATGACGATCTTAAAAGAGTCAACAATCAGGACCATCTCACTTTTAGAGATGCATGCTATGCACTTGGGTTATTGGATGATGATAAAGAGTATGTGGATGCCATAAAGGAAGCAAGCAACTGGGGAATGCCATCATATCTTAGGCAATTATTTGCTATGTTGCTGTTATCCAATTCGATGTCTCGGCCAGAATATGTGTGGCAATCAACATGTCAATTATTATCAGAAGATATCCTCCATGAAGAAAGAGTGTTGTTGAGTAATCCAGGTATAAATATAGACTTTATATTGTCAAGTTATCAAATAATATACCAAAGACTAAGATACTAACCTAATTAAAAAGAATAATTAAACATACCTTATTTGTGAATTAAATTATTCTATCTTATGTTTTTCAATGTTTTACCTGGATAAAAACGCATGTTGAGTAATGGTGTAAGCTGCATATTCAACTCTTTCTTGATGTTCTAATAGCCAGTCCTATATCAGTATAAAGTTCCTGAAAATGTTCTACCAGATAGTCTTATATAAGTATAATTATTTTCAAGAAAATTAACTAAATATGACATGATTTTAGGTTTTAAAAATCAGTGAATATGTTGTTTAGACTAAAAGATGTTTCGAGGAAACAATGTATTGCAGACTAATCATTAAAGTAGTAATCATTTAATATATTTTTATATTATTGTTATTTAAATTCTATAAATAATCTTCTTCTTTCAGAGGCAGAGCTTACAGATGACGAGTTGAAAAACCGTTGTTTACAAAAGTTGGAAAAAGTTCTGAAAAGCTGTGGAAGAAGTTTTCATGATTTTCCATCAATGCCAAGACCTCTTTACAATGAGGAAGAAGTTGACCAAGGCAATAGGTTAATACATGATGAATTGCGTTATAATCGCCGTTCTCTGTTACAGGAACATCAACAGTTATTAATGAATTTGACAGTTGAACAAAAGTCAGTTTATGACAAAATTATGAGGGCAGTGAATGAAGCCAAAGGTGGATTCTTATTTTTGTATGGTTATGGAGGAACTGGAAAGACTTTTATTTGGAAGACTCTGTCATCTGGCATACGATCTAGAGGTGACATCGTGTTAACTGTTGCATCAAGTGGAATTGCATCTCTTTTGTTACCAGGTGGTAGAACAGCTCATTCGAGATTTGCAATCCCTCTTAATCTAACTGAAGATTCAACATGCAATATAAAGCAAGGTAGTCCTCTTGCAAATTTGATTATAAGGACAAAGTTGATTATTTGGGATGAGGCACCAATGATGCATAAATATTGTTTTGAAGCTCTTGATCAAACTCTTAGAGATATTCTTAGATTTAAAGACACATCCAGTGTTGATAAACCTTTTGGAGGTAAAACAGTTGTTCTTGGTGGCGACTTCAGACAAATTTTGCCTGGTCATTGCAAAGGGATCTAGGCAAGATATTGTTAATGCTACTCTGAATTCTTCGTATTTGTGGGCCCACTGTGAAGTCTTAAATCTAACAAAGAATATGAGGTTACAAAGAGATCAGTTAGATGCAAATTTGGAAGAGTTAAAAAACTTTTCTGAATGGATTTTATCAATCGGTGATGGAAGGATTGGGAGTTCCATTGATGGCATTGAGAAAGTCCAAATCCCCGATGATCTTCTCATAAATAATTGTGATGACCCAATTTCGGCAATTGTTGAAAGTACATATCCAGATTTCTTTAACCATGTCAATGATATTGATTACCTCCAGCAAAGAGCAATTCTTGCTCCGACTCTTGATATGGTCGAGTCGATCAATGAATATATGGTTTCACTCAATCATAGTCCTGAGAAGACATATTTGAGTTCCGATACAGTTTGTATGTCTGATCATTCTTTTTCAGCTTTGGAGCATGTACATACACCCGAATTCCTAAACAGTATTAAATGTTCTGGAATTCCAAATCACTCTATTACTTTGAAGGTTGGTGTTCCTGTAATGTTGCTGAGAAATATAGACCAATCATCAGGATTGTGTAATGGAACGAGGTTGATCATCACAAGACTCGGAAATCGAGTTATTGAAGCCAAGGTTTTATCGGGTAATATGGCTGGACAAAAAGTTTTTATCCCGAGAATGACATTGACTCCATCAGATGCAAGAATACCTTTTAAGTTCCAGCGGAGACAATTTCCAATTGTTGTATCTTTTGCAATGACAATTAATAAAAGTCAAGGGCAATCATTGTCTCATGTGGGATTATTTTTGAAGAAGCCAGTTTTTACTCATGGACAACTGTATGTTGCTCTTTCACGTGTTACGAGTAGAAAAGGGTTGAAGATTTTAGTTTATAATGATGATGGCAAAATAACAAATGAAGCTACAAATGTGGTGTATAAAGAAGTTTTCCGTAATTTGCTTTGAGATGAATTTATACATGATGGAAATATCAGGTATTTACAGGCAAGAGTTGTATGATTTCAGTTAAAACTTTTGTGTTCTGTTAATGCGTTATCTATGAAGTTTAATACCTGTATGTTTTGTTTTCGATTATATCTGCATTACATTGGTCTTTCCTGCAGCCTTTTAATACTGAAAATTTCATTTATCAATTTGTATTATGCAGTCGGAGCAGCTCCTCAAGGCAGGTATCTTTGACGAGGAACGCAAGCCATATATCTTCATTATTTTCAGTTAGTTGAATGCTCCTCTTTTCTGTAGTGTTGTTCTCGATACTTATGTGATTTAATATGGAATACTTTACTCTTACCAGTACTCTCTATTGAAATGTATGGTCGAATTATTGGTATGTGCATTCTGAAAGATCTGTAAAGTCATCAGTTGGTTTTACACTGTCGTGTTGTTGGTTCCAGCGCTATTTATCATTCGATCAGTTCTTTCCTATGGGGGTACATATTTATAGTTTTGCAAAGTGATCTAAATGTAAACTTTGAGTGTTGTGCTAAAAGGGAAGCGAGTTAAGTTGCTAGAATTGAATAATAGAACAAATGTGTGATGTTCTTTCAAGAAAATAATCAAATGTATTACTGTAATTAACTGCTGTACAGAAGTTGTTGTCTCAACTATCTACATATCTCACTCTCATTAACATAGGGATTATTCCTAAAATCACTAAAATTGTGATCCCTGCGCCTTAACTTTTATGCGACCAAACACTACAATTCCCATTATGAACTGAACAGACAAACTTCGTAAGTGTCCATATGGTTACAATTCTGGACATAGGTTCTTCCAAACTACCCAGCTCAGCGAAATGTGCAAAACATCAAGAGACAATTCGAGGCACCGACTCTATACCTCAAAAAACAAAAAGGTCAGTGCCTGTGATTTTTCCTTTTGTTCGGTAAAAATTTTCCAGACTGCTTTCTTGAATTATTTAGTATCATATATACATAGTATTCAACTGCTCTAATGTATTGATCAAATTTACAGATCAATTTTTTCAATAGCAAATCTGTTGATCAAGAATGATGCTTGCCAAAATCAACTCGAAGTTGCTCAAGCAAACAGTTTTATTAATGTCATTTCTACTTCTGGCATGAACTTTTAACAAGAGTATCTCTGATTTACAGAGATTTTCTCTTGATGAAGAGTCTTTAAAACATGTTTTGTGTAATGTCCAATCATTTAATCGTGGCTTAGAAGGCATCAATCTCCTCTCCTACATGGAAATGTTGGATTTCCAAATGCTATTATTCTGTAATTCTGTCTGCGTCAATGAATTTTATTTAGTTGTCATAGTACACTTGAGACATTACATTTCAGCTTCCAGAAGCAGATTTGCTAACTTAAATAACTTATGGCGTACAAGTATGGTTTTGAACTAATTCATTTATCTGCTAATTTTTTATTAAAAAAATTTTCATTGACCTTCGACGTTCTTTCTTAGGCTGTCTGGTATAGAAATCTGAACTTTGAGCTTTTGAACTTGGCATTTATTAATTCCATTCTTCTTCATTATATTCAAACGATGGAACTGTCAAGATAATTGGAAGTCCATTGTGCTTACACCAATAATAAATTGGAGAAAAGTCTGATAAAGTAGGCCTTCTCAGGCTGCAATATATAAGAACTGAAAATCAAAGGAGTTAAAAGAATCTTTAAACTAAACAGGAATGAGATGTCCACTTGTGTGCATGCTACTGCTCAGTTCTGCTGATTTAACTGTCTTCACTGCTAAAACTAATGTGATATGTATGCAGTTGCTTCGAGGTCTGAAATATCTCCATTCTGCAAATATTCTTCATCAAGATTTGAAACCTGGGAACTTGCTTATCAATGCTAACTGCGATCTGAAGATATGTGACTTCGGGCTGGCACGCACGAGTAGTGGAAAGGACCAGTTTATGACTGAATACGTTGTTACACGCTGGTATAGGGCCCCAGAACTCCTTCTTTGCTGTGACAATTATGGAACATTGATTGACATATGGTCTGTAGGTTACATTTTCATCATGCTCTTAGGGAGGAAACCAGTCTTTCCAGGTACTGAATGCCTTAAACAACTTAAAGTGATTATCAACATCCTTGGCAGTCAGCGAGAAAAAGATATTGAATTTATCGATAACCCAAAAGGCGAGGAAGTACATCAAATCACAACCATGCTTTGTGAACAACAATGTTCGTTTTTGGAATGATTTGTGATAATTCATTCGACTCTATTTCATAATGAGCTTCATAAAGCTGTCAATATGTGCGACAAAGTTGATAACTTGCCTAATGAAACCGAGCTGGCTCGCATAAGAAAAATGCCAACATAAAGTTTCGACCAAATCAGCAAGGCGGTGGAGAAGTGCTATGAAATGCTTTGTTTTAACATTCCTATTTTGTTTTTGTTGCTTAAAGCTTGCATCCTAAGTCTTATCAACATGACTATGTTGCTCTCCTACCATCTGGAATAAGATAGAATAATGGGGTCTCTGAGTGTTAATTACCTGCAAGTCTATTTGATCATCTAACCAGACTACTATGTTTCAGGAGCTTCTTGAGGTTTTCATGTAATGTGCGTAAGTCTTTGCCTATTTTTAGTTCACGCATACTGACAACGAAGAGCTGCCCAAATTTTGTATTGTGGATTACAAGACAGTATAATGGCCTCATTACTCTATGCGTTAAAGAAGTGTGATACAGTTGTTTTTCAGCTCTATGGTGTTTTCCTTTTTTTTTAAAGTGAACTTAATCACTCCAAATTTCAGATATGATAGGCATTAATAACAGCTATGCGCTTTTGGAACTTTCATTCTGAAAGTAATCCTTTTGGTTTGTGCAGGACTTTCTTTTAGTTTAATGTTGATAAAGAATGCATCTGAAGAACCAGAATTGGTGTACCGCAGGCTATCACTGGGGACCTGTGAAAGAATGGCCCGTGCGTGGATGAGGGATACCATCATGTTCGGTCCAACTATGTGGAAACTGAGAATCATTTTAACAGCATATTGAAGATTGCTGATTTTGGTCTGGCTAGCTTTTTTGATCCTCATCAAAGCCAGCCTCTCACTAGCCGTGTTGTGACTCTCTGGTATCGACCTCCGGAACTGCTACTTGGCGCTACTTACTATGGGACTGCTGTGGATTTGTGGAGCACTGGTTGCATACTTGCAGAACTTTATGCTGGCAAGCCGATAATGCCAGGAAGAACAGAAGTATGTTCTTTGTCAATCTTTTTTTTTTGCTTATATTGTACCCATTTTACTGATATCGAAATAAAATACATCAGGTCCCATGGTTGAATATCATAATGGTTACTGATGCTTCGGTTTAGAGTTATTCCTAATCAAATATAGTCAGGGTCATTTGAGCTCATAGGTTCAGTGCACCAGTTAGACCAAATTGTGGAGTTTGTATTGTCATTTGTTTGAGGTCAAATGTCATTTGCTGGTATCCTGCTTTTTGGTTCTTGATGTTGGCAGCAAATAAGACAGTTCTTTGTGAAGTCAGTAAATCACATTTTAGCGAAGGTTCAAAACCATTGTCATTATGGAAAATCATACCAGCCCTGATAATTTTGAAACATCCTAATAGCATGTATTTCAAGTTTGCTGCAGATGCACCAGCTGCAATATTAGGAGAATGCAAATGATCATAGTTGTTTCTACTAAAATTCACCAACTGGAACCACATACCTCTTTGAATCTATTGCATTTGTTATAGCAGTGACAATAACTTAATAATGCAAGCATGCTTCTTATTGAACCTGTTATCTGTTATATGTGCTGTTAAATAGTGAACCTGTACACAATGAGTTGTAGTTGTCCAGCAAAATCACAACGATTTAGTGTAGTTAGCTGTTAATAAAATCAGGAAGTTGCTGTTATATTTGCTGTACAAAATGAGCTATAGTTGCTGTTATATGTGTTGTTATCATTTGTGTACAAAATGGTCCATTGTCTGAAAGACACGTTTCTCTTGAGCTAAACCCTTCGGCACAGGAGGTAGCAGTGGAAACTGAGAATCATTTCATGAGAGAGGATCTGCGAAACTGACCACAAAGTATTATTCGGTGCAAGAAGCATAAGGTAAGGCTTTGGAGTTGCTTTGTGCTAGGGAATGGCATATGTCACTGTAAGAAAGCCAGCATTGGTCTGGCATTCTTACACATTGGGCACATCAAATGACCGACAAACCTGAAACTTCTCTCCAACCGCACATCATTTTCTGAGACGACCAATCTCTCCTGAAGGAGCTTGCACTGTATTCTACAACTCTTAAGTTCATTCTTCACCTGTAGTTTAAAGTCAGGATCATAAATCAAGATTCAATAAATCATGTGCAACTGACATGTACAGAAATGTGCAGCATGTTTTGCTAAGTTCATCACCTCAATGGATGTCTTTGATTTACTATTTGCTGGTCTGATGACAGCATAGTTTTTGAAAATCGCCTTCTCAGATGCTGGTTCAACTGATGGTACCCTTTTCAAATAGTGATTTTGTGGCATATGGGTGACAACAATAGGAGGCAAAAGAGAGGAGTATGACGATGGTGCTGCAGCTGCAGCAACCACTTTTGCAGCAACCGCCTGCCAAGTTCTTTTACTTGATCGCATCACACATGCTGAAGGATGAAGTCCTATACCACTTCGTTTTCTGAGTGAAGGCCAAGATTTTTTTCCTTTTGATACGAGAAATAAAAGCTCACAGAAAACCCATCGTCTGCGGGTAGAGGTGTAGTTCCAAAACTAAGTTCAGCACTAAAAATGACCTCTTTTTTGCGTGACTGAGTTTGCTTCCTTTTAACTGATCAATCTTGCTTAGCAATCCAGAAATTGTTTTTAACATGGTATGTGATCAAGGCTCCACAACTCCTCCAGCTGAATAATGAGGTTGCACAATCCGAAAGATCTCTATCAGTTTCTACGAAGAGTTGTTCATCATACATTGATCCCACAGATTCAGCAAGCAATTTGTCCTTTGAAACATGCTAATAATGAATAAGAAAGATATGCTGCCAAGCCAAAGATACAATCGAAACTGGAGACGCACAAGGATTATAGTAACACAGAAAAGACGGAATAACCAACCTGTGTTCAAACTCCATTTACTGCCTTCTCAATATACTATATGTAGTAGACCCGCAGTGCAATGTGGGAGCCGTACTTGACAAAAACCCGAGCCTAGCATTGGAAACATTGTCGATGACTTTACCTATTCAAACGTCTCTACCAAAAATCTATAAGGGCCATTTGAATGTCCACCTTCATAATTTGAATATCCTCCGCCTTGAAGCGATGTCGTTCAGAACTACGAAACAATGCATTTTATATTCACAAGCAATAATAGTGAATAGAAAGGAAGATGAGCTGGTGCTTCTTTTTCTGTTTCTTTTTGGTTATTTTCTTCCCATGCTTTTGCTTATTATGTTGAGGGAGTTTGTTGCTAGAATGTTATATTCTATACGTAATTGTCTTGCTAGCTACAGTGACAAGTGCTTTGCTTCTAGCCATGTATAATATATGTTGTTTAAAAATCGAAATTGAGGCATGTTTTAGCCGTATGCCTTTGTGTTCTGTTTTGGGGTTTTTCGGAGAATATCGTCGAGCCGTCATTGGGGCGATGATGGAGAAGTTGAAGGAGACATGGAGGGCACTTTTTAATGTAAGAGTTTATTTTTGTACTATGTCTCAAATTTGGTGTACAGTAGATTGAGGATTTCGTTTCCATTTCTGCAAAGCTTTGATGCCATTTTTCATTTTGCTATAAGATGCTAATTATATTCTTCTGTGTAATGGTAGCTAGGATTAGTTAAGCAACCAAAGGCTGAAAAAGTATTGTATAAGTTCACTGATCACCTTGAACAATTTGTTCTCAAGAAAAGTTCCTTTTGTGGGTTATATTACTATAGAGAAAGTTGAGTCAAATATGAGTCGAGGAATTTGTTTAAGTAGTACTTCGAGCTACACTATTTCATGACAAAAACTTATCTTTTGCATTGCATTCAGTGGACTAGCTTTTGATTTTTAGGACAACCTCTCTAGCAACTTGGAAATTTTTGAGTACATTACTTAAGAACCAAATAAAAATGCAATCCAAAAAAAACGAAAATGATGTGATTTCCTTTGTTTATGCCTTTCATTGTCCAGCATGTTTATGTCGAAAAAAGCATTGTAAGTTTCGGTTTATTTTGTCCTTAATCAAGTTTGTTGCTTTCTACAATTTGAAGAGTATTCCTTGCTAAAATAAGTTTAGTTAAAATAAACCGCGCATCGCGCGGGTCCTAATACTAGTACTTAATTAAAGTTAAGAAGCAAGGAACCTGGATTTATAGCTTTTGTTGATATGGCATATACGTAATGCCATAACGTTGACTAGTTCGCGAATTAGATGGAACTTATGATAGTTTGGTTTTAAATTTAATAAATTGATTCATTGCCTGCATTCTTAAATTATTATTTTAATTTACAATATTTGTTTAGTAGTGTACAGGCAAACCTTACCTCCTCAGTAGAGGTTGTACGAGAAATCACCGACTAAGAGAATTATGAAACACATTATGTTTGAACAAAAAGACCAGTCAAATATTGCGAAGTCATAACTTCATTTTCCTAGTTTTCCCCAACAAATTACAGTTCCACCAATGGTCATTCTCATACACAGAAAGGATTATACTCCTATCTAATCCTTATTTTTGACCAAGTCTGGACCTCATGAGAAGCAAAGTGGAAAGCTTTTAGGTGCACTAAGCACTGCCAAAAGTGAAGTATATAACTTGAGGAAATCGGATCAACAATAGACTAATAAATAACACGTTCTACTTAGTCAACTGATTATAAAGAAGCTTAATTCCAAGTCCAAACAATTTTGAAATTGTAATAAGAAATACAACAACATTTCAAATTTGATACAGAGGAAATAGACGGCATTAACTAGTATGCCTTGACCAAAGAAGGGATTTAAGGTCTGCTAAGATATTTCCATTCTATACCGTGAAGACTCAGCATACGACCGGATATCTGTAATGGTGAAGGTAACCCAATTGAATAGTTGAGATACTCGCAAGCTGGTTAGAACATCAATGTTATAAAAACATCTTTATCTTTGTTATTACAAAGTAACACGTCCTAGTTCTAAAGGTATTTCTTGTGGGCACATTTCTGACTGAAGCGCCTTGTTTAACTTCAATGAGAAAAACCAACTTTTATTGAGGCTTTAATCTGATAGAAGTAGCAGAACTACCTGTTAATAACCATCTAGCACCCCTGACAAGTTCCTCCTTGACCATGAATAGAACAGCAGCAGCAAGAACACTTTGTACAATTTTTGTGCTCATTCCCTTGCAAAATCCATGAAAGCCTTCATAGCGTAAAATCTTCACAATAGCATCAAGTGTGCCTATATTGCATAGAGCGACTTTTTACTTTTTGATTTTTTTTTTTTTTTTGGAAAAAGAAAGAAGACCAAAAAGCTATATGGAAAAATATGTCATATTGAGTTTCAGAAAATTGCGGACCAAATCCACCATCAGATTGCCAACAAAGTTTCAGTCAAGATAATCTAGATAAAATAATCCAAATTCCAAATGACTCCAGGTCGTACTTTTGTCATTTTTATTTTGAATGTAGGTTAACATATTGCTGTAAATAGAATTACTGCATTTACCAGTCTGATTTCACCAATGTAGAATTTTTAGAAACTCAAATATAGATAATATGCTAACCTTTAAAATGACACCTAGTATAGGAACACGGTAACTCAAGTCCACTGACCTTTATAGTGATGTCTTTTATCCCCACCAACATCCTGCTTTGCCTGAAGTCGTGACTGCAAGACAGAAAGCAGCACGCTTATTAAGTAAAACCTCAAATAATTATTGGATAGTGGTCCAAACTCGGCATAGAACAAAATTGGACCCTATTGCTGCCACACTGTGTTTCAACTGTTCCGATCAGCAGTTGCAATGAAGGTTAAAACTGGGAATGCGGTACTAAATGTTGTGAATGCTCTCCGGAATTCTATACAGGTAAAAGCTAGTGAAACCATTTCGAATTATGTTGGCTGAAACGGGACCAAATGAAACTGAATTGAAGAGGATGCATTGAACAAAATTTGAAGGCAAAGAATGTATTTATCCATGTTCCATTAGGCATGTAATTTGACAGTTGGATGACTAAATTAACCAGAAGGTGAAATGGAGTGTAGAAAAATGGAAGATGAATATATTTGCATCAAACATATTGCCACATCAATCCAACAGATGAGGAAAAGTTTGATGAAAAGGGTAAAGGAAAAAGAAATTTCTCCATACAGAACACTTGTATACCTTGATAACCAGAAGAGGATATGTTATAACCGTCGCTCCAAGTTTTGCCACAGCTCCAAGTAAAAATATCTAGCAAAAATATAAACACATGAGCTGCAGTAATTGACATGTCAAAAGCTAAATATTCTAATATAAGAATATAATTTGGAGGAAGAGAAAGGGACAAAGGTTTACCTCCAAAGCAGTGACATCATTGGCACCTTTATTGCTAGAGGCACGTCGCTTCCTAATCTTCTTCAGCAAGGTTTCATACAGCATAAATTGTATGGAAGGATTGCTTACCTGTATTTAGCAATGAGAAGGATCAGGAACCATTATTTAGTCATAATTACTAAAGTTCTCGCCTACCATGAATAATGTTGGAAAAACACCATTCCAGAAACCCCAAACTCCAGCTTCACTATAGACTTCTCGAATCTGAAAAATACAAGTGTTACCAATCAGAAAATTACAGGTATAGGCTGCATAGTTTATACCATGACTGCGAAGCATGACCAAAAAAGTCACTAATTACTAGGGCAAAAATGATTAGACTTCAGTGTAGTCGGCATGGCCTTTATCTTGTATACTAAATATCAGAGAGGACTAGATGAGTACCATCATAAGTTCACACATGTCCTACACAGAAGCTATAATTTCTGTTTCTGATTTTACAAAAATATGAATCTTTTCAGAAGCCATCATTTCCCATACTGCTATTATGCTCCAGTATTTAGTAATGAAACAAAATTAAGCATCAAAGCATCAACTAATCCATATTGCCAGTACTAAAACATTGAAGAAATACCCTTTTTTTTAGAAGAATCTTTAGAGAGATATGAATCAACTTTCATCGAGAAAACAGATCTGATGGTTTCTCTAACTAGACTAAGTATGCAAATCTGATGGTCCTAGACTCCAAGGTACGTAAATTAAGTTCAATGCATCATAAATCATATCTTTTAATAGGAAAATCTATGTACATACAGTGTGTCTTGTCCCATAGGGAGGAGGTTCAACCACAGCAGAGATTGCATCCTGTGATGTTACCAGTTCGGTGTGGTTATCTTTATCTTTTCTTGTATGAGTCTGCACAAACAGTTGTGAGAAATAAATGTAAGAAAATCAAGCATTCAATAAATTATAGTAGGGAGATATTTTTCATGAGAAAAACAAGTAGATAGGCAATCAGTGATACTTTTGAAGTGAAGCTTTTTAACATCAAATTAAGGCAATCAATAATACTTTAAAGCGAAGCATTTTGACAACAAAGTAACCACAGTTTCAATTGAATACTGTACCATCCATAACTCAGATGCTCCTTCTACTTATGATTCCTTGTAGATCACAAAATGGTTAATACATGACTAAGCTTCCGAACTGACATTGTTCCATCTTTGAAAGCAACAAACACGCAGCAAAATGCCAGTAAGTGAATCCAAAGCAGCCACTCTACTTCCGCTCAAAATATTCAACAGCACAATCAATCTTGGACCAATGTCGTCCTTTCCAAATGACAGATCTCCAACCTCAACAAATGCATAACAGTAATGTACTTGTAACACCAACTATTCTATCTCAACACCTACATGGAACGAATAAAGGAATTTCCCCAGCTTGGTCAAAGCATATAGTTTGAAGAGCAAGGTATTTCCTCTATCTGAGATTTGTCAATTCCAATACTCAATGATTTGTCTGTATTTATTTTGCATATGATGCTTCTAGTCTCTAAGTAATTCATCTGATGTTTGTTTCACTAAACAAAGACATATATCCACATAACTTAAAAGACTTTGGTTTGTGTACATTCATAACCAGTGCTGTACTTGCAATAATTCCACTTTGTAAGATTAAAAATTGACCTCAATCTCACATACCTATTTGATACGCCGAAGAAGCAACGGTAGAATCAATGATGACACTTTGGTCTCCTCAAAAGAGAAACATCTTTACATTGCAATTAACACCTGCCAGCTTTGCACATTCTGTGCTCTTTCTCAATCCAGGGTTACCGGCGAGGCTACTGTAAGGTTGCTAATCATTGGCACCCTTTAATATTTCATACTGACATATTTATTCGACATTGAATTAATGAGTCCTAGCAGAAACCCATTGCAAAGATCAGCAGACTCTGCATATTCCTGCCGAAAACCAAACTTCTAATTACCTTCTGAATATCCATTTCATAGATAGTAGGCAACATTGTTCTCATTCTTGACCTGTAAATGACACCACATCCTGCAATCCTCTATTTCTGGTGATTTTAGTTAATAATCTTAAAGTAAGTCCCTATCCTCTGCTTACAAAAATTATAATATCTTTCTACTTCTTCCCTTGCTTCAATATGCCGCTCAACATAATCCCATCAAAATATGAGTTTTAAATAGAGCTCATTCTCTGACCCACGAGCATTTGTCTTAAGCAGTTACAGACCTCTAGTCACTCCAATAAGAAATAAATTATAGCTCTACATCTGTATTGCGCTTCCGACAATTCCAGTTTCCGCATGAGATAAGTTAGAGCAAAAACTCATAGAAGGAAGTGTTAAAATGGTAGAAACAAATCTTAAAAGAAAAAGATCTTATTCCACAACATAAAGGATGAAAGAATCAAAGACCAACTACCAACACCAATAACACATTTTGCTGTGCTAAGCAAACCAAAAAATTAAGTAAATGCACCGATTTCATAACCATTCTCATAGGAGGTAAAGGAGAACCCCGGAGAATTTTACCTGCATGCGTGTAACAACTACCCATACGGGATTAGTCAGCAGAACGTTAACGCATCTGTAACATGGAAAAGTCAAAACACTCATGAGTAAAAAAGAAAAACTACAAAATCTCAAATGGCATTTTAGCCAGATAAATTTTTTCGTCATGTCATCATGCATAGAAAGCCCCACGGTTAACTTTTATTTTTTTTAAAGTATTGTGCCGTGAATACGGAATCCAAGTTTGTTTGTTTGTTTTCTTGATAAAGATATTTTGGCAGAATGCTGTTGATACCTGCGCTGTAAATAAAACGGATTTACCCAAGCTACCAAAAGGAGACATGAAAAACAAATATCAAACAGAAAAGAAAATTACCCAGATAAAGCAGCCACCAGCAGTGAAGAGAACATTCCGACTGATCCATCACCAATTCCTTTTTTCTTATGTTCAAGTGCATCAGTTTCTGCTCTATTCCTGAATATTTGGTAGAAATAATAATAAACACCCTGTATCAAAAAAATTACGGAGACGTAAGAGATCATAATTTTCACTGCCAAAGAACAAAGAAAAAAGAATTTAAAGGAAATATACATTCATAGAAAGTGAAAGAAAGCAAAGTTTTCCAGTATAGGGAGATTAAGGTTTTCAATTGATTATTAAAATTTCTTCTCGCCATTTATCAAAGGAATATAAGAAGGCCATTAGCGCAAACATACTCACTTATGCAATGTGCTCTTGGACCAATACCTATGGGTTCCCCAGATTATACAAATGAAATCTTGATCCATAGACCAGATGCTGAATCAATAGACTGTGAATGAACAGAAGATTGGGTGGGGCAGGGATAAATTTTAAAAAAACAACAATTATATATTGAAAACTTAATTGAGCTGTGAGCCATCCAAAAGGGAAAAAAGATTAACATCTAGCAACCACACAGAATAGCTTTGTAGACTGAGTTTCATGCTTTTCTGAACTATTAGCCAAGAAAATCTAACCCAAAATGTAGTGCAACTATTATCACAATATATACTTAATCGGCGAGGTAAACAGGAAGTGATCCCTTAGCATCTTCAGCTCTGTCCATGATCAATCTTCAACTAGACAAATATCAGTGGTCTTTCTTATATGACATGAGGCCTATAGGTCATAAATATTAGAAACAAAGTTATCCTCTCCTTGTTCAGAAAATCCACATCAATTTTTCTAGTTCTTGTGACATAGGCAGGGAGTTTTTGACACTCGCTCAATTAACTATTACACCAAATTTAAGTTAATCCTTCATAATCTGCTAACATACTTATTCTTTTAAGTATGACCAAATCTAACCCACCCATAAAAAAAAGTATGACCACATCTAACACCATCTCCATCCAAAAGAGCTGTCAAAGCGAGATGAATTCACCACTTGCTGTCCATTAGACCAGCCTATTAAGAGGGAAAATGTATCCATGCATTATGGACTCGTTTTCCCCAAATCAGAAAACCCAAAGAGTCGCTCATTGCACGGAGAAGGTACAGCGAGCTACCACTCTAATACTCTTCAATGCAAAGCCATAGAGAGACGAATTTGACACAACTAGTGATGCATGGGGAAGAGGCAAAGCTTGACGCAAAGCAAGAGGGGAGTTCAACAGAATAAAGAGAATAAGATAAAGATCTTCAAAAGAAAGTCATGGATAGACTTGACAAGGATATTGAGAGGGAAAATATTTTCCTTTTTCGGTCCACTCGCATATTTAGACCAGATTATCAAAGATGAGCAAGTGACTGTTCTTGTATCTGAAGAACAAAAAAACTGAAGTGCAGTTAGTAGGCTATGTTGCCAAATTGATAATTTGATAGTAATGGAAGAAAAGTTGGAAAAGTTAAAGGAAAGTATAAGGCAGTGAAGTCCCAAATGGCACAAACAAAAAGCTAGAGGGGAGTTGATTTCTTATTTGTTGTATGTGCTGCAGTTATATATTGTACATTATGAATTTCAAAGTGGCAACACAAAGCATGAGTTAATGCAATTGCTAAAGATGTAGTTGGTTTTAGCTAATGTATAAATTGCTATCTAGCGAGTGAAATAAAAATCTTGCAGACAGTTTTCCTGATCGTAGGATTTATTTGAAGAAAATAAGCACTTGATATACTCTTTTGAAGTAAAATAATCATTTTCAGTGATACTACAATCGCATCGATTAAACTCTCCATGGCCAAAAGAGTTGCACATTTATTATATGTTCCCATTTTGCTTAGAAGCTTCACTATCCACTGCTGCATCATCTGTTTGGCTCTGTTCCGGCACAATGTTTTTGTAACTCATTGCAACTGTTGCTATCAAAATGCATATCCAAACCTCAAAATAGATCCCCGTTATTTTATTCCCAGGAATGCATTTGCATTTAGTACTTTTGCAGCTCCAGCATTAATGCCTACTAGCTTGGCTTTTTTAAGAGTTAACCCATTTGTATTTCATAAAGCTATTGACTCCTAGCCAATGCTAGTATGCTCAGTCATGTCTATCTACATACTTCTTAACTGCCTATGTATACTATTTTTGAGAAACTCGCTATGAATACTATGATAGACTGACTACCTCTGAGAAAAGAAGCCTCAAATATTGGATTTATCCATAGGCTATTGATAATAGGTGAATTTTACTATATTTATACCCTAAATAATTACAGTTTAATGTTGTTTTGATGATATATATGAGGACAAAATGCTCTTATCAGTGTTTTTCGTGTGTTATAGGTACACAATAGTTGAGGAAGGCTAAAAGAGCAATTCTGGAGTCAAAAAAAGGTGAAAAAGGTCATTTGTGCAAAAATCAAGAAAATACGCTGGAACAACCCTGAAGAGTCTGAGGCACTGTTTGACCGCGGTTCCACCGCGATCGCGGTAGAACATGCCTGCAAAAGTTTGAGAGGTTCAGAAGGTGTCGCTGGCCGCGGTTCCACCGCGACCGCGGTGAAACCGCGGCAGAACGCGGAAAAGTCAGGGGCCAAAGTGTAAAAACGGGAATTTTAATACCTAAAGCCTATATATATCATTAGGATTCGCCCAAAGGAGGCAAGTTTTGTATTATTGACTACTTTTGCAAGGAAACTAGTGTGAGAGAATTCTCTTAACATCTCTCTTTCTTTTATTTTGAATTCTTGATTATGAAATCTATTGTATCTTTTGCTTTCATACTTATGAGTAGCTAATTTCCCATCTAAGGTTGTGATGGAACCTATTGGTTGAAGAACTTCTGGGTTATGTGAATACAAATTGTTAGTTAAATTTCTATTTGTTCAACTTCGTTCTTGTTGTAGTTAATTAATAGGATCCTCAATTAGCTGTGCCTATTTAGTGTGCATAACTTGGAAAAGAGTGCATATTTAGGTCATTGTTGAACAACACCATACCTAGATTATTAGAGGAATCTATAATTGCGGGTTTAAAGGTGGAATTAGGAATAACGAAACCTTGGGTGCAATCTAAAGTAAACTGTGATAATTAAAGCAAGCTAGGGTAGCTCGGAAGATTGCAATAGTAAATTATTGTAATTGCTCGGGAGAGAATTACGGTAGAATTAGGGTTCATGATTGATAGAGAGGTATTGACAATTTGTATGAGCGTAAACAGAAGGGATTCCATCAATAGGAGAAATCATCACCTTAGTCTTTCTCATTATTATTTACAACACATTCAGTTATTTCTTCCGTTAATTAGTTTATTGCAAAAGTAGTTAGTAGAAACCACTCGAAAAGATATTTGAATATTTGGGAAGCTGATTCGGAAGTTTTGTTGGGTTTTGAAGATTGTAGTTGATAGGTTAACTCTCTGAGGATCCGACCCTGTGTGTAATACTTGGGTATATTTGTTGCGACCGCATTGTATTTTTAGAAGGCATAGTTGGGCGTGATCAGCTATAACAAAGTTATTATTAGACAGTACAATTAACAACAATTATACCTCAATCCCAAACAAGTTGAGGTCGAAGATATGAATCTGATAGTCAGGCAATACATTAAAACAGTAAATGATATGAATGCTAAGCCTTACTATGTTTTTGAATATATAATTGGAATATAACAAAGATATGGAATGAGCAACACTACAAAACAAATAAAAGAAGCAGCAACATGCACTATTCCTGTCCCAATCAGCCATAATGCCAAGAAACAAACCACAAAAAATTCTAGAAACACAGAGGAAATCTGAGGATGATCGACTACTCTAGCTTCTTGCCAACATTTCCATTCAGGTACTTTTATTTTGACTTCAATCCCTTTTTGACAATCCTAGAGATTTCACAATAAGGGAAAGTGGGAGAGATAGCTAAAGCTTGGTGCCAAATAAGCATTAATTTGCCTCCTAATTGAAGAATTTCTACTCCTAAGTGTGTTAGCTTCGTTGTGTTTCATTCCCTAATGGGCCCGTCACGTAATTGTCAAAATGGCCAGTCAGCTTTCACGGTTGTTAATGGGGACCAAAAATGTAAAATTTGACCATATTCAAAGGATTAAGAAATGTAAGAGGTGTTCTGTCCAACTTAACTAGGACCGAAGAATGTTAGAGGTATTATACAAAGGACCACCTTAAGTTTTGGAAACTACTGCTGATTATTCTCCAGCTAAAGCCAGAGTATAGCTCTAATGGGAGGTTTAAGAAAAGATGTATCAATTACCAAAATCACATTTTAATTAGGTACACATCCATTTGTGCTATTGCACCTATGAAGTTCTTAATGATGGTTGTATTTGCAAACTTTAGCAGGGGCTAATATTTAAGGACCAAATATGTGAAAAACTCATAACCAGGTAAAGGACAAATAACTACATGCAGATAACCAATAGCATCAAGATTGCATGATTGGAACATCTTTCCAGAGTCAAGGGACCACATATCCCCCAGATTTATTTTCCCAATACCTAAACACAAGGCTGCCTTCTGCCAATATAAGTTACCTACAATTACGGCTCGAATTACAAATCCATGGAAGTAATTTTACAAATTCAAAATCAATTGTTACTTAGCCTAGTCTTCACAAACTAATAACAGTATTTCCTCAGTAATATGACTACGCACACGGCGCACATTAGCATAAAGCAACCAAAATAAAAAAATAAAAAAAGCAAGCCACACCTGCGACGCAGCGGTACCAATTAGCGACGGAGCTAAGCCACCATATAGTCCATCCCATCCTTCTTGCTTTACAACCTGCAGATCAAGTAATCACAACAACCAAAAAAAAATTAAAGTAAATAAAGTTAAAAACTTTAAAATAAAAGCAACTAGGCAAGTACCTGCCAAATTTGTTCGACAGTTCCAACAGTTTGCTTCATTTTCTTCGAATTTCTATCTGTTTGCTGCCGAGTATTTAGCTGAAATCGCACAAGTCAAACAAGAAAAGAGTTGTAGCAATTCTATTTTTGTAGATTAAAAATAAAACTATGAAAAAGACGAAATTAACAGAGAGTAGTAATACTGTTTGTAGAGGATAGGTGATGAGCTGAGCGATGATGCCGCCGCCGGCACCGGCGAGGCCACTGATCAAAGCGTCCGACATAACTATTTATTACAGTAAAAATGGGAAAAGAAAAAAAAACAGTTTTTGAGCAGAAAAAAGTGCAAAAGTATTTACGATTTTATAGCAAAGAGTTTGGTTTTGAAAGAAGGTATAAGTGCTTTTACCGAGCTATTAAGACAATATTAAATTTTATATAAAAATAATTATTATAACTAAATTATTTTAAATTAAATATTTAATGCTATGAGTAAAAAAAATTAAGGAATATGTATATAAATATTATTTTGTAAAACAAATTAAATTTGTTTCAAGATAATTATTTTAAAGTAAAATAAAAAAATAAATTAGTTAATTATTATGAATCGGATAGATTAATCGAAATAATGAAAAAACGTGCAAGTAATGGAATATCTTTGACTTTGGAAGTGGCGGAAAATGGTAAGTGGAATGTGAAATAACATGCGGATGGAATAGACTAATCGCTATCAGTGTGATAGTTCGGTATTTTGTTTTTGTTCCGTTCAAGAGAAAAAGGGACACAATTGTCACCTCGGTGCCCGGTAGTTTGAGAATTTACTAGCGTTTGAATAGAATTAAGTTAAACTTTAAAAAAAAAATTGAAGTTATGTTTGGATATATATTTTACTTAATTAAAGTTTTGTGAGTAAAAAAAATTTTCTCTAAATCAGATATGAAGTTGAAAAAAAAAATCAAAAACTGATCATATTCTATAACAATTAATGTTTTCAAAAAAAAGTTTAAAAAAAAATCTAAAACAATAGCTAAACCTGAGCTTAATTTTTGTTACATTCCAAACTCTTTCTAGGTCCGCTTCTGAAATAACACCAGGTAGTCATTCTAGGAACTGCTATTTAGGAATTAGTCAGTTCGTCCTAAATTTTAATTTTTTTAGTTTTCACTTTTTAGGATAAAAATATTATGAATTGTCTTGAAATTAAAATTTAAACTTAAATTTTAGAACAAAATAAATACTAATTAATTTCTAAATAGCATCCCTAGGCATGGCTATATTTGCCTCTGTTCCCCGTCTCTGCTTTCGTAAAAATTGTAGGGGCGCCCTATTTGGTCGCCTCCATTTAATTTATACCCATTTTTTTAAAACGTTTAACTTGTACTCACTTTTTAAATAACTTCAGCTCCCTTTCTCTTTCCCTTCAATGCCTCGCTAGAAGAAAGCAATGTTGTGTTTTAATATTTATAAATAACAATGGAATAGTAGTATCAACAAAGTGAAGAGAAAATGCGGTTCTTTATCTGCATAAATACTAAAAGGGAACTAGATAAAAATGGGAAATTCAGAGAGCTTAATAGTGTTTTCTATGATATATTATTTTGCTGATCAAGAACAAAGTGATGAGAGTCTTGCAAAAATGATGAAAGCGGCTGAGATGCCTCATATGGGCTTCATAAATGAAGTTTCTAATCAACTGAGAAATGCTATGAAACTGCATCTTTTTAACTATGATATGATAAGAAATATAGAGTTGGAAATCGATATCTTATTATTGATATTAGTTACCTCCATGGTTATGCCAAAGTGCTTGAATATGAAACTATGTTGACTCCTTGTTTTCTTGATCTTGCACAACAGAAGCGAAGTAGAGATGCCGGTAATTTGGAGAATAAGATTCATAAGGCAGATTCTAATGGTCAGAATAAGACTTATGAGACAGATTCTAATGGTCACTATCTAATGAAATATCAATTTGAAACTAGCTTAGAGCTGACGTTTCTCAGTTACAACACAAAAATGTTAGTTATAGAACTGAAGTTTCCCAATTACAACACAAATTCAGTTATTAAGCTGAAGTTTTCCAGTTATAACACAAAAACCTCAGCTCTAGAGCTGAACTTCAGGCCTGGCTACTATAATGCTAAAGTTTTGCGTAATTACCTTTGCTATTTCATCCCCGTGTGCTAAAATTATGCGAAAAATTGGTACGCTTGCAAATTGTTTGCAAAGCGGGCACAAGTTCAAATGTGACACAAAAAACGGGTATAGATGCAAATGCCCCTCTGCTTTCCCTTTTGCAAATAACTTGACCAACAAAGTTTTAGATGCTTGAGCAGCAGTTATTCTATTTGGGTCATTCCTCTGATTAATAGAAGAACTAACAGCTCAAGTAATCAAAGAACCTAACATAAAAGCGTGACTTAATTTTAATTATAATTATTATAATTATTTGACCAAAAAATGTTGAAATCTTTTTTTTACTAAATAAATTAATGAAGATGAAGAGGTAAATCTTAGTCAAACGTAATAAATTTCAGATCTAAAAATAATCAGAAAGTAATAAATAAGATAAAATAAGGGCGATCAATCTTATTGATATTTTTCACTTCTTCTCTCATGGTACAGTGAGGATGATCAATTTGCATCCTATCTTCTAAGAAAGCAATAGAAGAGAGAAAAGAGAGAAAAATCCCCCTTTCACTTGGAGGATTCCTCCCATATATAGTCTAGAGTCCTTGCTATACTCTTTGGTCGACGTGTCTCCATACTACGATCGTTTTCGTCGTTACTTGAGTGATATTTTTTGACTTAATATGCATTGTAGCCACTTGAATTGGAGCAAGTCGTGATGTCTCTCAATATCCCACCACTTAGGCGGAATCCCAGCTTGGTCGACCACAGTGATCAAATTTTGACCAATACAATTGGTCCCTTCGTCTGTCGGGGTCGTCTCTTATCGGGCCCGGCGGGAGGATTACACTTTCAAACATTTAGGAGAAATCTGACTGTTTGTGCCTTGGGCGTAGCTTTTAGATTGAGATAATGGCGTGACACTCCAATGAACCATTGGACCATTGTAACTGTTTCAGAATTGAAGTGTTGTTTAATTCGAAACATCGTTAGTGGTTGCTGCCATTATGACACACGTTTCTTAGGGATTGAATCATTTCATGCTCTACCAGATTTGGTTGGCGACTCTTGGGTTTTTCGCTTGGAGCAATTTGTCCCTATAAATAGGTGAAAAACACAATTCAATTGGAACATTTTTGACCTTTGTTAAAAAAAATTGTGGAACTACATCTTCTCCGATACTCCAAATTTTTGGTTCTCTCCTATTGGTAAACAATTGACATCTCAGTCTCTTCTTTTCTTCTTAGTTCCTTCATTCTTTTAAGTCGAGATAAATGACTGGTAGTTCTTCTCATGCTGGCAATCCTGTCGCAACTCCAGCGCCGAAAAATGATTTTTTTGCTCCCGGAGGAATAAAAGTGATAGAAGATGAGGGGGTTCCTATGGCGGCCGAAATATTGCCTCGTCCTGGAAAGCCATGAAACTGTTTCCACAGTCCTGCCGGAGAAGAGCCGGAACCTGCTTCTTCAGTTATGACTAGGGCGGGGATTATAGAACTTAAGGACAGATAAGGGATCCGTCACTACATCGAAATGCTTCCAGCATTGGGAAATGACATTATACATTTTGATCACCAAGGATATTATGCATTCTACGCTTATTATCCCTTTATTATTAGGTATACGCTTCCTCTCCCTTTCTTGGTGGTAGATTTTTGCCGCTTCTACGAGGTGTGTCGGGCTTAACTTTTGTCGTACATGTATAAATTGTTCCTTATGTTGCTCAAATTAGTGGGGCTTGCCGGTCGGGAGATCAATTTGAGACACATGCTCAATATCTTTGCTCCTCAACTCATTCGTGCCACGATGATTCATATGCGTCACCGAGGGACAAAGAGTATGGTGGTGAAGATGGATGATAGAGCCAACCGTCGTTTCTATGAGAACTACTTTTATGTACGGATCGAGCACCTTGTGGCGTATCCTAATGGGTTCCCTAAGAGATGGAACTTTGCACGTAAGTTTCCATATCTTTGGTCGGAGTAATGGTCGGTTGCTTTTCTTTAGGTAGTATTTAAACTATTTTATTTTTGCAGTCTTGAGACTACCCCCGTCTCTGTTGACGATATCCACGAGTAGATGAACGTCATCCTTCCCCATACGGCGGGAGTTCGCGCATGGTCATCCTTCTATGAGAAATACAAATTCAAGCCCCTTACTGGTAAGTAATGTCAGTATTGTTTTCCACTTTACTATTTAGCTTTTTTGGTCATACGACGTTCGTCGATGTCAGGAGAGCGCGAAGGATGAAGGCTCCTCCACTTTCATTTCGTCAGTCGACAATATTCTTTACCTCATCTTAGGGTCTACTACTCGACCTTTAACAAGGACGGCTTAAGCCTAGTCTACAACCGTAGCCCATGAGCACGACGGCTGCTCCTCGATATGGGACTCCCCTTACTACCTACCCAACGGGGAAATCTTCCCATAATGAGGATAAGGAGGGGCCAGCAAAGAGGCGGTGAGTGGAGTCTGAAAAGGCTCCTTCAGGCATGGTTCATTCAGAATGTGGTCTCCTATTGACATGGTCGGAGGAGAGAAACGATGCTAATTTATTTGTAGAGACAGAGCAGTCGCTATGTCCACCTCGTCGATGGAGACGCTGGCCGTTATGATTGACCAACCTACTGCTGCGACAGGGAGTTAGAATCTTGAAACCATTGCTACTGCTTTGGGCGGGCCTTCATCTTTTGGGCTGAGTCGTGCTTCTTTCTTGGTCGCTAAAGGGGAAAAGGTATCATGGTCAATGACTATAAATATGAGTCTGATCTTGACCCTGATGACATCAGAATATTTGAAGAGGGTTTTACTCGTATGGTGGTACATGTAGGAGGTCCATCTCGTTTACTTGAAATCTCGTTGGATATTAATCTCCTGGGGATACGGAAGACCTGGTACTGCAGTTTGACCTTCTGTGTTCTTTCACCAAGAGTGAAGCTCTCGAGGACGTTTGTGACATCGATTTGTGTTAGAACATATTTTAATAATGCCAATTAATATACAAGTGCAGGAGTTCAAGGAAGCAAAAAGGAATTATTGGAATTGCCAGAACGAACAAGGAAGGGTATCGTTCTCAAAAGATGTTGCCCCAAATTCTTATGATGCACAAGGAAAGAATCAACTCTACATCAACAAAACTAGATTATTCTATGATTTTGGGAAATCAAATCGCCGGTAATGAATTAAAGACTCAACGCAATCCGTGATTGACGAGTTAGATCAAATCACTAAAGATCAATTAAATCTAGAGGATCCGGACAGCAGTCAAGATCAGAAGGTCCAAACATCAAGGAAGAATTATGTCAAACCCATCGATTACCAAAGGAAAGAATCTAACGAGAAGCAACGGCTAGTACCTTGTTCTTAGAAAGAATCAACTCTTTCAAAGGATCAAAACCCTTGGGTTGAAAATCCTTCACCAACCATCATTGTATAAATTCATAGTGCAAACCAATCCTTAGTATACTTTGATCGAACCAAAATAACTCTATTTAATTTACTGCAAACAAGCATAGTAGCCTATATAGATCTGTTGTGTAACAAGTCAGTGATAGAAAGAGAGCATACAACTAGTGAGCCATTGTATCAAACGAGTGCTAAACAATGAGAGACAAATATCAAATTTGTACTCGAAAGAAAACTCATTTGCTTGAAGAGAATTCCTTGCAACTCAATGGGACTGGATTAAGATTCACATTGAATCCGAACCAGTATAAAATTCCGGTGTCTTTAATTTCTGTACTTACTTTCTGCTTATTATTTTGAATCTGTCTATCTGCAGGATTGCTATATTAAGTCGACTACCAAAGTTTTAAGTCAACTTATTACGATTTGTTTGAATTATATACAATTCACCCTCCCCCCTCCCTCTTGTACTTTCAATTGGTATTAGAGCAAGGCTCACACTTTTGCCTTTTGCTTAACAGCTTGTGAGAAAAAGATCATGGCAAATCAAGTTATAGTTGGAGCTCTATTTAGGAAGGAAATTCTCAAGTATGACCACCTTACTTCAATGGAAAACACTTCCCCCGCTGGAAAATCCGCATGGAAATCTTCACCAAATCATACAATGTGAAAGTCTAGAGAGTTATCAAAAAAGGAAACTACCCATTGCCCGCGAGCACACCACTGCCCAATGACCATGATGATATAGAATCATACTCAAAGGAGCAATTGGAAGTTGTACAAATAAAGCACAAGGCAAGGAATCTGCTTCACAATGCAATAAGTGGTGAAGAATATGAAAAGATTTCCAGTTATGATACTGCTAAAGAAACGTAGGATAAACTCGAAGTCACATATGAAGGTACCAGCAAGGTAAAGGAAACCCATATAAATATGTTAGTTCACAACTGTGAACTATTATCAATGAAGGAAAGAGAATCCATCGAAGAAATATTTGCCCGGTTCAGTAAAATAATCAGCGACTTAAAAGCTTTTGGCAATCTATACACCATGGTGATCAAGTTAGGAAAATTCTCAGAAGTCTAACAACCACCTAGAAGACTAAAGTTGTCACTTTGGAATCTCAAGATCTTCATAAGTTATCATATGATGAACTACGAGGAGAGCTCATTGCATTTGAAAGAACGCATCTAAAGAAGACAAATCAAGAGGAGAAGAAGAAAATTGTTGCATTTAAAGCCACTACTGAAGCTGCATGAAATTGATGATCCTGAAACTCTACAAGAGGAAATCGCTATAATGTCCATAAACATGGATGGATTAATGGAAAGATATAGAAATACAAAGAAAGTAAGATTTCCACCAAGAAGATCTAGACAATACAATGAACAAGACAAGAATGATGGAAAATGCTATGAATGTGGAATGTTTGGACACATCCAAGCGGAATGTCCAGAACTGAAGAAAAAGATCTCCAGAGGATTCAACAAGAACATATCATTTGGAAGCTGGAGTGATGAGGATGACTCAAACTACGAAGAAATAGCAAATATTTGCTTCATGACAATTCTTGAAAACGAGATCAACAAAACTTCAGGATTTTGGACAGATGAAGATGATTCAGATAATGAAAACTGTTTTATGGCAAAAGGAGAAACTAGCGAGGTAAGACCTTATGACTGTGAAATATGCAACGAATTACAAGACATACTTGACTCCACCCTAAATGAGTCTCAAAAGATGATGAATGAACTCAAGAGACTCACCAGGGAAGTCAAAGACTGGAAACTCAAGCATGAAGTATGTGAAATTGAAAAAAACGTACTTCAAGAAGAGTTTGAGGAATTGCAAATGTTGTTTAACAGCTTGCGCAAATCCACCAGTCACAGCTCTATTAGGTCAAACCAGATGACTTACAAATCAACTGGAAAAGAACCAATCAGAACTAGATCGACTAGTCAGTCGAACCAGTCGACTTACAAGTCAAGTGGAAAGGAATCAGCAAATCCTATGACTGATAATTCCAACTCATATGAAAGACCTGAAAACAGGTATGGGATTAAATGTCATTATTGTAACAAAAGTGGGCATAAATATTCTGGTTATCACTTTCATAAATCTCAAATGTCCGGATGGGTTTGGAAACCTAAGAACTCCGAATCCAGTAACACTAACTCACCAGGACCCAAGCAAGCTTGGGTACCTAAAAGAAAGTAATATTTCGGTATTGCAGGAACACCACAGAGTAAAGCGCAAAAGAAAATGGTATCTAGATAGTGCGTGTTCCAGTCACATGACAGGTGACAAAATCCTATTTAAGGAAGTTACAAATATTAATGGAGGAAGCGTCAAATTTGGAGATGATTCACGAGGCAAAATAATTGGCACTGGAACTATTCCTTTCAACAACAGCTATGACATCACTGAAGTATATCTAGTTAATGGATTAAATTATAATCTTCTCGTCAGAAGTCAACTCTGTGACTCAGGATATGAGGTAAAATTTAAGAGAACTGGATGTGCCATCGAAGACGAATCAGGTAAAGTAATTCTTCCTGGAAAAAGGTATGGAAATATTTATATACTTGATGGTTTCGAAAATATAGGTGGTCACATATGCCTAACCTCTATGTCTAATAATCCCTGGTTGTTCCACAGGCGTTTTGGTCATGCTAGCATACATCTAATTGAGAAATTATCCAAATGTGATTTAGTCATCGGGTTACCTAAATTGAATTTTTCTAGGACTCACATTTATGATGCGTGTCAGATGAGTAAGCAAACTAGAAACTCTTTCAAAAATAAAGACATAATATCTACCTCAAAACTACTGTAGTTACTTCATATAGACCTATTTGGACCGACTAGAACTGCTAGTATATGAGGTAAGAAATATGCTTTTGTTATTGTTGATGACTTTTCACGCTTCACTTGGGTAATTTTTCTGTCTCATAAAGATAAAGCCTTAAGAAACTTTGAAGTCTTCTGCAAAAGGATTCAAAGACAAAAGGGTTATCCAATCTCCATAATCCAAAGTGATCATGGAGGCGAGTTTGAAAGCAAGGCGTTTGAAGATTTCTGTGATGATTAAGGGTACACTCACAACTTCTCTGCTCCTCTCTCACCTCAACCAAAATAGATTTGTGGAAAGAAAAAATTATAACACTTCAAGACATGGCAAGAACAATGCTGTTAGAACATTTTCTACCAAATCATTTTTGGGCTGAAGGTGTGGTACTGCATGCCATATTCTAAATCGATGTTTCATAAGGCCCATTCTGAAAAAGATTCCGTATGAAATCTGGAAAGGTAAGCGTCCTAACATCAATTACTTTCATCCATTTGGAAGTAAGTGTTTCATTCATAATAATGGTAAGGACAATCTTGGAAAATTTGCTCCAAGAAGTGACGAAGGTATTTTTCTTGGTTATTATTTAAATAGCAGATCATATATAGTTTTTAATAAACGTACTTTGCGCATTGAAGAATTAGTTCATATCATTTTCGATGAAAATAATCCCTTGGTCGAGAAAGGTATCAATGCAGGTGATGAAGATTAGACTCAAGAAGTTCAAGAAAAAGGAAAATCACAGGAGTCATCTAGTCTTACAGATGTAGCCTAGTCAACTGAATAAGTTAGAAACAACACTCCAGAACATCGTGTGGAGTCAACTACTAGCACTGTTCGACTAAAGGAGTGGACAAATGAATCTGAATATCCATAGAAATATATCATAGGGGATCCAAATGAAGGTATGAAGATCAAGACTGCCCCAAAAAAGAAAGCAAATATCGCTCTGATCTCTCAAATAGAGCCACGAAAGGCAAATGAAGCATTGAAATACACAAGCTGGGTAAAAGCCATACAAGAGGAATTAGATCAATTCAACAAGAATCGAGTATGGAAGCTGATACCCCGACCTGAAAATGTTTCCGTCATCGGAACAAAATAGGTGTTCAGAAACAAATTAAATGAAGAAGTAAAAGTCATAAGGAACAAAGCTAGATTAGTCGCTCAAGGCTATTCACAACAAGAAGGAGTTGACTATGATAAAACCTTTGCTCCAGTAGCCTGATTAGAGTCTATACGAATCCCGTTAGCTTATGCATCATTTAGAGGATTCAGATTGTTTCAAATGGATGTCAAAAGTGCTTTTCTAAATGGATTCATCGAAGAGGAAGTTTTTGTGAAACAACCTCCAGCCTTTGAAGATTCAAAATTTCCTTATCATGTGTACAAGCTCACTAAGGCCTTATACGGACTGAAACATGCTCCACGTGCTTGGTATGACATGTTAAGTACCTTTCTTGTTGTTCATGGGTTCACCAAGAGGTAAAATTGATACTACTCTATTCATTAAATGATCAACAGAAGGTAATCTTATCATTCAAATTTATGTTGATGATATTATTTTTGGTAGTGCTAACTCTCTATTGTGCAAGGAATTTGCAAACCTCATGCAAAGTGAATTTTAAATGAGTATGATGGGTGAACTCACATATTTCCTTGGGCTTCAAATTCATCAATCTGATGAGGAAAACTTTATATGTCAAACTAAATATACCAAGGAGCTAATCCAAAAATTTGGCATGAGCAATGCAAAATCAATTGGGACTCCTATGAGTCCGGCTACAAGTTTGGATAAAGATGAACATGGTACTTTGTTGATGAAACCAAATACAGAGGAATGATTGGATCTCTACTATATCTGACCACTACTCGACCATATATTATGTTTAGCATTTGTAAATGTGCGAGGTTTCAGTCGGCTCCCAAGGAGTCATATCTAACTGTTGTAAAAAGAACTATTCGATATTTTATTGGCACAGTATCTCGTGAATTGTGGTTGTCACACCTCCCTTTTTACTACCACAACATGCATAAGGTGTATAAATACACTTGTAGGGTATACCCCGACGCTCAATTACCCGAAACGGATAAAATAACGTAAGGGAAGGAGTTTTTCCAATTTAAGGACAATCGGTTCGGGATTTTATTAGAGATTAATCAGAGTCGCCACTTGGGAATGACAATGGTGTCCCAAGTCACCGGTTAATCCCGAATCCGAGGAATTTTGACTCTTGAAATGTCTGCGAAGCAGAGGTCCGGATAAGGAACTCTGTTAACCCGGGAGAAGGTGTTAGGCACTCCCGGATTCCGTGGTTTTAGCACGGTCGCTCCATTGTCGTTCTTGACTTTTGTTTGACTCAGTTATATTTTAATAACATAATGTGCTTTTACATTAAATATTATTTTTTTTAGGAATTTGCGGTATCGCGAAAACACGCCTCAAGTCATACCGCAACCAGTACGCCTATGACCTTTGATGTATTTCGGCTTTACCGAGATTTGGATTTGAGTCGCACCAAGTGCACACTCATTCATAGGAAGATATATTAAAACCGGGCCCTAAAATAATGTCTATCGGCTTTTAAATATTTTGGGAGAAGCTATGGAATTCGCTATTAGCTTTCCCGGATCTATTTGTGTTTATATCATTACTAAATGGGGGCTCCGATTGTTATTCGGGCGAGGCTCATCCCAATTAATTTTAAAGGATTCAATACTTGTATTTAACTACGTTTTCTACACTTGTTCTTTCCTTAATCGTATTAATATCATTATAATAATCCAGGCCCGTGTGATTTCTTGTTTAATTGGGCCTGGTCTTCAGGTTGTTTTGGGCTTAAGCTTGCTGGCCTTATTACCTTCATATTGTAGTTCAAAGATAGTTTGCATATTAAGCCAAAAAACCGATAAATATAATATGAAATAACGATAAGTGCAAAGAACTATAAAACGCTAATCAACTGGATTTAAGAATTGAAATCAGATTGATTTTATTCATTGAAAAAGTAGAGCTATTGTACAGGAAATTCTATAGTTACAACTAATTAGGAGAACTAAATTAACAGGCTACTTTTATCCACACCTCTGTTGATCTAATTGTTAGCCATATTACCAGATTATTACACTAAGGAAATTTGCACAATGTTTATCACTAGAGTTATGCTAATTTGCTCTTATTGCGTTATCCAGTTGTAGATGAATTATTATACTCCCTAATCATTATTCTCTTTTTGACCACTCACATCCAGATTCAGGCCCTTAATAATTAATTAAACTGTACAAGTAGAACTTAGACAACCCAATTATTTAATTGCAATAATCCCGAGCATCTAAGTAATTCAACACACTTATACTACTGATTTACCAAGACTTTAACACTTCATCGTGAATGACTCAATGTTTGATCTAATGTTTCCGATTTTAAAGTTCCTCTACACTTGAATGACTCCTAATGTATGAGTATGATTTATGAATCTACTGTTGGTGAGTGATTACCAATTCTGAAATCATTACTAGTTAACTTATGTTTTAATGTTATTACCTAATTAACTAAGTGAGGTACTAATTCATACTACTACTATACTACCACTACTACTAGTTATTACATAGTTTCTGTTTGGTCTTTGTTCTTCAGCTGCTATACTACTTTAAAGTTACAAATCTACACACTACTATACTGACAATTGAATTAAAACAGAAGTAAAGAAGACATCAGTATTCAGATTCGATCCTTGAACTTCATTTTATCCACACTTCAACATTACATTTGAGCAGGATATGTACCTGGTTCAGCAAAAAGATCCAATGAGTTCTAGGGGGGGCAAGTAATGAGCAAGTACAGCAAAGAACAGCAGCAATGCAACAATGATGATGAAGGAAAGCACAGCAACAGCAACACAGCAAAACAACAACAGGAATATCAGAGAAAAACCCAAGTAGATAATCGAACAAAGCCCAGAAAAACCAGATTAAAACCACAAGCTCTCACACCCGGAATTTCCAGAAATGATCACTACTAAATTGCTATGTTTTCCTAGTGTTTCTTCTCAATAATTAGCCTAAGTATGAATTTCAGATTGCTCAATGTTGGAACCCCTTTTTCAGCTCTTTGAAGGTGTATTTATAGCTAACCTAAGGCTGAAACTTGGGGAGAAAGTTATGGGATTTTCTCCCACTTCTCCCCCTCCTAAATTTATTAAATCTCCACTTAGGTCCCCATTTTCAGTTATCAAAACCCTTCCAGCATGTGCTGGAAGGTTCCAAAAGATTCCTTTTAGGGCCTTTTACTAGTATGACCTTAGGGGTTAAAGATTTTTACAGATTTCCCATTTTTAGGAGACCATTATACCCCTAAATCTCTGCAAAATTGCAGAAATCGGGAGCATGAATGTCCCTATTACCCTCCTAAGTTCTTACTAGTTACTATTTTACCTTTTCAATACCCAATTGTGCCCCTAAGAGCACTGCTGATTTACCAGCTTGCCTAGGGCAGATTTTAGCTAGTTTTGAACTTATTTAACTAATAGCCAGCCCTGGCATTAGTATTTAAGGGCTGGCCAGATTTATTTTAAAAACTATTTCAATTTTAGCCACTTTTAAACTAATTCCAGTCAATTAAACCCAATTTATTCTTAATTAAAGCTAATTGCAGGCATAGCCTGTTTTATTGTTATGATTAAACTATTTAAGAACTAGCCAGTCTCAAGTTGAGACTTGGCTTGGGCTATCAAAGCCATATACTGAACAGCTGGGCCCAAAACCTTTACAGGTTTGGCCACTTTGCTGTTCAGGGCTCAATATAGAGCCTGGGCTAGTCTGCATTTGCAAACATAGCCCTTTTGCACAACCAGCCACTGTTAACAGTGAGCTGTGTGTTAGGGCCTTATAGAATAGGTCAACCCTTTGCAAGGTTGACCATTCTTAGACCAATTATTTAATTAACAGCCTATTTTGTGATTTTCATCTTTATCCTATCCTAAAACACTTAATAAATGTTTTCAATTTTAACTACCCAACAAGTTTATACACTACTGCAGCTATAACCAATTCCACCTAAGCATGAATAAGTATTAACAGTAATCTTCTTAACACAAGACTGTTGCAAACATAGCCATTTTTTACAAAATTGCACACATAGCCATGAAACTAAAGTTACTCATCTATTAACCAAAACTCAGAGAAAGGGATTGAATATTGTTGAATTTCAATCAAAGACTTATAACTCAGGTTTCACAACAGTGTGTCAATTAATTATGAAACAAGCATAGTCAGAACTCTCTTATGCTTAGAAAATTACTAAAAACCTTAATGATGCTTAACATGGTCTTGACATAAACATGTATAGATAAAACTCGTGAAGCAGTCTCAGATGAAAACATGATTTGCAAAGGTCAGAGATAGGCATGAAGAAACAGTAAAGAATCATACTACATTTATCATGTGAAGCAACAGAGAAGAAACAGAATCAGCTAACCATGCTCAAAAGATGTGACATAAACCCCATCATTAGAGAAAAATCATGGTCTTAATCAGAAGATTTAAGAGAATAGACATAGATAAGGTAAAACAGACTTAGTATAAGATACTAACAGCTAATCCTAGCCATGAAACTAAACATGAGAATAAACAGAGGAGAAGAAGTTGTCTAATATCAACAAGATGAAGATGCCTAACACTAACAAATGACGAAGAAGACAACTAAACTAAACATGTGAAGAATGAAGAGAAGAACAACCATGCTATCGAAGACTAATAGATCAGAAATCACAATAAAGATGAAGAAACACAAGATGAGAGATAGATTTTTACTCAGAGAAACAGACAAATATGAAGATGAACGAAGCGAAAAGAAAACCTAGCTCTGGCATGGGTCTTTCAAACCAAGGCAACAAAAACAGTCAAAGATGAATCACAAAACCCTAATACTAAATAAATCTTTCGAATCAGAGAACCTAAGCAGAAAACTAACATAGGACGGAATCACAGAAGAGAGACATGAGCAATAAGCAAGTAACAATGAATGGATCACAGGATTTCAAGATAGAAAAACAAAACAGGCGGAAGCATCAAAATAAACAATGAAACAGCAAGAAAACATGCATGCAAGCAAATAAACAGAAACAAATAAAGCATAAAAGGGGTGAGGGTACTTAGCTTGCAGGGCCGGTCCCCCAAGCTTCCTAAATCTCTTCTTTTTCTCACTTCTCTCACGAGTTGTTTTCTTCTTTATTCTCTTTTCTCGTTTTCCTTTTCTTTCATTCTTTTCAGAACTCTCTTTTCTTCGATTTTTCTCTGAATTTTCTTTTAGGCTCAAAGGGGGAGCCTTTTTGGATTTCGGCTTGAAAAGGAGTGTTTGGGTGAGGGTAAAGAATGATTCTTGATTGGGGTTTGAACTTGGGGTCGCCGGAGTTAGGGTTCCGACGACCCTTTTTGGGATATTCGAAACATTCTGGTGAGATTCGAAGGTAGCCAGTGGTATGGTTGGGTAGATCTAGTGGAGAGGAATAGAACGGCATTGGTTTCATGGGGTTCTTCATACTTTGGGTGGTCACCGGTGTAACTCCGGTGACCGGGACTTATGAAGACGAGGTGTTTTTCTGGGTTCTCGGGTGTGCTATGAAACGAAGAAGAAGGAGAAGAAGAGGGGAGTAGTAATAGGCACTACTGGAAAGTAAGCCTATGGCAACGGAAGTTGCCGCAACTGTTGTATAACCGTGGCCATATATCCTCTATTGCAACGGTTTTAACCGTTACCAAAGGTTTTGGATGTAATTAGTACACTTTAGCAACCAAACCGTTGCCATTGTATAATAACCGTTGCCGTACGTTTTCCTATAGCTACGGTTTCTTTAACTGTTACAATATATCTATGAGTGGCAACGGTTTTTATCCAAAATATATTTATAGGAACGGTTAGTGTTCTCTCCTAAATTTTTTCGCTTAGCCCGCCAAATCTAGTACTCTATAATTAAACCGTTTTACCTTTTTTTTAATTTTTAATATATAATATATAGTCAAAACCCACAATTTTTATTTATTTTCTAAATAAAAGTAGATGTGGTCTAGCTCCAGTTACCTTTTCACCCCAAATCTAAACCCGTTTCACACTTTTCCTTTAGCTGCGATCAACTCTTCCCCCAATTACTCTAATCCATCATCCCCATTTTTCCTTTTTCGTTTCACTCTAGCACCAGTCACATTTTCCCGAATCTCAATCTTTTTCACTTTTCCCTCATCTCCAATTACGATTTCGATTTTCCTCAAATCACACTAATTCCTCAGACCCATTTTCCCCTTTTAATTTCACACATTGAAATCCCTCAAATCCAGTAGTCCAGTGAGAGATCTTCAGAAGATATGTGTCTGTTTCGCTAACATTCAGGCTATCTGCTCAGCATCGTCTTGTTCAACCTACGAACTCGGCAGTCGGTGATTTCTATAGCAAAAATCTTCGACGCAGAAGACACTCCGTCAGAAACTGATTTTAGATGTAAGTTTTTCTTTTTCAATTTGTGTATTTTCTTCCGTAATCGTTCCTTTTTTCTATAATATTTAGGGTGTGGTGGTGTAGTTAATATCTTACTTTCGGTTGATTTTTTGAACCCCAATTGTTAGGGTTTTATTTTCGTTAGGGTGTGGCTAGTGTGAGTCTAAATTTTTAGAATGAATGTTCATATAGATAATTTGCCAAAGATGATTTTTCTAAAAGGTCAGTCTTTAAGTTATGTTTGCTTTTGACATCTTGAATTTATTAAAACTTTGATCGTAGTCTATTTTTCCGTATTGCATTCACTCTATATTTGGAATTTTTCTGAAGTTGACTCTAAATATCAGTTTATGAATTTTATATTATTAATATGCATAAACTATGTTTCATAAGGCCTTTGCGTTGAATTTAGATCTCATTCTTACAGGGTATAATCTATGAAAATTTCTTATCGTTCATTACTAGTTTGTCGAATTGGCAAACCTCTAACTTTAGGGTATCAACTCCTGAGTTTTCGAATGCTCAAGAGCATTGTGACTTGTGATATGGTGCTAAAAGTCTTAAATTCAGTATTAAGGTAAATTCTTAAAAATTAAACTAGTTGTACTACCTCACTCAAATTCAAGCTTATTTCATGAGATGAGAATTGCCCAAAATCATATGAGAAAATAGTTATTAATTCGCTCGATCGTGTGGCCTTAAAAATTTTCAACCATAGAAAGAAGAATTAGTGCTTCATGCTAGGTGTAGCTGCAATCAAACCTGTCAAATTATGTTTATTTACTAGCAGCCAAGAATTATTGCTTCATGCTAGGTTTCTCTTAATTAGCAGCCAAGTTTTGAGCTTAGCGCTCAAGTCGTGTGATAATTTTTCATGAAGTGATAGGAATATTTAATAGTTTTCTCAATTTGATTTTTGCCTTTTGTGCTTTGTAGGCTCATATCCATTATGGCTTCGAAGTGCTCTGTTTTTGTATGTGAACTATATATATATATATATATATGAATCTTCTACAATTCTAACATAGATGCATGCAATTTGTCTTCCAATTATAATATTCTCCAATGTAGTTGATTGCCTGATGCATTGCTTTTTTTGTTTTGCAGAGAAGGAAAGCTGGTCAATTTCGGTCGTTAGCTACGAGCTGTTTATTGCTTGTATCCAATATGGAAGATATGGATGCTCCTTTTACTGTTGATTTGCAGGTTACTTAAATTTATCAGCAGGTGATATGCTTTCTCTATTTGTAATAGTTGAATCTATATGATAAAGATACTTGTGTTCTAAGTGCGTGTATTTTGTGGTTATGGCGACATTAGTACCTTGCTCTTCTACTAATTTCTTTTGTGGTTAGTTTCTTGCTACCCAAAAGGCCAAAACTAATGGTAATTTTGGGTACTACATGAGCTTGCCTATCTTCAGAGTAGGAAATCTCCCTGTCCTTCTCTTTAGCCCTGAGAGGATCCTTTTCAAGAAACGGTGAAGGCAGAACAGACATCTTTTAGGTGCTCTAGAGCTTTATATTCTATTGACAATGAGTTGAGAGTAGCAGAAGCACGGCAAAATTGGACTTTCTGTCAATGGATTTTGTATTGCTATTTTATGGTTGTTCAATGTACGGCCAAGAACAACTGCAATTTCGTGAAGAATATGTCATTCATTTTGTGCTTCCAACATTCTTGCCTTGTCCGGTTAGTAATGAGTAAGTTTTTCTTTTATTGATTGGCTGTTGCACCTAAGAGACTTTTGTGGCTATACACGGGTGAAAAGAAATAGCTTCTCATTATAGCATGTCAAGCAAGTGAGAATGAAATTGAAAAAAGGTAACAACTTCCTTAAAAGCTAAATCTGTTTAGTATTGGTGAAGCATGTTATAGGGTATTTTTCTCCAGTATTAGTAGTGGGGAGTTAACTGACATAAAAAGAAAATTGGATTACCAAATTTAATCTTGCAGATAAAAGTGAGAACATATTTGCAATCAAGGTTGTGGGTCTAGTATCAAATTTAGGAATATTTGCTCGGTTCTGGTGCAGGCGGTTCAAAAGAGAGGGCCATTTTCAGTGATCTTTACCTTTGGGGTAAGGGGTGGGTGGGTGGATTGATACCTTAGACATATCTTTTTATGATATTTTCCTTATTACACAAATAGAATTGCTTGATGAATGATCTGGTAATGTGATAGGAAACAAAATAATCTTTAAGAGGAACCATCTAATTATTAGAATATAACTGCGTTTAAGAAGAGTTCGTCCAGTTTCCAATCCTGCATGCTAGGTTATTATACATTTGCCATTCACAAGTTTTGAGCTTAGCACTCAAGGTTTGTGGGTTCATTGTGAGGTCTTCAAGTATTCTGTACAGATCAAAGAGTTCGTCCAGTTTACAATCCTGCATGTTCCTTTTTAATTGAATGTCCAGTAGTTCCTTTCCCTGTTATGTGCTATTGTGTTAATGCAGATCTGGTTTCTTTTAAGAAATTTATTGTTTTTTTATGTTGTAAGTTTCGAGACATATTCCTGGATGAGCTGTGAGGATAGGACCTTTTCAGTTTCTTCATGTCCTCTTTCAGTGCTTTCTTCCTTATCCTTTCTGTGATAATACAGATCATGTAGAATATTTTCAGAACAAATGAAGCGTCAGGACCAGGAGTGCCGACAATTAAGGGCTCTTTTTCAGGATCTTGAAAGTAAGTTCATAAACTCCTCTTCTTCTTTCAGCTTTTAGTCCAAAAGCCACTGGTTTTAGGTTTTAGTCACAGTAATATGAAATGTTTGCCTGTGCTAATGAAACCCATTGTATGTTTCAAATAAAGATCTGTTGGTGTCAATGTGTCCATCCATATCATTGAGTTATTAATATTATAGGCTCTAATTCTAGATATACCTATGCTACAAGTATATGTACTTATTTATATAGTTGATATTGTTAATTTATTTGTTACAGGTAAGGGCATAAAAAAGTTGATCGGAAATGTACAGGTGTACATACATTCTCATATCCTCAGTCATGCAAACATCTGTCGACTTCATTTCTGTCAAATTAATGATTATTTTACTACTGATGAGTCTTCGCAGTCTGTCTTTTCTCAATTTTCACCTGCGCCTGAGCTCTTTCTTTGGTGGATGTTACCATGGCATATGTGTTTACTAGATGCGTGGTTTTTAATCGAGAAAAGATGTATTTTTTTGATAAAACATTATTTAGGCTGTGTGCCATTTGTCACTTCTAATTATTTCAAGAAATTAGAGGATGGTGATATTGTACATGTTGATGTTACTGTATATTACAAAGGGGTTCATGGTTCAGTAGAAATGGTACTTGCTTACTAAGTTTTTTATTTGTGTGCTGTTAGTCTCTATACAGAGTGACGAACGGTTGAAATAATAGAAGGTATTGTTTTTCATACATGAGAGTTTGTTGTGTTGTGAGACTTGAATTTTCAAAGTTGAGTTCTTTTTGTAGTTGTAGCATTTCTTTAGTAATCTTTTATATACAATTTGCTGTCTGCGGGATTGGTTGTATTGTGGAGATGAGACTATATCTTGAGAGCCTACTAGTGAGGGTTTAATTATTATACTTAAAAACCTTTGATTTCTGCTTGTGTAATCTCCATTCACGAGGTATTTTTTGTTTGTAGTTTTGACTTGTAGAATTGTGGTTGCAAATTTTTAAACTTTATAGAGCATGATGGATGTTGTCAATAACGTAGTTGTTTCTGTAAACGAGTTGGGCTTTGGAAATGGTGTTCACCAACATCCTGAAGTTGTTGCTGGCATACCAAATGGGATGCCTCATGCAAGTTCCAGTACTGAAGAACTAGAGAGGAGTTTCCAGAGTACAGCAGTATTGAATGATAGTGAACAGTTGACTCTTCTGTCCAAGAGGTCAGTCGTGAAGCTATGACAGCTGCAGAAAGCAATGCTGGTGTCAGTTCCGAGGTAAGGGTTTGTTCCGTTCTTTTAAATTGCATCCGAAACAGTCATCTTCCACTGATGCAAAGAGTAAATCATTCAGTGACAAGAAAACTACTGAGTTCTGGTGTGGAAATTGGGATTGTCAAGTGTACACCCTTTGAGGTTTACTGTATTGTGATGGTAGGGGTGGGGTTAATTGGAGGAGATGTTGGTGAATTATTATACCTGAATATTCTTGGAGAATAATTGATATGAAAGTATTAATAATTTGCTTGTAGGTGATAAATATTGTAATTGCCAGCACAATACAGAAAGATGGGTGTTCTAGGTGTTTTTCCCTCGATTTTTTATTAAATATTGTCGGTTCAATACAGAAATTGGCAGCTCTATATTTTCTCCATTCACGTATTCATCTTTGGATCCTCCACCACATGAGGTGGTTAGGTGATGCAATGGATAATTCATTTCCAGTGGTTCTTTGTCGATCCTTAAATACATACATCACTTTCAAAAGCAAATTAGTACATAGCTAAGTCCTCTATGTTGGTCATGTTTCTTGCCTCAGAGCAACTTCTTTATCTTTGGTTTGGGCATAATTCATTTTGCAAATCTCACTTTATACTCTTTTGTAGGTGGAATAGATGAATTGATGGAAGACGGAGGCAGTAATCAAGATCTAGACCTTACTTGAATTTTGAATTTTTGATTATTATAGATGCATGTGGCGGTTTTAGGAACGTTTATTATCAAAATATTTTATGTTGAAATAATAAATGTATGTTATTGGTCATCACTATCTATGGATTTTTTATTAATTTGCCGGACAATTTGGATTATTAAAAGTTTCATTTTGTATTTATATAAATTTTAGTATTTTATAGTTTATTGTATATATATATGTAAAATCTTTATTTACAACAGGGTGCACTATTTTTAATTCAATTAAACTGTTACATCTAACAAAACTGTTGCCATAGGGTTTGAAAATCGTTCCAAAATAATATAAAAATCGTTACAATAGGTAGATCGACCGTTGCCATAGGACTTGCAAACTGTTCCAAAATAATCTAAAAACCGTTACAATATGTAAGAGAGCTGTTGCCATAGGATCTGCAAACTGTTCCAAAATAAATCCATAAACTGTTGCTATAGGTAGTTCAACCGTTGCAATATCTTAAAGAAATCGTTGCCTTTTCTGTAATACCCATAACGGTTAAATAGATATAGTAACGGTTTAAGACCGTTGCATTTAACTTTATGGTAACGGTTATTAACCGTTGCAGTTGATAAGAATAATCGTTCCAACAGGAAGAGGGGAAACCGTAGCGATAGACTGCTCTATAGCAACGGTTATCGGAACCGTTCCAGGGACCGTTCCTATAGCTCTATTGGCACGGGAGCAGATGTGACGGTTTGTAAACCGTTCCAATATCTCTACGGCAACGGTTTAGCTACCTACTGGAACGGTTTTCCCTGCGTTGCCATAGGTGAATTTTCCAGTAGTGAGGAGCCGGCGACCACCGTAGGAGTGGTGGCCGCCATGGCCGGCTAGGGCTTCTGGACGAAGAAGATGAAGAGGTGAGGGAGATGAAGAGGCGGCTGTCTCTTAGGGTTTTTGAATTGGCGAAATGAGACAGCCGCTTCAGACAAGGCCTTTTTATAGGCCAAATATCCGATGAAATCTCGACCGTTCGTTTGATCAAGATCGACGGCTTTGAATGAGCGTTACTTAAACGCCGTCGTTCGATTGTTAGAGAGGCTAAGGTCTTTGGCCGCTAGATTAAATTGAATGAACGGCTGAGATTGAATCTCATTATTAATTAATTCCCTTATAATTCAAACATTATTCTCAGCCGTTGATTTGAGGAGACGAACGGCTGAGATCATCTCTGCTTACAGCCTTTGGACCGGGTCTGTTTGGGCTTAAGGATTGGGCCAACGGTTTGGACCACAATTGGCCCAAATTCATTTACACAACATATATATATTTTATATTTTCTGATTTTAATGATTTTTATGTATTTTCTTTTATTCTTTTTTTTTTCTTTTTCTTTTATGAAAAATATAAATCCTAATTTTCCTACTTACTCTAATTTCCTAGTATTTTTTGGTAATTTTCTGCTATTTTTCCTTTATTTCTACTACTTAAGCTATTTTACTAATTTTCTAATTAACTAAACTAACAAATTAATTACTACTATTTTTTGATTTTTTCTAATTTCTTACTTATTCAAACACACAAAAATATAACTAGCTTCAAGCAAAGCAAGTAATTGCACTCAAAAACATATTTATTTTAATTTTGGAATTATTTGCCTGGTGCAAAAATCATGTGCTCACAGTGGTATCCTTGATCTAACTCATTTAAATTAGAAGGTTTTTTAGATGCGGATTTAGTAGATGATAAAGAAAACATGAAAAGCAAGAGTGGCACTTGTCAATTGCTGGGAAAGGCCTTAATATCCTGGAACAGTAAAAAGCAAGCATCAGTCATCATGTTGACTATTGAAGCTGAGTACACATCCATTGGTCAATGTTGTGCACAACTACTGTGGATGTCCCGTCAATTGGGTGACTATGAACTCTCTTTTAAACTTATACAAATATTTTGTGATAATTCTAGTGCAAGTTGTCTTTCTAAAAATCATGTGCATCACTCTAGAGCAAAGCATATACACATTAAATATCATTTTATTAGAAATCATGTTCTTAAAAGTGACATAGAATTAGCTTTTGTTAGTACCTCTGCCCAATCAGCTGATATTTTTATCAAACCGCTGTTAGAAGATATATTTTGTTCTTTAAGAGAATCACTTGGCATTATTTGTCTTTCAAAAAATTGTTAGGACCAAATTGTTACTTTTCAAAAACTTGTCATAATTGTTTTTCTTCAGTGTATTAATTACGCTGTCACACCTCCTTTTTCCGCACCGCACACAACGTAAACGTAATGTGCCACTGTTTAATACTACACCCCGAGAAGGGATATAATAATAATCAGTGAAGGAGTTTTTCCACTTAAAGAACAATCGAAACGGGATCAATTTATTTAATTTAGAGTCGCCACTTGGGAAAATAATGGTGTCCCAAGTCACCGGTTGAATCCCGAATCGAGGAAAAGATTGACTCTGTATTACAGTCTGTGTACCAGAAATCCGGATAAGGAATTCTGTTAACCCGGAGAAGGTGTTAGGCATTCCCGAGTTCCGTGGTTCTAGCACGGTCGCTCAACTGTTATATTCGGCTTGATTATCTGATTTTAATAACATGCTTTTAACTTACCTATGTGCAAATTTTAACTTTCAAACGCTTTTGATTATTATTATTTTATAAGGATTGCAACGTCACGAAAACGCATTTCGAGTCACACCGCAACCGGTACGCATGTGACTTTAATGTATTTCAGTTTCGCCGAGAGTAAGATTTGGGTCACATAAATGCACACCCGTATTTAGGAAAATAATTTATTAAAGTCGTGCCTAAAGAGTCTATCGTTTTGTTAACTTTGGGAAAGATCGTGAAATTCGCTAAACGGTCCTACCGAATCTAAATATTTTATAACAATTAATTGAGGGCCCCGTAATTTGTGTGTTTGCTTAGCGAGGCTCGTCTCAATTTTATTATTATAGGACAACTAAGAGCCAACTAGAGTTTTCTATGGATTATTCGTCTCTAAGGGCTAACTACTTTATAAATACAAATTCGGGCCATGAATTCAAGTCTGAATTCAAACAAAAGGGAACACTCTTTCAGCTTGAACCCCTACATAATTCGGGACCCGAATTTTATATTTATTAATTAACTATCACACCCCTAGTACGATTTAAAGACTTTTGGCTTCTAGCATTTGGGCGTGTACCAAAGCTCTCATCCCTACCAAACGATGCAGTTCTAATATGTAGAAACTTGTAGCACACACGAGAATGACAATAAATATATGTATTGCATCAGAACACATGTTTAGCAAATTACAATTATGATAACATACCAACTGATGCCATCAAAATAGCATTAAAACCTTGAATTTCAGCAAACATGGTAATAATAACAAAATCACTACACAAGAAGCAATTACCAATACACCTCTCAACGTTATTTACATGAACAATCTGTCAACCCTTTTTGAAAAAGGAAATATCCATTGTCTAACAAAGAAATAGATGAAGTACTAATGCAGTAGGAAGCTAATTCATTTAAATGGATAGGATATGCCTACCTGAACTTGGCCGATGAATTCAGCAGACAGATTGAATGAATCAACGATTACAACCGAACATCAACATGACTTCAAGTGACTGTTTATAGCGACATCGAGCTTCGACAGCTCGAACTCGTCGAAAACGGACAGCGACAACCTTGACGGAACTCATAAAACGAACGACAACCTCAAGAATGGTTTCATGGCTGCGCTGGCTGATGTTGTTAGTGGTCGCTGCTGGTTTTAACGATGCAGCAGACTGGTGCGAGATGGAGTAGTTGACGGGAAGCAGTGGTGATGTTGCTGCTCGACGTGAGGTAGGAGAAGGAGATGGTGCGAGAGTGTTCGACGGGTGGTTGGAGACTGTCGTGGGCTGGACGACGACGGGAATGGAGGGACGTTTTGGACAGTGACGGATTGTGGTCGACAGGAGGCTCGACGACGAGAGGGGTTTGCCGGAGGGTAGCGGCTGTAATGGTGGTCGTTTGGACAGTGACGACGTGAGGAAGGTCGTTTGGGGAGCTTGTTCATTTGGGTACAGGCTGCTGGAGCTTCAGTGGTGTCTAGGGTGTGTTTGGAGACGATAGAGAAGAGGTCGTGACAGCAAGGTGAAGGGTCGTTTGGATGGGGACTGATAGGTTAGAGGTAAGGTACTATGGAGCAGTAGCTATGGAGTTTTGGGTGAGATTCTAAGATGCTGCTGCCGTTTTTTTTTTTGGCTATCCATGGAGGGATTTCACGGGGAAGTTGCTGCTTTTGTTGCATGGACCAAAATCCTTCCATGGCCCTCTCCATTACGAACTGCCTTTAACTGAAAAATTCCAGTGCCTTGTGGTCCAGAGACGGGGAATATGCATGATACAGAATGCCTTTGGTGAGCTACTGCTACTGATGCATTATACCAAGGACCTCTAACAATGGGCTCCCCGATAGCATCTAGAATCGTCTTATTCTTACTGGTTTTTTGTTTTGTTCCTTCAAGGCCTTGCTGCTACAGCTATGATATATAGAGAGATCATCCAGAGCACTTAGAGCAACTCCTCCTGTTAAGCAAATCAGTGTCCCCGACACTATCCTTCTTCCCCATGTCTTTTTGTTTTTGTCCATCATTTGTCCACATTCTAAAGATTCCCACGTGAGAGACCAAAAATCATGGGTCTCCACGTGGGTTTCAAGGGTTATGGGCTTCGTCTCGTGCTCCGTCCGTGTCCCCCACGTGTGGTGGGCTCGGATTATTATGGGCTAGGTCCGAAAATTATAAAATCGGGTAATTTGAACCCGAATATTATTCTTTGCTCGGAATCGAGAATGAGAACACGGTGTTATTAATTAATCCTACGTAAGCAAAATAACTATAAGACTCATAATTAAAATAAAACTATTTTTTATATATTTTTTCGAGATTAAAGTAACCCCAAAATGTTGATGAAACTATTTATTTATTTATTTTCATAATTTTCATTTTTTTTAATAAAGCTAATAATATAAAGTAATATTTTTGTATTTTTCAAGTTTAAAATGACTACGAAACATTAATAAAACTATATTTTTTTTGTTATTTTTTATTTTAAGGTAAAAATAAAGTAAAAGAGTCAAAATTAGCTAAAATAACTATATTAAAACTAAACTAAATCTTTTACGTTAAAAATATAAAAAATCTCGGGTAGGGTCAAAAATCACGCGTTTACATACGCCATCAGTCTTTTCCCTCTCTTTTTAATCTGTTTTCCATCAATTTGCGGCCAAAGCTGGAAATCCAATCATCACGTCGCTTCATCTGACATCTTTTCCTTTTCTACTCAATTGTCAATTCTCCTCCTTTTAAGTTGGTCCTTTTCCGTCTCTTTAATCTCCACCATCTCCCTCAACCTCTACCAACTCCCTTTTTCAACCGGTACCAACCCTATCTTCTCTTATGGAAAAATCTTCCAAAAACCCCTCTGCTTCCACCAGGAAAAGTACCCGCTTTAAATCAAAACCCTCTTCAATGTCTTCTGAACAAGTAGATTTAGGGTCAGATCGTTCCAAAGGCTGTGCCTCTTCTCATGGAGGATACTCAGAACAATCCCAACCTTTAGGTGACAAAGTCTATAGAAAGCCTCCCATGGAGGATCCTCTTGCTTCTACTCCAAAGAAATCAAAGTTCGATTTCTCTGCCTCTCTCGAATCAGACCTCAATTTTTGGGATACCCCTAGTAAGGATTTCTTTGTTTCTCTTAAGGACAAGCCCATTGCCCATGGTAGAGTGGTAGATCTTGATCTTATGGAGTCCCTCAACTACGGTAAAGGATCTTTTCATGTCTTAAGGGTTGAAAAATTTCTTACTGTTTTTTTGCTAACGTATATGAACCCCTCATCCGTATGTTTTATGCTAATCTTCGCTCTAGTAAACCTGATAGGGTTGAAACTCTTGTTCTTGGTAAATGCATTTTTCTTGATTGTGGTATGTTTGACTCCTTTTTTTTGTCGTTCCTTTGGTTTCCTGATTTTCTTTAAGAATGTCTGGCCTGAGGATTTTGAAATCACCTATGATCGGGCTAAACAATGTATTGTAGAAATACCCGCTGAAAACCTTCCAAATCAGTTAGGGCCTAGTGATGTTAGCTTTGAAACTAGGGTTCTTGCTCACATTGTTGCAATCACTCTCCTCCCCAGAACTGGTTCCTTCTCAACCCTCTCTCAACGGATACCTTCTTTGTCTACTGTCTTATCTCCAACCTCAAAATCAAGTTGTCCTCCTAGGTTATAAATTTTATGATTGAGAGTTTGAGGCCTTGCAAGCCACAAATAAGGCCTTGCACTCTGGTGGTATATCTAAAAAGGGGGATGTAGGGGCCGTGGTGCAGAAGATCCAACCAGTCTTCCTTATGGTATGACCATCATCCACATTTTGGAAGCTCATCAAATTCCGCTTTCAGACTACCCTTCTGTTCATGTGTACACGTGCTACAACTCTAGAGCCTTCTCTAGTATGGGGTATATGAGTATCAAGGGCGTCTGGGTCAAAAAGGGTGAAGGTGATGCAAAGCCAACCCCTATGGAAACCAAGCCCTCTTCTGGTGTACATCCCTTTCCCGTTCCTGTAGACCTAACTGAAAAGTTCAGCTCCATTAACTCTCAAATCCTAGATATCAAGACTCACGTGTCTGCCACAAAGTCAATTGTGGATACTATTCATGTAATTTCTAAGGAAACAGGGTCAGAGTGTCCAAAATTAGGGTGGATGTGCAAAGGGTAAGGGAGAATGCGATTAAAGCCTTCAAGGAGGTGCATGACAGGCTGGATGGGATGAGCGTTGCTGCCAACGCCAGCTTTGAACAGATGGAGGAAGCAATCTACAACACTCTAACTTACTTTCTGAGACGATGAGATGGATGTGGTCTACAAATAATTTTTTTTCTTTTCTTTGTCTTAAAAAGTTATTTTGGTTGTGGTTGGGCTATGCCCGTGGATGTTTTTATTTTCTTTTTCCTTGCTTGTGTGTATATTATTTTTTGCTACTCCCTCTTTTGCTGATGTCAAAAAGGGGGAGAATATATTAATGCTGTTTGTGCATGCATATACTCGCTATACAGTTTATTAAGTCGACTATGCTACATGCATAGATAATATGCATATAATCTCTATCGTTTTACAAGTTAATTTGTCTATGCTACATGCATAGTATCTCTTATTCCTTGAACTAGTCAATTCAACTATGCTGCCTATGCATAGTCAATAATATACAGGTACAAGTTGACTGCACACGTTGATGGGGAGCTCAAGATTAGTTAACTACACATTTTTTTTGGGGGGGGGGGGGAGCAGAGTCAACCAATCCCAAACAGGGAAGTCAATTGTTGTCAAGATTAGCTGACTACACACATTGAGGGGGAGCCAAGTCGGCCAGTCCCAAACAGGGAAGTCAACTGTTGTTTATCTCTTTACATATATGTATATTATTTTTCCATCTTCAAAAAGGGGGATATTGTTAGAACATATTTTAATGATGCAAATTAATATGCATGTGCATGAGTTCAAGCAAGCAAAAAGGAATTATTGAAATTGCTAGAACGAACAAGGAAGAATATCGTTCGCAAAAGATGTTGCCCTAAATTCTCATGATGCACAAGGAAAGAACTAACTCTATATCAGCAAAAAGGGATTAACTCCATGATTTTGGAAAATCAAATCTGCAGTAATGGAATGAAGACTCAACGCAATCCGTGATTGACGAGTCTGATCAAATCACTAAAAGTCAATTAAATCTAGAAGATCCAGATAGCAGTCAAGATAGGAAAGTCCAAACATCAAGGAAGAATTCTGCCAAACCCATCGATTGCCAAAGGAAAGAATCTAACGAGAAGCAACGGCTAGTACCTTGTTCTTGAAAAGAATCAACTCTTTCAAAGGATCAAAACCCTTGGGTTGAAAAGCCTTCACCAACCATCATTGTATAAATTCATAGTGCAAATCAATCCTTAGTATACTTTGATCGAACCAAAATAACTCTATTTAATTTACTGCAAACAAGCATAGTAGCCTATATAGATCTGTTGTGTAACAAATCAGTGATAGAAAGAGAGCATACAACTAGTGAGGCATTGTATCAAACGAGTGCTAAAGAATGAGAGACAAATATCAAATTTGTACTCGAAAGAAAACTCATTTGCTTGAAGAGAAATTCCTTGCAACCCAAGGGGACTGGATTAGGATTCACATTGAATCTAAACCAATATAAAATTCCCGGTGTCCTTAATTTTTTCATTTACTTTCTACTTATTATTTCGATTCTCTCTATCTGCAGGATTACCATATTAAGTCTACTACTAAAGTTTTAAGTCAACTTATTACGATTTGTTTGAATTATATACAATTCACCCCCTCTTTTACTTTCAATTTGATGCATGAGGTGGTCGTTATATGCTTGAGAGTAAGTTTCTCTTTCCTTTTATGTTATTTTCATCCTTGTAAACCTTGGCCTTAATAAATTTTTTAATTTTCAAATTTATATGGTAGATATTAAAAGCGGTCGTAGAGCCAATAAAACAACAACAGCAACAACCAAGTATAATCCCACTTAGTGGGGTCTGGGGAGGATAGTGTGCACGCAGACCTAACCCCTACCCTGGGGTAGAGCGGCTGTTTATAAATAGACCCTCGACATCCTTCTCTCCAAGAAATTCCCACCTTGCTCTTGGGGAGACTCGAACTCACAATATCTTGGGCCGATACTCGTGCAAAACTTTTTTAACAATGTTGGAGAAGTATTAGCATTACCGCAACAAGTGTCACAAGTTGCACGAGTGGCTCAAGACGAGTGCCGGTAACCAGTCCCTCGACAAAGAGTTGGAGAAGCAGGAACGGAAGCTAGTGCAGGCCATTTGTAGGAGTAGCGAGCTTAAGAAGAAATATCGGATAAAGGACTATAAACTTGAAGTGGGAAAAGGGGTTGCCATAGAGTGTGAGCATTTTCAGGCAAGGGTGCGATCGATGCAAGCTGAGTTGGATCAGAACGCCATCAGGGTCGGACGATGAGTACGGAATGGACGGGAAAGTTAACCGAGCTGGAGAGAAAGGTTTTCGGAGTGGAGAATATCGAGGGTGCTTGGGCATCGGCTTTAGCAAGGGCCACGACTTCAGAGGACACTATCTGTGTCCTTCAATCCAAGCAAGAATCTGAAAGGGCGACGGTGATGCATGGGGAGGCAAGGATGGGAGAATGTATTGGTGAAACTCACCGGGAAGTTTTGACTTTGGGGGACTGGTTCGATGCTCTTGAGGCGAGAAGGCACTATTGTTAGCCTAAATCAAATATGCCTCTGTCATTGTTCCCTGTTACTTGTACAAGATTTGGGTACATGCTGAAGCCCAACATGTCATATATAACAGTTTGTAGGAAGCGGGCAATGTTTTTTAGGTCACATATGAAGAAGTGCGAGCGAAGATGCGAGAGCCTCGTGTTAATTATGGATATGATCCTACGATGCAGGAGGCTGACGAGGATGTTGATGCTGAAGATGGACTTCCTGTAGATGCTGATAGGGAAGGTGGCGGTGATGATGCCGAATGAAAGAGTTGTTCAAATTTGTTTGGGTTGTTCTTTTTTTTTAATTTGTTGTCTTTTCTATTGTTGTATTTTCCTTTGGACTTACCTGATTTTAATTGTGTGTAATCTTTGGCTATTTGCGCAGTTGCTTTGAATAAAGAGGAATTTTTTACTGTTGTATGCCTTCAGTACTTCTCTCCCTATTTTTCTTTACATAACTTTGGTGCAAAACTTCGTTTTTTCGTGTGGTGAATTCATGGTTCTCAGGGAATTCATTCTCAAATGGACTGAGTAGGACTTTGATGACGGCCTTAGCCGTAGGGATATTACTTCCGAGCTAATGTCAAAGTATTATATCATCGTAATTCAAGTGATGTCAAACACTTTTATTTAATAATAGAATTAGCGTTTGTCAAAGTATTATCCTGTCACAGTTCGAGAAAGAACGATGGAGAGTGACATGAGGTTGACTAATGGTTTATTTCCCTAAGTAGATTCATCTTTGAATTGAAACGAGGATGTATAACATTTTTGTTACTTTGAACGGAGCCAATCTTGACTTGGGTCATTCGGGTGGAACCAAACTATTGATGATTCGGGCGAAGTCACTTTTTCCTTTGGCGATAGCCCTCGGTCTTAAGGGTGTCATTTTAAGATTTTGTCGAAATGTTAACTTGTCGTTATTCGATCGAGGTCAAACTCTTATTTTTTTGGCAATGGTCCTTGGCCTTAAGGGTGTTATTTTGAGCTTTCGTCAAAATGTTAAAGCGTCATTGTTTAATCGAGGTTGAACTCTTATTTTGGCGATGGCCATTGGTCTTAATGGTGTTATTTCGATATTTTGTTGAAATTTTAACCCATTTCAATCGACGTCAAACTCTTCTTTTTTGTGATGGCCCTTGGCCTTAAGGGTGTTATTTTGAGCTTTTGTCGAAATGTTAACCCATCGTTATTCGATCGACGTCGAACTCTTTTTTTTGGCAATTGCCCTTGGCCTTAAGGTTGTTATTTAAAGCTTTAGTCAAAATGTTAACCTGTTGTTATTCAATCGAGATCGAACTCTTCTTTTTGGTGATGGCCCTTGGCCTTAAGGGTGTTATTTTGATCTTTCGTCGAAATGTTAATCGGTCGTTATTCGATCGAGTTCAAACTCTTCTTTTTCTAGCGATGACCCTTGGCCTTAATGGTGTTATTTCAAACTTTCATCGAAATGTTAATCCGTGTTATTCGATCGAGGTTGGACTCTTCTTTTTGGAGATGTCCTTTGGCGTTAAGTGTGTGATTTTTAGCTTTCGTCGAAACGTTAACCCGTCGTTATTCCATCAACGCTGGCCTCTTATTTTTTGGGGATGTCCCTTGGCCCTAAGGGTGTTATTTCGAGCTTTCATCAAAAAGGTAACCCGTCATTATTCGATTGAGGTCGAACTCTTCTTTTTGGCGATGGCCCTTGGCCTTAAGGGTGTTTTTTGAGCTTTTATCAAAATGTTAACCCGTCATTATTCGATTGACGCCGACCTCTTCTATTTGGCAATGGCCCTTGGCCTTAAGGGTGTTATTTCGAGCTTTCGTCGAAACGTTAACATGTCATTATTCGATCGACGTCGAACTCTTCTTTGGGTGATGGCACTTGGCCTTAAGGGTGTTATTTCGAGCTTTTATCGAAATTCTAACCCGTCGTTATTCGATCGAGGTCAAACTCTTCTTTTTTATGATGGCTCTTGGCCTAAAGGGTGTTATTTTGAGCTTTCACCGAAATGTTAACCCGTTGTTATTCGATTGACTTCAACCTTTTCTTTTTTGCAATGGCCCTTAGCCTTAAGGGTGTTATTTCAAGCTTTCTATGAAATGTTAACCCGTCGTTATTCGATCAACGTCGAACTCTTCTTTTTGGCAATGGCCTTCCTTCGAAATATTAACCAGTCTTTATTTCATCGAGGTCGAACTCTTCTTTTTGGCGATGGACTTTGGCGTTAAGGGTTTTATTTCGAGTTTTCATTGAAATGTTAACTCGTCATTATTCTCAGTTTTTTGGAGAGCTTTGGGGTGTCCTCTGGGGAGAGTCTAGTTTTGCGTAATTTGTGTGTATTGGAGAGTGTGATACCAAAGAGTGATGAATGCTACTATCCTGCTAATGTTTGTTTTATGTGTGTATTGAAATCTCCCTGTTTAACCCCCTCATAGTTCGTCCTAGAGAGCTCACCGATGGGCGGGGAAATAGATTGTCCTTTGAACTTTGGTGATGCCCCCCTCTTTGCCTCGTTTAAAACCTCCCCGAGAGAGCCCAATCGGGACATCTGGGCGAGGGGAAGGAGTACGACTTTAGGGGACATCATTTTTCAGAGGTTGACATGTCTGAGATGGGAAATATTCAAGTTGTTTTGTAGTATTTCTTCATTTCTGTTGTTGGAATGCTTCTCTGCTCACTAGCCCATGCGACGCTTGTGTTCCTGTTTAAGTGAACGATTGAGGGTAAACCAAGATGGGATTTTTCTTACCTTGGTCTGGTGAATCGATGAACAAGGGTAGCCTTATAGCGTTGTTCGCTCTGCATGATGTTTAAGTGGTTGATGTAATGGTGGTTTGTGTATTTGGTAGCCGCGTTCGACCTTCTTTTCTTCCTCTCTTATTCTTTTAAACATGCCTTGGCTCTACGTGAGTTGGGTTTGCCTTTGCTCGTTCGTGGATCATCCGGTGCGTGGTTATTCCATAAGATGTGCCCATTCTCTTGCAGGATTTACGCGACAAGCATCGTCTTCTTTTGCAAGCTTTGCACGGACATTGGTTGTAACTTCTGCTTCTATGGAACATCATGCTTTGGATTAGCACGTGAAGTTTACTTACAACTCTCTTCGGTGGATGATTATGTTTCCAGGTTTCGATCTGAAGGAGACTAGGAATTTTGACTAAGAAATCTCCACAGACGGCGCTAAATTGTTTGACCAAAAGATGTCGCATTAGATCAATTAATGAAGATGAAGAGATAAATCTTAGTCAAACATAATTAAACTTCAGATCCAAAAATTAATCAGAAAGTAATTAATAAGATAAAATAAGGACGATCAATCTTATTGATGTTTTTCATTTCTTCTCTCATGATACAGTGAGAATGGTCAATTTATATGCTATAGTAAGGTTGATCAATTTGCATCATTTCTTCTAATAAAACTATAGAAGAGAGGAAAGAGAGAAAAAACCTCCCTTTCACTTGGAGGATTCCTTCCATATATATAGTCCTGGAGTCCTTGCTATACTCTTTGGTTGACGTGCCTCCGTACGATGACTATTTTCATCGTTACTTGAGTATTACTTTTTGACTTAATATGCACCGTAGGCACTTGAATTAGAGCAAGTCGTGATATCTCTCACTATCCCGTCACTTGACAGAATCCCAGTTGGGTTGTCCACAATGGTCAAATTTTAACTAATACAATAACAAAACTCTTTATGGTTGCTCTTGAAATGTCATTCACGTGGAAGTTGAAAAGAGTCCAAGTAATTTGTCAACTTAATTTGTTGTTAATTAATGAAGAGACTAATCATCAAGTGAGCCTACAAAGTCAACATCTAACTAAGTTATAGTTTACTAACATAAGTACATAATAGTAATATTATTAGCTTAGTACTTTAATTAAAATGTGCTGCCATATTGTATTTGGTTGACATCCAAATGTTACTTGGATTAAAATAATAGCATACGCCGACGAATCTAAAATGACGGCTTTGAGGATCATTCTACGCATTAATGAACCGACCTTTTTAGTGAATAATGTAAAACACAAGCGAAGCTCAAATACTCAAATGTACTTTAATTACTACTTGAATTAATTAATTAATTAATCATAATCTTAAATTATATGTTGTGTTTCAAAATACATTAACTGGGAGAAGAAATGAACTATTTGTAAAATATAATGTTTATTCTATATATATGTTATCTCCATCTTCAAGAACATTTATTATTAATAGTCTGATCGACAAAACTTCTCCAATATTATAAACACTTTTTTTTTAAAAGTTGAAGTGTTTGACTAAACTTTTGGAAGAAAAAAATACTTTTGAGAAGAAACAGAAACAATTTTGGAGTAGCAGAACAAAATAGTTTATCTCCAAAAGTACTTTTTTGAAAAGTAATTTTGAGAAAAATATACTTAGAAATAATTTTTAAAAATTTGGTCCAACACAAATTGCTGCTCAGAAGTGATTTTCAAATTAATTTGCCAAATACAAACTGCTTCTCATCAAAAGTACTTTTGAAAAAAAAAATATTTCTCAAAATAAACTAATTTTTACAATTTGGAGAAACAGGCTATAAGAGTAAAACAGAAAAAGAATAATTTATTTTATTTTGAACTATTAAAATAATAGATAAGATAACTATTTTTAAAAAGTATTATGGATCATTTGAAACGGAGGGAGTAGCATTATACGATTAATTATCAATTATCAATATAAATGTCTAGTTGTTTATAGTTGGTCACGTGCCAGCCAGTCATCATATAATTGAACCAGCAGTCCCGATCAAATGAGTAATCAAAATGAATATCTGAGTCAAATTTTCAATGACAGAGAAAATATCATGGAAATTAGAAGACAGCCAACAAAAATCAAATCAAGAATCTCCATCTCATCAAATTCATGAACCCAATCTCATAATATTGCAGTCCCAAACCTATATAAAGCTCATTGTTACTACTACTCTCACTTCATCCTCAGCTCTCACACCATTCCTTATTCTAAGTGAAACTGCAGCTGAGTACAAAGCCGCCATTAAAACTTAGCTACTGCTAATTAACAATGCCTTGCTCCGCCATGTCAAAACCTGTAACTTTGGTCAACAAATGCAACATTTTTCCCTCTCAAAAATCATCTATTCCTGACCTCAAACTCTCTGTTTCTGACCTTCCTATGCTCTCTGTTCATTATATTCAGAAAGGTTGTCTCTTTACTCGTCCTTCTTTTACCATCACTCATCTCATTTCTCTTCTCAAGCTCAGTCTTTCTCAAACACTCGCTCACTTCCCTCCTTTGGCTGGTCGTCTATTGACCGACCAAAATGGTTACGTCTATATTTCTTGCAACGATGCTGGTGTTGATTTTGTACACGCAACTGCTACTAACATTTTCATTCGCGACGTCATTGGCTCCATTGATGTACCTGATCAAGTCAAGGAATTCTTCCCTTTTGATCGCACAGTGAGTTATCAAGGGCATTTTAGTCCTCTTCTTGCTGTCCAAGTAACGGAATTAGCTGACGGCGTCTTCATTGGTTGCGCCGTCAACCACTCTGTCACTGACGGCACGTCATTTTGGAATTTTTTTAATACCTTTGCTGAGGTGAGTAGAGGTGTGAAAAGGATTACGAAGCAGCCGTATTTCACCCGTAATTCAATTTTGATCTCAAATGCAGTACTAACACTCCCAGCTAATGGACCCAAAGTTACCTTTGACGCTGACGCTCCATTGAGAGAGAGGATATTCAGTTTCAGCAGGGAATCAATTCAAAGACTCAAAGCAACAACGAACAATCAGAAATGGAATTTCGACGAAGAAATTAACATTGTCGAATTAATGGCGAAACAGAGAAACGATCCATTGATACAATGGTCGCGAACAGAAAAGGCGGCTATAAATTCAACGGCTGAGATTTCATCATTTCAATCTCTTTGTGCATTGCTATGGCGTGCAGTGACACGTGCGAGAAAATTTCCAGCTTCTAAAATGACGACATTTCGAATGGCTGTAAACTGCCGTCACCGTCTCCACCCGAAACTCGATCCGTTATATTTCGGCAATGCAATTCAGAGCATTCCAACATATACATCAGCTGGAGACGTTTTATCACACGATCTGCGTTGGTGCGCGGAACAATTGAACAAAAACGTGAAGGCACACGATAATGTTATGGTGAGGAAGTTTGTAGAGGATTGGGAGAAGGATCCACGGTGTTTTCCGTTAGGGAATTTCGACGGAGCTATGTTGACAATGGGGAGTTCGCCGAGATTCCCAATGTACGACAATGATTTCGGGTGGGGCAGACCCGTTGCTATTCGGAGCGGGCGGGCGAACAAGTTTGACGGGAAGATATCGGCGTTTCCGGGGAGAGAAGGAGGAGGAAGCGTAGATTTGGAGGTGGTTTTGTCACCGGAAACAATGGACGGCCTTGAGTTGGACGCAGAGTTCATGCAATATGTTTCTGGTTATTAAATTGGAGGCGCTAAACTGTTGTTTAATTTAATTTGTTTCAGTCTTTGTGTGTTTGATAAAAGTATTACTCACGTAATAAAAAAAATGTATCATTCAAAAAAAGGAAGGATTTCAAATATGATTGTGTTCTTCTTTTATTTATTTTTTAGCTCACTTCTATATAACTGCTATGCTAAAATATAAAAATAGAAAATTCTTAGTCAAATAGTCGCTAGACCCACTTCTTACATGAATTAATTAGTTCAAATTTTAATAAAAACACTTTAAAAGAATTTGCTCATAGCTTGTTTTCTAGATTATACACTGGAAGCGGCCTGGAATATTAAGGAGTCCGGAACCGAAATGATAGTGAATTAAACAAAAAATACCGAAATAAACGAAAAAAAATATATACAATTAGGCATTTCGCAGTTTTATACTGCGAAATGTGATTTTTTAAATTTTTTTTTTAAAAATGGCCGTGTTTTAAAAATTGGCCTATTTCGCAGTTTTGTACTGCGAATTAGGCTATTTCGCAGTACAAAACTGCGAAATAGGCTGCAAATGGGGCCCACTTTTTCATTAAAACTCATAATTCGTAGTTTTGTAGTGCGAATTTGATTCAACAACTCTCAAAATTTCCTTATTTATAGACGACTGAACTTCATCAAAACTCTATCAACGCAAATTATTTCGGTTTTTCTCTCTTCTCCTTATCAATCCATTTTTTATAGTGTCTCAAGTTGCCAAAATAAGGGTTTCATTGTATTGGGGGGAGGGGGTGAGGTTATTGTGGATAATAACTCTGTGAGGTATAGCTCTCCTCCACAGTGTCATGTTAAATTGCCGCTTAATATGGAGTACGATACTTTGGTATCGTTGTTACGTAAAAAATGAGTGAGCGGAGGCGTTCGGTTAGCATTAAAGTAACCGGAAGATTTCCTTATTCAGTGACTCCGCATGGGTTTGCTTATTATTCTGAGTTTAACATTGACGATGATGAAAGTCTTAGAGATTTTTTGCGGGTTCCGGACGAATATAGAGAATATATTGTAATAAAATTATTAGAAATGTATGTGAAGGTTGAAGACCTTAGTAGTAATGAGGGAGTGCGTATAAGTGATAACCCACATTCATCAGATGGTTATTTTGGAGGAGCATTAGGCGGACATGTTGGAGATGGAAGAAGTTCTCTTGATTTGAATTTGTCACCACAGGCGAATGAGGAGCCAGAAAATAATGTTACTACTTCGTATAATCAAGAAGACGACTGGTAAACTTAAATTTAGTGAAATCTTTTTGTTTATGTTTTATTTGGATTTGTATTTATAGTTTTAATTTTCATAGGGTGTATCGTCCAGAATTGAATTTGATAAATTATGACGACGTCCCTAGTTGGAATTTGCAAAAATCTGCAGTATTTGAGCACGGTGGTCCCTCTGGTAGTTATCAGCAACCTCAAGAAAGCCAGCATGAAACTTCAAGACAATACGAGTTGTAAGTATAGTGATGTAGTGATATGTACATTTAAATTTCAAGACAATACGATTAGGATACTTAAATTTTTGTTGGTTATACGCAGTGAAAACGAGCTTGTTGAAGCTCCTGGACTAACACAGTTGCCCGTACACGATGTTTTTACTCGTGACTTAGCAGATGCGCAGAGTCAGGAGGATGATAGTGATTACGATAACAATGCGGATGAGTCTGGTGATGAGACACCCTTCCGTGAGGAGGGTGATGATGTGGAGGGTGACGATGAGGAGGAGGAAGTGAATGTGGAGCCTGATTTGACTAGGGAGCATGTTCCTCCTCCCCCCCCCCGGTTAGACGAAGAGTGTATGAATCCCACGTGCCTTTTCATGAGAGAAATATTCCATACCTGGATAATTTGCTCGCCATGCCTAATGTTGATGCATTGACAAGGGATTATGATGAATTACGATCGAAGATGTGGGATGAATGTAGACCAGCTGTTGTTACAAAGGGCATGTATTTCCCTGACAAAGCTCGCCTAGTTAGAGTTGTAAAAATCTATAGCATAAGGGAGTGTCGTGAGATGACGATAACTGAGTCAACTAGGGATAGATACAAGGCTGTATGTCGCAGGTGGTTCTTGGGCTGTCATTGGATGCTTCGTGCTACAAAGAAAAAATCTGGTTTGTGGAAAGTTGGTAAATTTATTAGCGATCATAGATGTGAAATGGACACATTCAATGAGAACCACTTCAACCTGGATGTTGACTTGATTTCCCTTGTCTTGGTTCCATTTTTGGAAGTGTCTATTAGATTTAAGATTAAAGAGTGTATTACAGATGTCCGCCAGGAGTATGGTTGTACTATAACTAAAAGAAAGGCATATCTCGGTCGCAAACATGCCTTTGAACTAATTTATGGCGACTGGATAAGTCCTTTTCAAATCTGCCCAGGTACATGGCTGCACTGCAACAATTTAACCCCGGTACTATTGTTGAATGGAGGCGCGAGCGAAGTCCTGGCAGTCCGGAATTTATATTCAACTATCTATTTTGGTCATTCAAACCAGCAATAGATGGTTTTGTGCATTGTCGTCCCGTAATTTCCATAGACGGTACTCATGTCTATGGAAAGTATGATATTAAGCTTTTGATTGCAGTTGCTATAGATGCCAATGGCCAAATATTTCCACTTGCTTTTGCCATTTGTGCGAACGAAAGTGAAGAGACGTGGACGCAATTCTTGAACCACTTGAAGCAACACGTTGTGAAACAGCGTTCAGGTATTTGTCTAATTTCCGATCGGCATGGTGGTATTTTAAGTTCTGTACGTCACTTGCCTGAATGGCAGGCACCGCATGCATACCACCGTTACTTTGTGAGGCACCGAAAGGCTAATTTTCAAAAGAGATTTCCTGACAAGGCGTTGCATGACTTAATGTGGATGGCTGCAACTGAGCACCACCTATGTAAATTCAATAGGTGCATGGAAGCAATCCGGCAGTTGGAACCACGAGCCTATAGTTGGTTGATGCAACATGACCCTCAAATGTGGACATTGCATGCTGATGGTGGCATACGATGGGGAGCCCTCACCACGAATGTGTCGGAGTCATTTAATGGCTTGTTGAAATCTGCCCGTGGACTGCCTGTCACTGCCATGGTCCGCATGACTTTCAAACAGAGTGCGGAGAGATTTGTTGAAAGGCATGCAGCTGCATCGTCATTGTTGGATAGAGGTGTTGAATTTATGCCAAAACCCATGGAAAGATTCGAAAAGTACAGGAAGCGAGCACAGTGGCATTCTTATCTTCAATACGACAATGAACAAGGTGTTTTCGAAGTTAAGACAGGTAATCGTGCACACCGTGGGAATAATGTACACACGGTGAATGAAAGTAGAAGGTTATGTTCGTGTGGGAAATGGACCATCTACCACATGCCGTGCCCACATGCATTGAAGTGCTTTCAACAAGTTGGCTATGGGGCAACAAACTACATTGATAGGCACTACAGTGTTGCAGCATACGTAGACACGTATAGTGGGAAGTTGCATCCTTTAGGTGTTGAGCATTATTGGCCGACGGAACCTTTTAAGTTGGTATGTAACAAGGAGTACTTGCGCAAGTTGAGAGTGCAAAAGAGAACACGTATACCAAACCAAATGGATGTTGGTGAGTTTGTTTATGCACGTAAATGTAGCATATGCTCCCAAACTGGACATGACCGCCGTAAATGTCCTTCAGGTGCAAGTTCGTCCAATGTACCCAACTATCAACCATAACATTAGTTTCTTATTTTTGTATTATTAGTTGTAATATATGTATGTAGTACCTTTTGTGCATTTGAAATAAAATTATTCTTCAAATTACGTATCTTGTTGTAATTTTCTTAATGTGATGTTTTGCAATTTTAAATAGTGTATAATAATACGAAAAGTGAAGTTATGAAAACCATGTGAATTGTCATGTCTATGTCATTTCGTCCATGTAATTCATAGTTTAGTACTACGAAATGTAAATTTGTCGTTTTATTTCAAAAAAGCTAAAAATTATAATTCAATACTACGAAATGTAATTCATAGTTCAATACTACGAAATATAAATTTGTCATTTTATTTGAAAAAACCTGAAAATTATGTGATTTTTAGTGTCCTAGTAATTCGTAGTTCAATACTACGAAATGTAATTCGTAGTTCAATACTACGAAATGTAATTCGTAGTTCAATACTACGAAATGTAATTCGTAGTTCAATACTACGAAATGTAATTCGTAGTTCAATACTACGAAATGTAATTCGTAGTTCAATACTACGAAATGTAAAGTTGTCACTTCTTACGAAAAAGCTGCATTTTTTTGTAATTCGTAGTTTACAAAAAGTTGTCACTTCTTACGAAAAAGCTGCATTTTTTTGTAATTCGGAGTTTAGCATTACGAAATGCAATTCGTAGTATTATATAACGATTTATGTTTATGTTGCTTATAAATACGGGGCTCATTACCGTCATTACATGTGCTTAAAATCTTACAAAGCGCAAATATTTCTTGCGAACGTTTGATATTTTCAAAGTGTGTTACTGTGCAATATTTTAAATGGCTCAATTTGGAACACCAGTGTGTTACTGTGGAAAAAAATGTGTGCAACAAACATGTTTGGGAAGGTGATGATGTTGGACGCCACTACTGGATGTGCATGAACCGGATGGATTGCTACAAAAATCCGAATGAGCCAATGTGTGAGTTCAATGAATGGGCTGAGGAACAGTGTCTCCAAGCAAACTACAGAGAACGAATGCTTAATCTGCATAATATGTGGTTAGCGCAAGCAGAAAGCAGCTACAATAGCAATATAAGAAGGATAGAACTCAGGGACGAGGTGAGGGAAGAAAAAAAATAAAAAACTAAGAGCAGAATGGAAATTGGCATCAGCTATGGGAGAAAACCAAAAAAATAAACAGGAAATTGCGGAGCTTAAGGCGAGAGTAAAAGAGTTAGAAGACGAACAAGAACGATTGCTAGAACAATTTAAGTGGCTAGAACGCAGAATAAATGGAAGCTCATAGACGAAACAATTTAAGTGGCTAGAACGTCTACTTGATTTTACTCTCGTTTAAGTGTCATTTCAGTTTAACTGTAATAGTATGTTTGTGTTTGTATTGAACAATTTTAAGTTTTATGGGAATATTATGTTGTAAGTTTTATTGGAATATTATGTTTTAAGTTTTATTGGAATATTATGTTTGTGTTCTATTTTATATATAGATATTTGGCTCATTGTTCTATTTATTGCTTTAGTTATATTTGAATTGGAAGTGTTGTTTCTACTATTAATGCTATGTTTGTATTTATACATTAATGAAATCAAAAAATATTTATTTATTCACAATAAATGTTATTTACACAAGTGTATATACATAATGAAATCAATGAGTGCCGCATGCTTTGTGCCTCAAATTTGTTGCTGGCCTAAGCCGCATCCCCTGTCGGTCTGGCACACTATCTAGATCATCATCGTCAAGCCGCCTCTTTATGGGAGGATGTGCAGCGGCATCTACAACACAACTTGCAGGGTCGGAGGAATAGGCCGTTGGGCCGGTACCAACCTATAAAAAATAAGTAATGTTAGATAAAATAAGAGAGGTATTTAAATTATTATGGTTAACAAATTATTTCTCTCACAATGGTCTCGTCGAGGTCCTGCGTATATTCATCGATGGTCAGCTCATCATCGCATGTAGTATGGTCAAACATGGTCTAAGATGAAGACTGCATAAAAATAGATGTAATGAATTTATTGCATCGAAAGTAAAAATAATGTAGAATTGAAAAACATAAGTAATACAAACATACCGCATCAAATGCAGGGGACGATGGATAACTCAACCTACGACCGCCATCCACGTCACGGGTCGGCCGATGCTCAGCTGCAGTAGATGTGCCAGCGAAGTACTCATGTACATCCCCGTCAAAGGTACCCATAATCTGCAATGGTCCGGATGGGGTCATCCGTGTCGCTGGCAATGACAACTGAAGGTCGTATGAGGGCATACTGCTGCCAGGGTCGTATGAGGGCATGCTGCTGGAAGGGCATGTTGCTGCAAGGGTCGTATGAGGGCATGCTGCTGCAAGGGTCTTATGAGGGCATGCTGCTGGAAGGGTCAACTGGATGGGTCATAAAACCCCGCTGCATGCTGCTGGAAGGGTCAGCTGGATGAGGCACATAACCCTCATGCTTATCTCCAAACCCCCCGGCTCCAAACCCTGTAGGTGGGTCGACCAGCTCCTCAACACCCCCTCGCCGTGCACGTCGTCGTCGTCCCTTGCGAGCCCTAGCCCCTGCACGGGGGACTGGCCTACCCCTCCGGTACGCGTCTGGATCCATATAATCGGGCTCATCATCTAACCTATTGCCCTCCCTCGCCTCTTCCAGTCCCAAACGATACTTCTAGGCAACCGCCTGTCCATACTCAACCAGTCTAGGGCTGTCTTCACACTGCTGGATATCTATACTAGACTGGTAGACCCGGTGAAACCAACTAACCTGTGAAATAAGTCAATTAGTAAATAAATTACTCTATGCCATAATTATATGATATTAATAAGTCAAAAAAATATACCAGTGACTCGTGCCGTTCGGCATACGGTCTGTACTGGCCGTCAAGCATGTGGATGGGGTTCCCAACATGCCTCCGGGTGTGACGTCTGTACCAAGCCTCATAAATCGCAATAGTAGCCTCCTGGTATGGTGTTGGCGGTGGCGGGATGCGCTGAGCTCGCTCCTCCCAATGAACTACCTGGTCACGCAGCCACGCTACATAATCCCGGCTGATGTTGTGACGGTCGTCCCGCTGATAATGAGTAGGCTCCCATACGGGATCACTCGGTACCGGCTGATGACGACTAAACTGACGAAGCACACGCTCCGTCGCACGATACTCAACAACATCCGAGAATATCAATGGGACGGAGCTGCTCCATATGAGCCGGTCTGCCGAGCAAATAGCAGGTAGGTGGGCAAGTAGCTCATCAGTGTACGGCATCCAGATGAACTACAACGAATAACAATAAATTAGTATGCAAGGTACAACTACATTTAAAGCAATCAACTTTATGTAGATATTTACCTGTCCAGTATGCAACATATCCAACTGGTCCCTAATAAGGGGGAGATTGTGGTGCACATCCACTCCTCGGTAATTCCCCCGCCGGAGAATCCATCTCACAGCTAGCGGGAGGGGCGGATAGTCCTGTGCCGGCAGAGGTGGCTGTAGTGGCATGATACGCTGCCACGCCCAAACCTAAGAACAAATGTTGATATAAATTATGAGTCATTTCACAATATATAATTTGTGCTTAATTAATTTTGGAAGTATTTTGCACCTGAAGGAGTGGCAAAAAACCACCAATATCAGTAGCTGCACCGATGCTAGCCCGGCACATGCTCCTATAGAGATACGCCAGAACAGCAGCTGCCCAACTGTACTGATGCACCTGCTCCATATCCTCCAGAGAGTGGAGAAACCGCATCGATATCTTGTTCCCCGACGTGTTGGAAAACAAGACACACCCAAATAGCATGAGTAATGCCATCCGAGTGAAACGGATAATCCACAGCTCCTCTGTCTCCTCCGTGAACCGTGGATGCAACTCCGCCATGAACGCTCTAATGACGGATAGCTGGAGACCACAACCACCAACGTTGCCCTCCGGGTGCAAACCTGTCATCCGTCCCATCACATCCGCCAGCTGTGCGCGGGTCATCCGTCCCATCACATCCGCCAGCTGTGCGCGGGTCACCCGTCTCCACTCCTGGGGCATTGTCAATGCGCGGCCCTCAATGCGCAATCCATAGAGCACCTGCACATCCTGGAGAGTGATCGTAGCCTCTCTAGTAGGCAGGTGAAATGTATGCGTCTCTGGTGGCCACCGCTCTATCAACGCTGTGATGAGCGACCAGTCAAGCCGCATCCGTCCCAGCTCAAATATGTTGTACAAGCCGATCTGCTCTAGAAGGTGTACAACTCGTGGAGGAAAGGGATGATGCGCCAAAAACTCACACATATCGTCCGGCCTCCTGGGGCGTATAGTCTGAAGAGCTAGCCGGCCCTCCCAAATAAACGATGACCTATGGTCACCCTGCAGTATTAATAATCTTTCTGCCGAAGGTCCAGGGTGTGCAAGTTGACGAGATGCCATGTCGTGTACTATAAATAAGAAAAATTAATTATTGCATAGATGAAGACACACATAATAATGATTAATTATTCTAAATCTCAATTTTAATATTTTCATAATTTTGTTAACTTAATTAATTAAATTACGTATAATTTAATATAACGGTTGTTTAAAGGTTCCGGGCTTGATTTTTGAGGCCCGGGACCACATAATAATGATTAATTATTCTAAATCTCAATTTTAATATTTTCATAATTTTGTTAACTTAATTAATTAAATTACGTATAATTTAATATAATGGTTGTTTAAAGGTTCCAGGCTTGATTTTTGAGGCCCGGGACCACATAATAATGATTAATTATTCTAAATCTCAATTTTAATATTTTCATAATTTTGTTAACTTAATTAATTAAATTACTTATAATTTAATATAATGGTTGTTTAAAGGTTCCAGGCTTGATTTTTTAGGCCCGGGACCACATAATAATGATTAATTATTCTAAATCTCAATTTTAATATTTTTATAATTTTGTTAACTTAATTAATTAAATTACGTATAATTTAATATAATGGCTGTTTAAAGGTTCCAGGCTTGATTTTTGAGGCCCGGGACCACATAATAATGATTAATTATTCTAAATCTCAATTTTAATATTTTCATAATTTTCTTAACTTAATTAATTAAATTACGTATAATTTAATATAATGGTTGTTTAAAGGTTTCAGGCTTGATTTTTGAGGCCCGGGACCACATAATAATGATTAATTATTCTAAATCTCAATTTTAATATTTTCATAATTTTGTTAACTTAATTAATTAAATTACGTATAATTTAATATAACGGTTGTTTAAAGGTTCCAGGCTTATTTTTGAGACCCGGGACCACATAATAATGATTAATTATTCTAAATCTCAATTTTAATATTCTCATAATTTTGTTAACTTAATTAATTAAATTACGTATAATTTAATATAATGGTTGTTTAAAGGTTCCAGGCTTGATTTTTGAGGTCCGGGACCACATAATAATGATTAATTATTCTAAATCTCAATTTTAATATTTTCATAATTTTGTTAACTTAATTAATTAAATTACGTATAATTTAATATAATGGTTGTTTAAAGGTTCCAAGCTTGATTTTTGAGGCCGGGACCACATAATAATGATTAATTATTCTAAATCTCAATTTTAATATTTTCATAATTTTGTTAACTTAATTAATTAAATTACGTATAATTTAATATAATGGTTGTTTAAAGGTTCCAGGCTTGATTTTTGAGGCCCGGGACTACATAATAATGATTAATTATTCTAAATCTCAATTTTAATATTTTCATAATTTTGTTAACTTAATTAATTAAATTACGTATAATTTAATATAATGGTTGTTTAAAGGTTCCAGGCTTGATTTTTGAGGTCCGGGACCACATAATAATGATTAATTATTCTAAATCTCAATTTTAATATTTTCATAATTTTGTTAACTTAATTAATTAAATTACGTATAATTTAATATAATGGTTGTTTAAAGGTTCCAGGCTTGATTTTTGAGGCCCGGGACCACATAATAATGATTAATTATTCTAAATCTCAATTTTAATATTTTCATAATTTTGTTAACTTAATTAATTAAATTACGTATAATTTAATATAATGGTTGTTTAAAGGTTCCAGGCTTGATTTTTGAGGCCCGGGACCACATAATAATGATTAATTATTCTAAATCTCAATTTTAATATTTTCATAATTTTGTTAACTTAATTAATTAAATTACGTATAATTTAATATAATGGTTGTTTAAAGGTTCTAGGCTTGATTTTTGAGGCCGAGACCACATAATAATGATTAATTATTCTAAATCTCAATTTTAATATTTTCATAATTTTATTAACTTAATTAATTAAATTACGTATAATTTAATATAATGGTTGTTTAAAGGTTCCGGGCTTGATTTTTGAGGCCCGGACTACATAATAATGATTAATTATTCTAAATCTCAATTTTAATATTTTCATACTAAGAGACTACGCTAAAATTTAATAAGGCTCTACGCTACAAGGCTCTACGCTAAGAGGCTCTACGCTAAGAGGCTCTACGCTAACATGATATACAATAACATATTAAAGTAAGACTAAAACAATAAATATTCCAACATTAACATATTTTCTAATAATTTATAAAATAAAATTAATTCAAATACCTCAAATTAAAGCTGTAAAATTGAAATTTTTTTGCCGAATTCGTGTCCAACAGTATCTCCGTGTGGGCCCCACTTGTGTTGCACTTGAAGGGGACGGGTGGGACTTCGAAATCAAATTTTTGGCAAAAAATTAGAGAGAATTTGAGAGGTGGCCGACAAGAATTTGTGAGAGAGTTTGAGATTGAGAGTGTGTAGAGGAGAAAAAGAGATGGCGGATATAATAAGGGGGCATTTCGCAGTATTGTACTGCAAAATGCAATTCGCAGTACAATACTGCGAATTGCATTTCGCAATACAATACTGCGAAATGCCTTATTTAAAAAAAAAAATTTAATATTCTTCTACACTAACGCCTATTTTTCAAAAAAAAAAAAATTAATGCATTTCGCAGTATAAAACTGCGAAATGTTTAATTTCGTAATTTTTTTTTTTGGTTTATTTCGATATTTTTTATTTTATTCACTATTATTTCGGTTCCGGACTCGAATATTAAGCCCTTTTAGATTTGTCGGCGTATGCTATTATTTTAATCCAGTCAATATATTTGAATATAAACCAAAGACTGTCATTAATAATTTATGGTTTGACTCTGTAGGTCATGTTGCCTTTGTCTCTTTATCAATTAATGAAAGATTAATGTAACAAAGAACTAGGACAGTATTGTTGTTTTTTGGTATTTATATATTCTTAGAAAGACGATGAACAATTAGGTATTATGTATTCAATATTTAATTAATTTAACGAAAGTATCTATAATATTTAGCTGAGAAATATTTTGATATTTGTTGAATGATAATACTAGATGTTTTTAATATATCAACAATAACTTCAAAAATTAGGTTGCCGTTGGAAAGTAAAATTTTGTTGTTGAAAAAAATGGTTTTAGTGACTAATACTTTGCAACAAAAACTATTGTGGCGACAAAAACAGCGGCGCATTGGCCCCACCAAAAGGCTATTGTGGCGACTAGAAGTTTTTTTGTTAACAATGTAAATATTATCATTAACAACAAAACTCCAATACACCTAGAGCACCTAAAATTCCATATCCACCTTCCTCAAAGGGTATTATATAATATAAGCCTCCAACAAAGCTAAACCATACAAGAAGTTCTGAAGTAGTCCATGACTACAATGTGCTTTCTTTAACATTCTGACATGTTCTATTCTATCTATAAACTCTTTCTTTATCTATATTACTACATTGCCTATATTTACATTGAATTCCTTAAACAATTTCTAGTTTCTAGTTTTCCAAATATGGTATATTCTTGCACGCCAAATTGCTGCTGCAATCTCTTTTTTGAATTGATGCCAATGCCTGTTCTTGATTCTATTTAGTGTCTGTTGCACATCATTTTTCGGAATCTGAATTCCTGCCCATTGTAGTATTTCTGCTTTAAGTTTCCTTGCCAACTGCAATCAACAAATAAGCGTCGAGATAATTCCTGAGTCTGTTGATCACACAAATTGCAGTGCTCATTTTCAACATGAATCTGCAGTCTCCTTAGCCTTTCCTTCGCGAGTAATCTATCATGTATATCCAGCCATGTTATAAAACCTATGTTTTGATTGTGAGATGGAGATCTAGATCACTTTAGCAAATCTCATTCTTCCTCGAGCCCCTATCAGATTGTTATAGCTGCTTGAAATAAACATATGTCCCTTGGGGCCCTAAGATATAATTTCCTTGTTGATACCAGTTTTGCATAAACTCTTTTAATGAATTAATCTTCTTCTAATACCAACTGCAGTCAGTGGAAATTTGGTGACTCCATATATCATTATTGTTCCTCATATAAATCCCATGCACCCATTTTACCCATTGTGAAACCTCTTTGTTTGCTAACTGCCAGAGCAATTTTCCAACAGATGCAATATTTCACATTCTGCTTCCTTTGATATTTAAACCACCAAACTTCTTTGGACAACAAACTTTTTCCAGATTACAGGTGATATCTTCATCTTGCCTTCAGTGCTTCCCCATAGGTACTCTCTATATTTCTTATCAACCTCATTCGATACACTTTGTAGAAGTATAAATATTGATCCTCAGAAGCTGTGTAATGAGAACAAGACTGGAGTGACTACCTGTTACCTCCCAGCATAGGATAATCGTTTGAGACAGTGTTGGTTCTGGTAGTGACCTTATCAATTAGTTGATGACACTTCTTCTTGTTCCATTTCTTAGATGATAAGGGCAATCCCAGATATCTTATAAGGAATGTTCCTAGCATGAAACCAGTCTGTTACACCCGTGTATCATTCATTTAATCATTCACTCAAGCCACAAAAGGCTTGACTTATCCATGTTGTCCGCCAACCTTGTTACTTTTCTGAAACGTGATAATGCCTTTGTTACTCTTGCAATTGGATTGAGTGTTCCTTTATAGAAAATTATCAGGCCATTGACAAATATCAAATGAGTCAGTTTCAACTATTTACACATCGGGTGGAACTTGAAATCTGGAAGCTCACTCATATACTTCAAAATTCTGGAAAGATACTCCATTACTAATACAAAGAGCAGGGGAGACATTGGATCTCCCTGTCTTAATCCCTTCTTCCCATCAAAAAAATCCATAACCTTCCTCATTTACTCTGATTGTATACTTGGGAGATATAACACATATTACAATCAACTCTATGGATTTAGTATGAAAATCATATCCTTTGAGTGCTTCTTCTATAAATTCCCGATGAACCATGTCGTATTCTTTTCTTAGATCAATTTTATCATGCATATGGGAGAGTTCTATCTATTATAATATCTTAGCAAGTCACGACATATAAGTACATTATGCACCATAGATCTCCCCTGCACAAAAGCTGATTGGTTCTCTGCCACAATAGTATTGACTACATTCTTCGGTTTACTACATAATAGTTTAGATATGCATTTGTACAAAACATTGCAACAGGCAATGAGTCTGTATTGGCTTGCAATTTCAGGCACCTTCACCTTTGGTATCAAAGCAATGTTGGTTGTGTTGAGTTGCTTCAGTAACTTCCTATTATTGAGGAAAGTCAGAACTGCCTTTATAATGTCCTTCCCTACTATATCCCATGATGATTTAAAGAATCCACTTTTATACACATCCAACCCTAGACTCTTGTTACTATCAATTTTGAACATACACTAAAATCATTAATTCACATCGGATTCAAGCCTAAGTTCTTCAAAAACTTTCGAAACACACATTCGATAAAAAACCCAATCAAACAATGTCTAAATGACCTAAAATTTTGCACACACATCAAAAATCACATATCGAAGCTACAGCAACTCTCGGAATTCCATTCTGACCCTCGGATCAAAATCTCACCTATCAACCGGAATTCGCCAAAATCCAACCTTAGCTAATTCAAGCCTATTTCTACACCGGACCTTTAAATTCAATTCTGATTGCTCTCCTAAGTCTTAAATCATCCCTCGGGACAAGTCGAACCATCAGAAATCCATTCCGAGCTTTCTAACTGATCGGTCAATATTCGCTAAACTTTTCCAAACTAACCTTCCCATAAAGAGGTTTATTGCCTAATTTCTAACCGAATTCTACCCAATTTACTTCAGGAAGGAATGTTGCCTTACATATAGGCATAGTGTTTAACCAGAGTTCATTAGTGAAAATCCAATCAATTTTAGAAAATACTCTATGATCACCATTCCTTTCATCACAAGTATACTTTAGGCCTTGTTGAGGTAGCTCTATTAAACCATAAATGTCCACACAATTCTAAAAGTCTACAACTTTTGTCCAAGCTATTGGATTACCCCTATTCTATCCTTCATCTTCAATACATAGTTGAAATCTCCTAGTAGTAGCTAAGGTTTTTGACAAGTGGGGCTTAGTTGTACTAAAGTCTCCCATAGTTCCTTCCTCTCCTCTCGAGTGCTATATGCATACACAACTGATAGCATGAACTGAAGGGGCAAAGGTATGTATGCTACCTCAATAGTGATCACTTGAATTGTACTCATCTTTAGTTGGATTGTATAATAGTTTGGTCTCCAACTTATCTATATTATGCTATTTTAGTGCTTTCCCAGGTTTTTTATGTTGTTCCATCCACTAAATATTTTATTGGCTATGCTACCAAACTTGTTGTTTTTTATTTTGTCTCACGTAATCCTACTAGATTTGTTTTTCTTCATTGCAAAGGATCTTGACCTCCTTTTGTTTATTGGGAGCATTGAGCTCCTAACATTCCAAAAAAGCATATAACCGTTCTCTAAGAGAGGAATGGTTTGTCCTCCCACAATTTCCCCTACAATAGCTGAGATATTGCAATCTATTTTAGACTTGTGAAGAACCTGAAAAGCATTACTGCTTGTCACCTGGTGCATCTGTTTAATTAGTTTAAGTCCTACTTGTTTGTTTTCTTGATAGTGTGATCCATCCACTCTTTTGTTGCTCTTGTTGTCTCTCTGTCATGGATTCCTTTTGCCTTGTTCCAACACTCTGTTGAACTTTGAACCTATTGTGTCTCACTTGGTTGAATTGAGGGAGACTTAGTATTCTGTTAGCTAACTTCTTTCTCTGTTTGTACTGGATTTTCCTCTCGCAGTGTAGTTTTTTTCCCTTTCTTCTTCCTTTATTCTGTCTCTGAGTGGCCACACTTTTTGCAATATTTATATTGGGTTCCACTCATACAACACATTTTGTTCCACCACTAAACCCTTCTTATTCTTGAATTTATATCCATTTCCACCTTTACTAGGAGTCAAGCAAAATTGAGTCATATCTTCTTCTTTGTGTTTTGGTCCACCATCAATGGGTTTTGATCCAAACTTCTTATCTTACTTAGGCTTTTTGGTCTCTAGTATATGAAGTCCAATCCAGGTAACTTTATCCAGATTGGTACAGTGTGTAATTCGTCTCGAATAAATTCTATTTCCGGGAACCATGCTCTGACAATAAAGTGCATATTATTAAAGTGATAAATTCCACCTTAAATTACATATCAAATGTTACAAGACAATCCCATTCTTTAGTATTGAGATTTTATTTATCCCATGCTTTGCCCATATCCTCTGTATGTAACCATTAAGCACATGGAATGGGCGAGCACCCAACATATACCACTGCATTACTCAAATATTCAATCTTCGACGTTGCATCCTCTAATTTAATGTATGCAATATGTGACTCACCTCGCAATACGTACTCTAGTTTGCAGTCAGAATAGGAAAATATTGAGATTTCAAAATTTTTCCAAATCAAACTCTGTTTCACCGGCATTCCAAGCTCCTCCTCCAATTGATCGGCCCATGACTTGTTACCACTGCTAGATGGACTATGCTGCTTATTTCCTAACTTATTATTTCTGTCCATTGCAGAATAGCTTTCAGTTTGATTGTCTTCTCTGTTTCTCCTACCAAATTTACTGTTCATTGCCATTCTTTTCCTCTAGGGTTCTTGATGATTGAGTGTTCTGGGCCAATTGACTACTCTGAGCTTTTTGCCCGCGTTGTTGATGGTTTTTTCCAAGTGTTTTATACGCCATTAGATCCTTCTAAGATGGAACACACGCCCTCTTCCCCATGATCAATGCACGTTAGTCAAAGTGCATCGAGAGAAAACGAGTCATCTCCAAAACTCAAAATTTCCCCATCACTAGGTTGAGGCAACAAGAGTTGTCTTTGAAAATCTATACAATTATATAATCCAGGGTCATAAGCCTGGTGACGTGGCATCGATCATTGACCAGCAATTGCCTTTACCTATTTTCTCCATTTGTTTTTGTTTTTCTACTATATTTTACCCATTTATCTCATTTAATTAGCCAGCAAAACTAGGGGTGTGCATTTGAATCGGTTTATCAATAAATCGAATCGATTATTTGTTATCGGTTTATCGATATCGGTTTATCGGTTTATCGATTTCGATTTCGATTTCGAAAATTTTCTTATCGAGTTATAGATTTCGATTTCGATTTTATCCTCTTCGGTTATCGATTTATCGATAAACCGATAAGACATAGTAAAAATATAAATATACCCTTATCTATAATATTACCCTTTCACTTAATTCCCAATTTCCCATTTCCCACCTTAAGTCCTTAACCGTATATGGCTATATGCTAAGCCAATAAACCCTAATTTTATTTTCCAGTAGCGCCTCTCTTCACCTCTTCCTCTTCAGTCTTCAGTCTTCTCTTTCCCCTAATCTCCTCTCCTCTGTTCTGTCGCCACTACGCATGATTATCATTGTTCGGAGTTCGGACAGACACAGCCGCAAGCCTGCAACTGTCTTCTACTTACAAGTACTGATTTCGCTTTTTTTTTTTTTTTTTTCTTGTTTCGAATCTATTTTCTGGGCTTCTGGCAGCAAGACTTCGTGTTCTTCTCATAATTTCATTCAATCATTATAGTGATTGTTCTTCATATATTAGTCATGACTCGTGTTCTTCCATGACTCGTGTTCTTCCATGACCCGTGTTCTTCAGATTCAGACTTCGTGTTCTTCAGATTCCTGTAAATGTTGAGGAAGATTTAGATTTTCTCGAGACACTCGAGGAAGGTATGTATATTTTAATTAGTTTTATTGAATTGCTTAAGATATTTAAATAATATACTAATTGCTTGACTTGTTAATATATATTCTTATTAGATTTTACTAATCTTGGCAAAGAAGCTTCCACCGACGATGTTTGCTAGAGTTTGTTAGCCGCTATATAAGTTCTCCATTTTTCTTCTGAATTCTACTAATTCTGCTGCTGTTTGCTTGAGGAATTTGAGGCTGATGTTGCTCGAAAATTGCTGATATTAGCAGTGTAACTATGCCACAAGGACATGCTTATTGTGTTGTTTTAATTGAAGATTAAAGCACTAATGCCACAAGGACATGCTTATAGTGTAGGATGAAAAAAGCAGTTAACATTATTTATCTGTTGTCACTGGATGTATTCTGTAACTCATGTATTTATGTTATAAGACGAGTTATGTGTTCGCCTTTATTTCTTCTGAAGTGGTTTACATTTCTAAGACCGAATTTGCATTCATAAATTTTTTATATTTTGCATGAAGTTTTTCTGCGAGTCATAAGTACTTGATGTATGATACTTCATTACCATGCTGTTTTCCTACGTGTTATGAGTTTCCATATGCCTTTTTTTTTTTTGCAATATTGGTCTACTTTAAGTAGAAGAGGAAGTAGAAGTGGTAGTGTGAAGCAATATTTGGTAATTCTACATTCATCTGAAGGCAAGAGAACATATTGGCGGAATTTGTTAACACAATAAACCATTGATTGTTAGAATGTTCAAGCTCATTGACTAATTTACTTATAAAGTGGAAAGGGGAAGCGGAATTCCAATTTTACATCCTTATCTTTGCTTGTAAGTTGATTTAAGCTTTGGGAGAGAAAAGAGAAGAAAAGAGATGTATTGATGTCTTAATACTTTTGCATACTGCGGATTTATAGGTTTCAAGAATGATGCATATGCATTTTGCATTTATAGGTTTCAAGAACGACACTTCTAACATTCTAACACTACCATTTTATTTTAGAAGAATCTAACACTAACACTAACACTTAACATGAAAACAATTTTAATCATTCTCTGCATTTCCCATGTGACATTTTTCTCGAGTTGTTTATGTGATTGAAGGCGACTTTTGGCAGCAAGCATCTGATATATTGACAGATGCCTTCTTTCCTAATAAGAGCAGAGTGTTAAAGCTCGTCTATTCTCGATTCAGGTGTTTCCCCTTTCTCAACTGAAAAGCTGATGTGGAAACTAAAAAAATAGAAGATTCATATTGGCTGCTAGATAGCATGCTCTCGTAGTTGCCGCATGCCGTTCTGTTGCTTCATTTGTTGGTTTAAGATGAAATAGTTGTTTTTCATTTTGTCGTAAAAAGAGTAGTTCATTTCCTTTTTAAGCTGCCAGATTACTTTTTGTCTTCTTCAAATTGTCAGAGGCAACCTTATACTCAGATCTATTTCAGCATTCACAGCTATAGACCCTCCTAAGAATTATCTTTATGCATCTTGTTATAGTTTCTTAGTTGATATGTCAATCTTTGTTTTGTAAGCTAAAGAGAACTTCATTTTGTTCATCTCATTTCATATGAGAACCTTTCCACTTGATTTGCTTTTGCTGCTAATATTCACTGCTGTTTGCTATAAAATTCACTGCTGTTTGCTATAAAATGGGCTGATCAAGTTCATTTCCCTCATGACACGGAAAGGAACAAAGAACCCTACAGTAAACATTTCATTTCCTTCCTTCTCTTTGTTCATTTTCCCTCAGTTATCTATTAACAGAATTCTCTTTCTTTACTGGTTTTGCATATGGACTCAATCTTGCAGATGGACTATTGCAATGACTGCTGTTGCTGAATGCTTGTTAAATAGAGTCACTTTTTAGACTCTGTTTTCTCCATCTTATGGCCACGGACACTGACGCCGCGACTTTTGCATAATTTGAGCAATGAATTAGAAACTGAGTAGTCTTCTTTGTCTTGAGATGCTTCGTTGCTGTACCATTTCATTTCATCTTCAAATACTGTGAATTTGAATCTTGAGAAAAACCAGTTGTTGTAAGCAACATTGTTTAGAATGTTTTTGTTAATTGCACAAACCAGTTGTTGTAAGGAGATTGTTGCGTTTGGTAAAGGCTTGCCTTTTGAGTCAACAACTTTGGATTCCCACTTTGCTTTTACGTACCTGCATATGCTTCATTATTGTGCTTCATTACGTACCTGCATATGCTTCATTACTGTGCTTCATTACTGAGCTTCAAGAAGGAAATTTCACCATGTCACTTATGCTTCATTACTGTCTAGTTTTGCTAATGCTGGAGATACCCCTCCCCACTTTTTTGTCAGGTTTTGCTACAATTATGACCCAACCCCAACCCCTCTAATACTGTGATAAGTTATTGAAGGTCTTGTTCAAAAATATTTTCGTTGAATTTCGTAAATTTTCTTATTGATGTTATCGATAACCGAATCGATAAGCCCCCAAAATCGATAAATCGAAATCGAAAAAATCGAAACCTTATTGAAACGATAACGATAAGCGTATGTATAAATCGACAATCGATAAGTAATTATCGATAAGGGTCAAAATCGGATCGATAAATCGAATGCACACCCCTAAGCAAAACCCATACAAAATCCATCGATTAACTTTTTAAATCAACCTTTTGTACTTGCTTCGTTGATAATGGCAACCCATCAAATTTCAACAAAAAACTTTCTTTTTCCTTTCATCAACTATGGCAATTGTGAACACTAATCTCTCTTTTCTCTTACATGAAAAGATCTGTAATTGGTAATGAACCTACAGGAAGATTAAGGGCCAACAAAATAATGCTTATAGTTGAAGGCATACTACCATCATTATCATTGAATAACAAAGGAGAACATGAAAAGGAAGAGCAACAGTAAAAACATACTCCTTTAATAGATTTGAAAAAGGTACACTCTTTTTCCATTTCTGTGTTTTATGGTATATACACTGCGCAAAAGACACTCTTTTCACCAAATATCACATTTTGGCAATTTATGTGTTGGCTTAAGTTGGATTTCTCAAAACCAAAAATATACATTTGTGCTCGATTAAAGATTGGGTTTTTGCTATTAGAATTATCTGTGAGAGAGTTGAATAATTTGATTATAATCATAATTATTATCAATGATAACTTATTTTTCAAATTCTTCTGTAGTCCTGATTTAGCTTTCATTTCGAAATATTTTTTGCCAGGTCGAAAACTAACGTGTCGTATATTACATATTGTAAACCTTGCAATACGGTTATTTTTCACTACATGGCATTACCAAAATTTCAAGTTTTTGGTTACTTGGCTTCACTTTCTTGCAGATTCGATTACAAACATGAAGAAAATCAGTTTTGGGGTGATCTTGGAGCAAAATATCAACCACTATCATTATTAGTTGGTAATGCCTTCCTTCTCCCCTCTTTATTTTTAGTAGACTTTTTGTGTCGAGATTTACTTCTATTATTTTCTGTACTATTGGAGTTATGCATATGTCTCCATTAGTTTTTATTCTTTTTCGATGGCAGATGAGGAGAGTTTTTGCTTGCATTTCCCAACTTATAGTATTTTTCTTTGTGGTGTCGCTATTGGATACTTGTCTTTCACTGGATCGTTCTCAGCTTCTTTCTTTCGATGGCGTCGGATCATGATGCCATATAATGCTAAGCCTAAATATTAGTATGAGTCAATAACAACAAACCAGTAAAATCTTATTAGTGGGGGTGTGGAGAGGATAGTGTGTATGCAGATCTTACCCCTACCCCGAAGGAGTAGAGAGACGGTTTCCGGAAGCCCTCGGCTCAAAAAAAGAAAAGGACAAAAATGAGACAATATTAATATCACTAGAGAAATCAAGGAAAAATAGGAACAATATTAAATCAAGAAGAAAGATAAAAAGCAAAAGCAAAAGCTAATCAAAAGGAATATTAGTATGAGTCAATAATCTTTGATATTTCTTTAGCTTTTTTAATTTCTTATGGAGTTTCAAAGACTCTTTTTGTTTGGTGGCATATGAAGCAAACAATTTGGCATTTGAATTTAATTTTTTAATAAATTCATGCAATTTATTTCATAATCATGTTGTATAATCCTTGTCCATGAGCTTCCAAAATAGAGAATTTGCACTGAAGTTCATTTGCACGAGAGTTTTCCAACTTTTGTTTTCCTTTATATTTTTTTCACGAGCCTTGATTCTCCTCATAGAAATGAATTCTTATACTGCTCAATTGCCTCTTCTTTTGATTACCACTATCTAGCTTACAACACATGATATGGAATTTATTCTGAATATGTGGATTAATATGGAGTTTATTCTGAAAAATATGGTTTGATAATGTCATGATGTTCTGGGGCCATGATTACTATATGTACTTGGTTTGTAATTTTTTGTTCAAAAATATTTGGCAGTTGTTGTAGTAAATAAATGGAGTATTCTGTCTCATTTTGTATGCCATTATGCAGGTGGCTAAGGAAAACAACTACTATGCCATCAGCTGCATTGTTCATCCAATATATTTTCTTCTATCATAAGCATTCCATAATTAACTATTTATCTTCCTTTTTTCTCCTTGAAAAATATTTTATGACTTTATGGATATAAATAATTATTCTTAATCCTGAACCTTTGATATTGTATATCAACACAGATTACAGGCATATATATACGAGAAAAATGAGGAAAAACTCAAAAAATTCGAAATGGTTTTGGTGGTCTCTTCCCATGCATTCTTTGTCATGAGGTTGCATAGTACATCCTCTCATAATTACTCAATTAGAAGTTTTGGCTTCCTTTTTATGCTGAAGAAGAATATATTTGTCAGAAGACCTTTTCCGAGGGTGCACAGCTCCAAAAATTGTGGTACATCTGAGAGTGTTGATGAAGGTGTTGTTGCGGAAGCCAAATGTATATAGTGTGAATGAGTCACAACTATTATACCAAAAATTATGGCAGCCCACCAAATAATAAATAAGACAATAAAGCAACAATATAAAGAACACCAAAATTTACGAGGTTCGGCTAATTTTGCCTACTCCTCGGACACAACCAATATTTTATTCCACTCCAAATACAAGTGAAATAATACTAAAGAGAGAAGATACAAATGCCTTAAGAAGATAAGAAGGCAAATGAGAGGTGTGTTTAAATCCTAAATATTAGGCCTTCTTTTATAGGGGGAAAATCCCCCCAACTTATGTCTCCCACCGATGTGGAACTTTGCCATATTCAACAAATCTCCACCTTGGCAAAATTCCACATCTTCAATTTTCTCTCTATAACAAATTTTGGTTGTGTCTTCATCTTCAATCGTCAGTGTTCAACAATGTTGATCAAATCCAAACAATGTTGAAATTTGACCGCAATCACCACCTTTGTTAGCATATCAGCAGGATTCTCCGTAGTATGAATTTTCTTCACCGTGACTCCACCTTCTTCTATGATTTCTCGTACGAAATGATACCGAACATCAATGTGCTTTGTCCTTGCATGATAAACTTGGTTCTTCGCTAATTGAATAGCACTTTGACTATCACAAAAAATTGTGATACCTTTTTGTTCAACACCAAGCTCCTTTAGCAATCCTTGAAGCCAAATTGCCTCCTTCACGGCCTCTGTAATAGCCATGTACTCTGCCTCTGTTGTAGACAAAGCAACTGTTGACTGCAAAGTAGACTTCCAACTAACCGGTGCCTTTGCAAAAGTAAACACATAACCAGTAGTTGATCTTCGTTTGTCCAGATCACCCGCAAAATCTGAGTCACAATATCCAACTACAGCCTGATTGCCTTCCTGCTAAAAAACTAACCCGACATCTACGATATTATGAATATACCGTAGAACCACTTCACAGCTTGCCAATGCTCCTTTCCCGAATTATGCATATATCTGCTAATAACTCCAACAGCTTGTGAAATGTCAGGTCTCGTACAGACCATTGCATACATCAAGCTACCAACAACATTTGCGTATGGTACCTTTGACATATACTCTTGTTCAACTTCATCCAATGGCGACATAGTAGTACTTAGCTTAAAATGGGGAGCAAGTGGAGTACTAACCGGCTTAGTCTTGTCATCTATGCCAAAACGTTGTAGTACTCTCTTCAAATATTCTTTCTGAGATAAACAGAGTTTCTTTGAACGTCTATCTCTTATTATCTCCATGCCAAGAATTTTCTTCGCCTCACCCAGATCCTTCATCTCGAACTCCTTCTTCAGTTGAATCTTCAACTTATCAATTTCTTCCGAATTCTTGGAAGCTATCAACATATCATCAACATATAGGAGAAGATATATAAAGGAACCATTTTTAAGCTTGCGCAAATACACACAATGATCGTATTTGCTTCTCTTGTACCCTTGCTGCAACATAAACTTGTCAAATCGTTTGTACCATTGTCTAAAAGATTGTTTCAACCCGTACAACGATTTTTCAAGTTTGCAAACCATATTTTCCTTTCCAGCAACTTTGAATCCTTCTGGCCGAGTCATGTAGATTTCCTCCTCCAAGTTTCCATGTAAAAACGCAGTTTTTACATCCATCTGAACTAGTTCCAAATCCAATTGTGCTACCAAAGCCAACATAATTCGAATGGAGGAATGTTTTACAACTGGAGAAAATACTTCATTGTAATCAATTCCCTCCTTTTGAGCATATCCTTTGGCCACCAATCTTGCTTTGTAGCGAACATCTACTTGGTTAGGAAATCCTTCCTTCTCTGCAAATACCCATTTGCACCCAATGGCTTTCTTTCCCTTCGGGAGATTGGCCAATCTCCATGTATGATTCTGATGAAGGGACTGTAATTCATCATTCATGGCAATCCTCCACTTATCTTCTTCTGAACTCCGGACTACATCTTTATAAGTGGTGGGAACATCATCAGCTGCAATTGCGGTTGCACAAGCAATCGTCTCTATGAGACGAACAGGTTTCGTTACTTTCCTTTTTGGCCTGCTGGTTGCTATTGATTCAAGTTGTTGTTGAGGTTCCTGAGTTGGAATCTCCTTTACTGGCTCTCCTTCCAGAGGATAATCTTCATTTGTTTCCTCCTCTGCTTCTTGTGTAGGAAAAATAAATTTTCCCTCAAACTCCACCTGCTTAGAAGCACCATCATTTTCTTTGGTATCTTCATTTGTTACCTTGTTTACCATAGAAGATTCATCGAAGGTAACATCCCTGCTGAATATTACTTTCTTTGTCATAGGACACCATAAGCGATGTCCTTTGACTCCAGAAGTAATTCCCATAAAAATAGCCTTCTTTGCCCTTGGATCCAATTTTGACTCCGTCACATGATAATATGCAGTTGAGCCAAATACGTGCAAAGAGTCATAATCTACAGCAGGCTTTCCATACCATTTTTCAAATGGTGTCTTGCCATCAATAGCAGCAGATGGTAAGCGATTAATGAGGTGGCATGCATATGTAATTGCCTCAGCCCAAAATTCTTTGCCCAAGCCATCATTGGACAACATACACCGTACCTTCTCCAGCAAGGTCCGGTTCATGCGTTCTGCCACTCCATTCTGTTGTGGTGTATGTCTCACAGTGAAGTGTCGGACGATGCCATCTTTTTCACAGACCTTATTGAAATGATCATTTTTGTATTCACCTCCATTGTCTGTGCGAATACACTTGATCCTCCTGCCCGTTTGATTCTCCACCATCGTCTTCCATTTGAGAAAAATTCCCAGCACTTCATCTTTGCTCTTCATTGCATACACCCATACTCTTCGGGAAAAATCATCAACAAAGGTCACAAAATAGTGCTTCCCACCCAATGAAGGTGTTTTGGAAGGACCTCAAACGTCAGAGTGTACATAATCCAAAATACCTTTAGTATTATGGATTGCTGTACCAAATTTAACCCTTGTCTGTTTTCCTTTGACACAATTCTCGCAAAACTCCAAATTGCAAGCCTTTAACCCTTTCAACAATCCTTGATCTGATAGAGTTTTCAAGGATTTTCCTCCAGCATGTCCCAAGCGCATGTGCCATAGCCTGGTTGCTTCTGCCTCTTTGTTGTCACTGGACGTCACTGTCGCTGTCCCAATAACTGTACTACCAAGATAACGGTACATGTTATTGTTCTTCCGATTGGCCTTCATTACCACTAGTGCACCGGAGCATACTCTCATCACACCATTTTCTGCAATAATTTTGAACCCTTTTGATTCCAGGGCTCCCACAGAGATGAGATTTTTCTTCAAACCCGGTACATATCGAACATTTGTTAATGTTCTGATCATTCCATCATGGTTCCTCAATCGTATTGAACTAATTCCATATGAGGTAAGAGGGCTGTTATCCGCTGTTTGGACGACTCCATATTCTCCTTCTTTAAAGTCCACAAACCAATCCCTGTTGGGACACATATGATAGCTACAAGCCGAGTCCATCAACCATATGTCCGATGACGTTGACGGCTCAGTTGTAACTAATGAGAAATCCGAATCATCACAATCAGCTACATTTGAATCCATAATGGCCTTTTCATTGTTATGTTTGGCCTTATTATTCAACTTCGGACAATCTTTCTTCCAGTGCCCCTTTTCTCGACAAAAGGCACATTCATCTTTGCTGGGTTTAGATCTTGACTTAGATCTTCCTTTCCTTGTCCTCGTTTGATTTTGAGGACGACCCCTTACGAACAGTGCTTCTCCTTCTCCGCCCTTCTGTTTTTCTCGCTTTCTTTGTTCATAGCTGTACAAAGCCGAACAAACTTCTCTGAGAGAAACTTCGTCATTTCCATGGAGTAGAGTAGTTTCAAGGTGCTCGTACTCGTCAGGAAGTGACGCTAACAACATCAAGGCCAAGTCACCATCATCATAAGTTGTATCCATATTTTGCAAATCCGTGACCAACTTATTGAAACTGGTGATATGTTCATTCATCGTGGTACCAGGAACATAAGTGAAGTGAAACAGTCTCTTCTTCATGTACAATTTATTTTGACTGTTTTTCTTCAAAAATTTATCCTCCAGTGCTTTCCATAATTTACTTGCCGAAGTTTCCTTTGTGTATGGATATTTCTGCTCTCTAGCAAGGTAGGATCGAATGGTACCGCAAGTAACACGGTTGATAATTCTCCAATCTTCTTCTCCAATACCATCCGGTCTCTTTTCTTCAATAGCAAGATCTAGCCCTTGTTGAAAAAGGACATCTAGAACCTCGCCTTGCCACATCCCAAAATGTCCGGACCCGTCAAAAATTTCTACCGCAAATTTCGCATTTGACACAATTCTTGTCATAAGCGAAGATGCCAATGATGACGTATTGCTGACACTTGATGTAGATTCTTCTTGTTTATTGTCTCCCATCTTTGACATAAATATTATTTAATAGTTGACGACACAAATCAAGATTATTTCCTTTCTGATGTGGAAGATCAGGACTAAGCTGCAACCACAGAGCATACTGAGACAGAACCTTGACTCGGTTACCAAGATAAATCTTTTCTGATGTGGAAGATTAGACTACGCTGCAACCACAGAGCATACCGAGATAATACCTTGGCTCTGATACCAATTGTTGCGGAAGCCAAATGTATATAGTGTGAATGAGTCACAACTATTATACCAAAAATTATGGCAGCCACCAAATAATAAATAAGACAATAAAGCAACAATATAAAGAACACCAGAATTTACGAGGTTCGGCTAATTTTGCCTACTCCTCGGACACAACCAATATTTTATTCCACTCAAAATACAAGTGAAATAATACTAAAGAGAGAAGATACATATGCCTTAAGAAGATAAGAAGGCAAATGAGAGGTGTGTTTAAATCCTAAATATTAGGCCTTCTTTTATAGGGGGAAAATCCCCCCAACTTATGTCTCCCACCGATGTGGGACTTTGCCATATTCAACAGGTGTGAGTGATGTTCACCAAGCAGAACACATAGAATGCAAATTTAATTTGGAGGAGCTTGATAAATGACCACAAAAGTTATATCTCAAATGTCAATTCAAAGTCACACGTAATGTAAGAATGGGATTACAAGATTAATAGTTCAGAGAAAATTGGCTTGTATTGGAAAGCAATGTTATATATATATATATGCTTTCTTTTATCGTAAAAATATGTTTGGAGCGTACGTTACTTTGATCTTAGTAACAAGGACTACAGATTACTACTAGATTAATATTATATAGAAGGTTTATGGATGAAAAAGAAGCAAATGGCAAGGAATATAGGGAAGATTCATGCCGCTAGAAAATGAGTATTTCTCTTTTATTTCTGCACCTTGAAAACTGTAGGTTGCCTTGCGAACATCTTGAATGAGTATTCCATTCTACATCTAATTTCTTAAATCTCACTCTCAGTGTTCTTTTGCATTTCATTTAGATTCCTCTATATTTATTTCTATTAAGTTGTGCTGATACAAATTTGTTTTCGAATATAGTAGTGTAACTCTTCTTTTTTGTTTTTCTAGACTAAAGTGTACGAGTGTTCGTACATTCATTTATTATAATATTTCTTTCTAAGATTTTACCTGGAATCAATGCACAACCACGAGAATGCTACATTATTCAATTGCTAATATGTACTTTTTCGAGTTTTATTGGCTTTGACTACTATTTTTATTGATATATTCCTTCCGTTTCAATTTATGTGAACCTATTTCCTTTTTAATTTGTGCCAAAAAGAATGATCAATTTCCTTATTTGGAAACAATTTACCTTTATGCAATAATTTATAGCCACACAAAATAAAGGTGCCTCAATTTACACCACAAAATCAAAAGTCTTCTCTCTTTTCTAAAACTCCGTACCCAGTCAAATAGGTTCACATAAATTGAAACGGAGGGAGTATAATTTTCTTACTTTTTTTGTTATATTGTGAGTTTTGTACCGAACAGGAGAAAATATTTATATTTGTATAAAATGCATGGAAATCTATCTCTTCTATTTACGTTTATAACATGATCATATAACAAATTTTTTATTTTCTGTAATGATCGCGCTAGTATAATAGTACTTGTGGCGACTATCTCGCCATTACAAAGGCGTCGTAAATCGTAATAGCCGCCGATAGAAGCAGCGACCTACCAACTATTTGTGGCGGCTTTTTGGCATTCTGCGGACAATAGTCTAATTTGTTCCTTGTTTATTTTGGACAGCTATGTTACTAACCTAATCTACCTATATTCACCTATTCAGTATATATATTGTGATGATTTATAAGTACATAAATTTTTATAGTTTGCTTAGACCATTTTTTTTTAAAAAGCTTTAATTATTTCATTGTATATCCATCAAACACCATGAATTGTAATGGAGCGAATATTACTTTCACCATAATCCACGTGCTTTATTGTACAAAGTGATGAATTAAAGCAATTATTATAAAGTGATAAATTGACAATTTCATTTAATTATGAAACATGTTAAAAAAATTAAAATAAATCAAACAACCAAAAAGAGAAGAAAACACAAGAATTACAACGGTCAATACCCAGAAGCATATTGCATGAACTCTGTGTCCAACTCGAGGCCGTCCATTGTTTCCGGTGACAAAACCACCTCCAAATCTACGCTTCCTCCTCCTTCTCTCCCCGGAAACGCCGATATCTTCCCGTCAAACTTGTTCGCCCGCCCGCTCCGAATAGCAACGGGTCTGCCCCACCCGAAATCATTGTCGTACATTGGGAATCTCGGCGAACTCCCCATTGTCAACATAGCTCCGTCGAAATTTCCTAACGGAAAACACCGTGGATCCTTCTCCCAATCCTCTACAAACTTCCTCACCATAACATTATCGTGTGCCTTCACGTTTTTGTTCAATTGTTCCGCGCACCAACGCAGATCGTGTGATAAAACGTCTCCAACTGATGTATATGTTGGAATGCTCTGAATTGCATTGCCGAAATATAACGGATCGAGTTTTGGGTGGAGACGGTGACGACAGTTTACAGCCATTCGAAATGTCGTCATTTTGGAAGACGGGAATTTTCTCGCACGTGTCACTGCTCGCCATAGCAATGCGCATAGCGATTGAAATGATGAAATCTCAGCCATAGAATTTACAGCCGCCTTTTCTGTCTGCGAACGTTGTATCAAGGGATCGTTGCGTTGTTTGGCCATCAATTCGACAATGTTAATTTCTTCGTCGAAATTCCATTTCTGATTGTTCGTTTTTGCTTTGAGTCTTTGAATTGATTCCCTGCTGAAACTGAATATCCTCTCTCTCAATGGAGCGTCAGCGTCAAAGGTAACTTTGGGTCCATTAGCTGGGAGTTTTAGTACTGCATTTGAGATCAAAATTGAATTACGAGTGAAATTCGGCTGCTTCGTAATCCTTTTCACACCTCTACTCACCTCAGCAAAAGTATTAAAGAAATTCCAAAATGACGTGCCGTCAGTGACAGAGTGGTTGACGGCGCAACCAATGAAAACGCCGTCAGCTAATTCTGTTACTTGGACAGCAAGAAGAGGACTAAAATGCCCTTGATAACTCACTGTACGATCAAAAGGGAAGAATTCCTTGACTTGATCAGGTACATCAATGGAGCCAATGACGTCGCGAATGAAAATGTCAGTAGCAGTTGCGTGTACAAAATCAACACCAGCATCGTTGCAAGAAATATAGACGTAACCATTTTGGTCGGTCAATAGACGACCAGCCAAAGGAGGGAAGTGAGCGAGTGTTTGAGAAAGACTGAGCTTGAGAAGAGAAATGAGGTGAGTGATGGTAAAAGAAGGGCGAGTAAAGAGACAACCTTTCTGAATATAATGAACAGAGAGCATAGGAAGGTCAGAAACAGAGAGTTTGAGGTCAGGAATAGATGATTTTTGAGAGGGAAAAATGGTGCATTTGTTGACCAAAGTTACAGTTCCAGAAGCATTTGACATGGCGGAGCAAGGCATTGTTAATTAACAGTAGCTTTGTACTCAGCTGTAGTACTTTCACTTGGATGAAATGAGAGTAAGAAGAAGGGGTTTATATAGGGAGTGATGGATTCATGTATTTGAGTTGATATGTGTTGGCAAGTTTGAAACATTGGGGAGTTGACCCAAGTGTTCAGTTTCTTATTATGATTATGATTTGAGGAAGTGATACTTCAAAGAAATGATTGGCTGGCAGTGGAACGTGCCCAACTATAAAACAAACTTTGCTGGCAATAGTAACTGAATTATGTATACTACCATAATTTTCTCTTACTTAAATCTTTTTCTTTTTGGCAGAATAGCACATTTATATTTGTGTCACTTTGTCATGCCGGTCCCCAAAGTTAATGAAGTTTCATCTAAATACCTCTACTCGTTCAAAAGTAATATTTTAAACCCCTCTGACCATTGACCTAGCCTATGTGGCATTTGCTTTGCTGAGTTGGATAAAATGCGTGATTACACGCTTTAAGAAGCGAGTAAAAGTTGATGATTCTAATTTAAAATACCAAAAAATAAAAAGAAAAGAAAAATAAAGGTGGATTAACACAGTGAAGCATTCAAAGTGAAAAATCCAGCCATCCAATCCAAAATGTGAACCGTGGAGATTATTCTCCATCCCAAGGCGCACTTTCCATCCAATTTTCAGCCATTTCTACCATCAAAATCACCAACTCCGACCAAATGAAAAACTCCGGCGAGCTAGCAGTTATGGCGCAGAAGGCTACAGGTCATCAATCTCCAAAAGAAAGGTACCAAAAGCTTCCTCATGATGATGAGAACACAATGGAACCATCAATTTTACATGGGTATCAACCAATAGAGCCAATTTTGCAATCAATGATCATCAACAAGTCATCTTCTCCAAGTGCTCGACCAAATGACTCTATTGTTTCTGAGCCAATTGAGAAGTTACAACCAATTGGAAATGACTCCACACATCCCAAAGATCATTTCTGCACAGTTGCAGATCCAACCAATGTGACAAGAAATCACCATGATCTCCGGCAAAGCTCAGAGTTGCACCATTTGGTCGGGGAATGGGCTACAGGGATAATTAGCACTCAAAACCAATGCCAATCGCTTCCTGCATCTCAGCTGAATGTTCACAATCCCTCAAACCAAATTTTACAGAGCTTGATCTCCTCGAATATTCATGACAACACTTGCCACAAAAAAGATAAAAGAACGGCATGAAACGATGACCGAAAATTCAATGAAAGAAGACAAAGGAGAGATGGAGCGGAGAAGAGGATGAAAGAGAAACGGTCTGTGTAAAATGAGGGAAATCAGGCTTGAATAAAAAAAACTCAGTCTCAGCTAATGGCTGATTTTAGAGAGAGAAAGGCATGAATGTATTTGTGATTTCTTTTCCAAAATTAGTTTTTGTGAATTAAAATAATGACATGGAATATTTATCTGACGTGGATAATACAGTGAGACAATTGAGGGACACACACGGTCAGATGGGTTTAAAATATTACTTTTGAACGAGTAGAGATGTTTAGATGAAACTTCATTAACTTTGGGGACCGGAATGACAAAGTGACACAAATATAAGTGTCATTTAGACTATTTTACCTTTTATTTTTCTTTTTCTTTTTCTCATTCAGTGTACGGTTCCACCCTGGGGCTCCCACTAATCCGAGTCTGCACAAGTAAAAAATATTAGAGGATAAAGCATTTATTAGAATTTTATTTTATTTTTATGGCGATAGAAAAAAATTCTATTCATACTATGAGGAAAGACATAGAGTAATTGTTTGCATTACTCTACGGAAAGAGATAACAAGACAAATCCTTGATCCCAATAATAAAGATCCTTAAGCGCCGTCTTTTAGCGTTCTGTGTGTGACCTGTCATTCTCCATGGAGCCCGGAACCGAAATAATGTTACAAAATACAAAAATACCAAAATAAACCAAAAAAAAAAAATACACAATTACACATTTCGCAGTATAAAACTGCGAATTGCACTAACGGCCGTTAGTGCAATTCGCAGTTTTATACTGCGAAATGTCATTTTTTTATTTTAAAAAATGGCCGTGTTTTCAAAAGTGGCCTATTTCGCAGTATTGTACTGCGAAATAGGCTATTTCGCAGTACAATACTGCGAAATAGGCTGCAAATGGGCCCACTTTTTAATTAAAAATCATAATTCGTAGTTTTGTAGTGCGAATTTGATTCTCAAAATTTTCTTATTTATAGACAACTGAACTTCATCAAAACTATATCAACACAAATTATTTCGGTTTTTCTCTCTTCTCCTTATCAATCCATTTTTTATAATGTCTCAAGTTGCCAAAATGAGGGTTTCATTGTATTGGGGGGGTGAGGTTATTGTGGATAATAACTCAGTGAGGTATAGCTCTCCTCCACGGTGTCATGTTAAATTGCCGCTTAATATGCAATACAATACTTTGGTATCGTTGTTACGTAAAAAAATGAGTGAGCGGAGGCGTTCGGTTAGCATTAAAGTAACTGGAAGATTTCCTTATTCAGTGACTCCGCATGGGTTTGCTTATTATTCGGAGTTTAACATTGACGATGATGAAAGTCTTAGAGATTTTTTGCGAGTTCCGGACGAATATAGAGAATACATTGTAATAAAGTTATTAGAAATGTATGTCAAGGTTGAAGACCTTAGTAGTAATGAGGGAGTGCGTATAAGTGATAATCCACATTCATCGGATGGTTATTTTGGAGGAGCATTAGGCGGACAGGTTGGAGATGGAAGAGGTTCTCTTGATTTGAATTTGTCACCACGGGCGAATGAGGAGCCAGAAAATAATGTTACTACTTCGTATAATGAAGAAGACGACCGGTAAACTTAAATTTAGTGAAATCTTTTTCTTTATGTTTTATTTGGATTTGTATTTATAGTTGTAATTTTCATAGGGTGTATCGTCCGGAATTGAATTTGACAAATTATGACCACGTCCCTAGTTGGAATTTGCAAAAATCTGCAGTATTGGAGCACGGTGGTCCCTCTGGTAGTTATCAGCAACCTCAAGAAAGCCAGCATGAGACTTCAAGACAATACGAGTTGTAAGTATAGTGATGTAGTGATATGTACATTTAAATTTCAAGAAAATACTATTAGGATACTTAAATTTTTGTTGGTTATATGCAGTGAAAACGAGCTTCTAGAAGCTCATGGACTAACAAAGTTGCCCGTACACGATGTTTTTACTCGTGACTTAGCAGATGCGCAGAGTCAGGAGGATGATAGTGATTACGATAACAATGCGGATGAGTCTGGTGATGAGACACCCTTCCGTGAGGAGGGTGATGATGTGGAGGATGACGATGAGGAGGAGGAAGTGAATGCGGAGCCTGATTTGACTAGGGAGCATGTTCCTCCTCCCCCCCGGTCTGTCGAAGAGTGTATGAATCCCACGTGCCTTTTCATGAGAGAAATATTCCATACCTGGATAATTTGCTTGCCATGCCTAATGTTGATGCATTGACAAGGGATTATGATGAATTACGATCGAAGATGTGGGATGAATGTAGACCAGGTGTTGTTACAAAAGGCATGTATTTCCCTGACAAAGCGCGCCTAGTTAGGGCTGTAAAAATCTATACCATAAGGGAGTCTCGTGAGATGACGATAAATGAGTCAACTAGGGATAAATACAAGGTTGTATGTCGCCGGTGGTTCTTGGGCTGTCATTGGATGCTTCGTGCTACAAAGAAAAAATCTGGTTTGTGGAAAATTGGTAAATTTATTAGCGATCATAGATGTGAAATGGACACATTCAATGAGAACCACTTCAACCTGGATGTTGACTTGATTTCTCTTGTCTTGGTTCCATTTTTGGAAGTGTCTATTAGATTTAAGATTAAAGAGTGTATTACAGCTGTCCACAAGGAGTATGGTTGTACTATAAGTAAAAGAAAGGCATATCTCGGTCGCAAACGTGCCTTTGAACTAATTTATGGCGACTGGGATAAGTCCTTTTCAAATCTTCCCAGGTACATGGCTGCACTGCAACAATTTAACCCCGGTACTATTGTTGAATGGAGGCGCGAGCGAAGTCCTGGCAGACCGGAATTTATATTCAACTATCTATTTTGGTCATTTAAACCAGCAATAGATGGTTTTGTGCATTGTCGTCCTGTAATTTCCATAGACGGTACTCATGTCTATGGAAAGTATGATATTAAGCTTTTGATTGCAGTTGCTATAGATGCCAATGGCCAAATATTTCCACTTGCTTTTGCCATTTGTGCGAACGAAAGTGAAGAGACGTGGACGCAATTCTTGAACCACTTGAAGCAACACGTTGTGAAACAGCGTTCAGGTATTTGTCTAATTTCTGATCGGCATGGTGGTATTTTAAGTTCTGTACGTCACTTGCCTGAATGGCAGGCACCGCATGCATACCACCGTTACTATGTGAGGCACCTAAAGGCCAATTTTCAAAAGAGATTTCCTGACAAGGCGTTGCATGACTTAATGTGGATGGCTGCAACTGAGCACCAACTATGTAAATTCAATAGGTGCATGGAAGCAATCCGGCAGTTGGAACCACGAGCCTATAGTTGGTTGATGCAACATGACACTCAAATGTGGACATTGCATGCTGATGGTGGCATACGATGGGGAGCCCTCACCACGAATGTGTCGGAGTCATTTAATGGCTTGTTGAAATCTGCCCGTGGACTGCCTGTCACTGCCATGGTCCGCATGACTTTCAAACAGAGTGCAGACAGATTTGTTGAAAGGCATGCAGCTGCATCGTCATTGTTGGATAGAGGTGTTGAATTTATGCCAAAACCCATGGAAAGATTCGAAAAGTACAGAAGCGAGCACAGTGGCATTCTTATCTTCAGTACGACAATGAACAAGGTGTTTTCGAAGTTAAGACAGGTAATCGTGCACACCGTGGGAATAATGTACACACGGTGAATGAAAGTAGAAGGTTATGTTCGTGTGGGAAATGGACCATCTACCACATACCGTGCCCACATGCATTGAAGTGCTTTCAACAAGTTGGCTATGGGGCAACAAACTACATTGATAGGCACTACAATGTTGCAGCATACGTAGACACGTATAGTGGGAAGTTGCATCCTTTAGGTGCTGAGCATTATTGGCCGACGGAACCTTTTAAGTTGGTATGTAACAAGGAGTACTTGCGCAAGTTGAGAGTACAAAAGAGAACACGTATACCAAACCAAATGGATGTTGGTGAGTCTGTTTATGCACGTAAATGTAGCATATGCTCCCAAACTGGACATGACCGCCGTAAATGTCCTTCAGGTGCAAGTTCGTCCAATGTACCTAACTATCAACCATAACATTAGTTCCTTATTTTTGTATTATTAGTTGTAATATATGTATGTAGTACCTTTTGTGCATTTGAAATAAAATTATTCTTCAAATTACGTATGTTGTTGTAATTTTCTTAATGTGATGTTGTGCACTTTTAAATAGTGTATAATAATACGAAAAGTGAAGTTATGAAAAGCATGTGAATAGTCATATCTATGTCATTTCGTCCATGTAATTCGTAGATCAATACTACAAATATAAATTTGTCCTTTTATTTGAAAAAACCTTAAAATTATGTGATTTTTAGTGTCCTAGTAATTCGTAGTTCAATACTACGAAATGTAATTCGTAGTTCAATACTACGAAATGTAATTCGTAGTTCAATACTATGAAATGTAATTCGTAGTTCAATACTACGAAATGTAATTCGTAGTTCAATACTACGAAATGTAAAGTTGTCACTTCTTACGAAAAAGCTGCATTTTTTTGTAATTCGTACTTTACAAAAAGTTGTCACTTCTTACGAAAAAGCTGCATTTTTTGTAATTCGTAGTTTAATACTACGAAATGCAAATCGTAGTATTATATAACGATTTATATTTATGTTGCCTATAAATACGGGGCTCATTACCGTCATTACATGTGCTTAAAATCTTACAAAGCGCAAATATTTCTTGCGAACGTTTCATATTTTCAAAGTGTGTTACTGTGCAATATTTTAAATGGCTCAATATGGAACACCAGTGTGTTACTGTGGAAAAAAATGTGTGCAACAAACATGTTGGGAAGGTGATGATGTTGGACGCCACTACTGGATGTGCATGAACCAGATGGATTGCTATAAAAATCCGAATGAGCCAATGTGTGAGTTCAATGAATGGGCTGAGGAACATTGTCTCCAAGCAAACTACAGAGAACGAATGCTTAATCTGCATAATATGTGGTTAGCGTAAGCAGAAAGCAGCTACAATAGCAATATAAGAAGGATACAACTCAGGGACGAGGTGAGGGAAGAAAAAAACAAAAAACTAAGAGCAGAATGGAAATTGGCATCAACTATGGGAGAAAACCAAAAAAATAAACAGGAAATTGCGGAGCTTAAGGCGAGAGTAAAAGAGTTAGAAGACGAACAAGAACGAACTGCTAGAACAATTTAAGTGGCTAGAACACAGAATAAATGGAAGCTCATAGAACGTCTACTTGATTTTACTCTCGTTTAAGTGTCATTTCATTTTAACTGTAATAGTATGTTTGTGTTTGTATTGAACAATTTTAAGTTTTATGGGAATATTATGTTGTAAGTTTTATTGGAATGTTATGTTTGTGTTCTATTTTATATATAGATATTTGGCTCATTGTTCTATTTATTGCTTTAGTTATATTTGAATTGGAAGTGTTGTTTATAGATATTTGGCTCATTGTTCTATTTATTGCTTTAGTTATATTTGAATTGGAAGTGTTGTTTCTACTATTAATGCTATGTTTGTATGTATACATTAATGAAATCAAAAAATATTTATTTATTCAGAATAAATATTATTTACACAAGTGTATATACATAATGAAATCAATGAGTGCCGCATGCTTTGTGCCTCAAATTTGCTGCTGGCCTAAGCCGCATCCCCTGTCGGTCTGGCACACTATCTGGATCATCATCGTCAAGCCGCCTTTTTATGGGAGGATGTGCAGCGGCATCTACAGCACAACTTGCAGGGTCGGAGGAATAGGCCGTTGGGCCGGCACCAACCTATAAAAAATAAGTAATGTTAGATAAAATATGAGAGGTATTTAAATTATTATGGTTAACAAATTATTTCTCTCACAATGGTCTCGTCGAGGTCCTCCGAATATTCATCGATGGTCAGCTCATCATCACATGTAGTATGGTCAAACATGGTCTGAGATGAAGACTGCATAAAAACAGATGTAATGAATTTATTGCATCGAAAGTAAAATAATGTAGAATTGAAAAACAAAAGTAATACAAACATACCGCATCAAATGCAGGGGACGATGTATAACTCAACCTACGACCGCCATCCACGTCACGGGTCGGCCGATGCTCACCTGCAGTAGATGTGCCAGCGAAGTACTCATGTACATCCCCGTCAAAGGTACCCATAATCTACAATGGTCCGGATGGGGTCATCTGTGTCGCTGGCAATGACAACCGAAGGTCGTATGAGGGCATACTGCTGCCAGGGTCGTATGAGGGCATGCTGCTGGAAGGTCACCTGGATGCGTCATAAAACCCCGCTGCATGCTGCTGGAAGGGTCACCTGGATGCGTCATAAAACCCCGCTGCATGTTGCTGGAAGGGTCAGCTGGATGAGGCATATAACCCTCCTGCTCATCTCCAAACCCCTCAGATCCAAACCCTGCAGGTGGGTCGACCGGCTCCTCAACACCCCCTCGCCGTGCACGTCGTCGTCGTCCCCTGCGAGCCCTAGCCCCTGCACGGGGGACTGGCCTACCCCTCCGGTACGCGTCTGCATCCATATAATCGGGCTCATCATCTAACCTATTGCCCTCCCTCGCCTCTTCCAGTCCCATACGACACATCTGGGCAACCATCTGTGCAAAGTCAACCAGTCCAGGGTTGTCTTCAGACTGCTGGGTATCGACACTAGCCTGGTAGACCCGGTGAAACCAACTAACCTGTGAAATAAGTCAATTAGTAAGTAAATTACTCTATGCCATAATTATATGATATTAATAAGTCAAAATAACATACCAGTGACTCGTGTCGTCCGGCATACGGTCTGTACCGGCCGTCAAGCATGTGGATGGGGTTCCCGACATACTTCCGGTGTTACGTCTGTACCAGGCCTCATAAATCGCAATACTAGCCTCCTGGTACGGTGTCGGCGGTGGCGGGATGCGCTGAGCTCGCTCCTCCCAATGGACTACCTGGTCACGCAGCCACGCTGCGTAATCCCGGCTCGTGTTGTGACGGTCGTCACGCTGATAATGAGTAGGGTCCCAGGAGGGATCACTCGGTACCGGCTGATGACGACCAAACTGACGAAGCACACACGCTCCGTCGCATGATACTCAACAAATTCCCAGAATATCAATGGGACGGAGCTGCTCCATATGAGCCGGTCTGCCGAGCAAATAGCAGGTAGGTGCGCAAGTAGCTCATCAGTGTACGACATCCAGATGAACTACAACAAATAACAATAAATTAGTATGCAAGGTACAACTACATTTAAAACAACCAACTTTATGTAAATGTTTACCTGTCCAGTATGCAACATATCCAACTGATCCCTAATAAGGGGGAGATTGTGGTGCACATCCACTCCTCGGTAATTCCCCCGCCGGAGAATCCATCTCACAGCTAGCGGGAGGGGCGGATAGTCCTGTGCCGGCAGAGGTGGCTGTAGTGGCATGATACGCTGCCACGCCCAAACCTAACAAAAAATATTGATGTAAATTATGAGTCATTTTAAAATATATAATTTGTGCTTAATTAATTTTGAAAGTATTTTTCACCTGCAGTAGTGGCAAAAAACCACCAATATCAATAGCTGCACCGATGCTAGCCCGGCACATGCTCCTGTAGAGATACGCCAGAACAGCAGATGCCCAACTGTACTGATGCACCTGCTCCATATCCTCCAGAGGCTGGAGAAACCGCATCGATATCTTGTTCCCCGACGTGTTGGGAAACAAGACACACCCAAATAGCACGAGTAATGCCATCCGAGTGAAACGGATAATCCACAACCTCCTCTGTCTCCTGCGTGAACTGTGGATGCAACTCCGCCATGAAATCTCTAATGACGGATATCTGGAGACCACAACCACCAACGTTGCCCTCCGGGTGCAAACCTGTCATCCGTGCCATCGCATCCGCCAGCTGTGCGCGGGTCATCCGTCTCCACTCCTGGGGCAGTGTCAATGCGCGGCCCTCAACGCGCAATCCATACAACACCTGCACATCCTGGAGAGTGATCGTAGCCTCTCCAGTAGGCAGGTGAAATGTATGCGTCTCTGGTCGCCACCGCTCTATCAACGCTGTGATGAGCGACCAGTCAAGCTGCATCTGTCCCAGCTCAAATATGTTGTACAAGCCGGTCTGCTGTAGAAGGTCTACAACTCGTGGATGAAATGGACGCTGCGCCAAAAACTCCCACAGATCGTCCGGCCTCCTGGGGCGTATAGTCTGAAGAGCTAGATGGCCGTGCCAAATAGACTCAGATCTATGGTCACCCTGCAGTACTAATAATCCTGCTGCCAAAGGTCCAGGGTGTGCAGGTTGACGAGATGCCATGTCGTGTACTATAAATAAGAAAAATTAATTATTACATAGAAAAATTTTATATTTTCATAATTTTGTTAACTTAATTAATTAAATTACATATAATTTAATATAACGGTTGTTTAAAGGTTCCAGGCTTGATTTTTGAGGCCCGGGACCACATAATAATGATTAATTATTATAAATCTCAATTTTAATATTTTCATAATTTTGTTAACTTAATTAATTAAATTACGTATAACTTAATATAACGGTTTTTTAAAGGTTCCAGGCTTGATTTTTGAGGCCCGGGACCACATAATAATGATTAATTATTCTAAATCTCAATTTTAATATTTTCATAATTTTGTTAACTTAATTAATTAAATTACGTATAATTTAATATAACGGTTTTTTAAAGGTTCCGGGCTTGATTTTTGAGGCCCGGGACCACATAATAATGATTAATTATTATAAATCTCAATTTTAATATTTTCATAATTTTGTTAACTTAATTAATTAAATTACGTATAATTTAATATAACGGTTTTTTAAAGGTTCCGGGCTTGATTTTTGAGGCCCGGGACCACATAATAATGATTAATTATTATAAATCTCAATTTTAATATTTTCATAATTTTGTTAACTTAATTAATTAAATTACGTATAATTTAATATAACGGTTTTTTAAAGGTTCCAGGCTTGATTTTTGAGGCCCGGACCACATATTAATGATTAATTATTCTAAATCTCAATTTTAATATTTTCATAATTTTGTTAACTTAATTAATTAAATTACGTATAATTTAATATAACGGTTTTTTAAAGGTTCCAGGCTTGATTTTTGAGGCCCCGGACCACATATTAATGATTAATTATTATAAATCTCAATTTTAATATTTTCATAATTTTGTTAACTTAATTAATTAAATTACGTATAATTTAATATAACGGTTTTTTAAAGGTTCCAGGCTTGATTTTTGAGGCCCCGGACCACATATTAATGATTAATTATTATAAATCTCAATTTTAATATTTTCATAATTTTGTTAACTTAATTAATTAAATTACGTATAATTTAATATAACGGTTTTTTAAAGGTTCCAAGCTTGATTTTTGAGGCCCGGGATCACATATTAATGATTAATTATTATAAATCTCAATTTTAATATTTTCATAATTTTGTTAACTTAATTAATTAAATTACGTATAATTTCATATAACGGTTGTTTAAAGGTTCCAGGCTTGATTTTTGAGGCCCGGGACCACATATTAATGATTAATTATTCTAAATCTCAATTTTAATATTTTCATACTAAAAGACTACGCTAAAATTAAATAAGGCTCTACGCTACAAGGCTCTACGCTAACAGGCTCTACGCTAACAGGCTCTACGCTAACAGGCTCTACGCTAACATGATATACAATAACATATTAATGTAATACTAAAACAATAAATATACCAACATTAACATATTTTCTAATAAATTATAAAATAAAATTTATTCAAATACCTCAAATTAAAACTGTAAAACTGAAATTTTGTTACCGAATTCGTGTCCAACAGTATCTTCGGGTGGGCCCCACTTATATTGCACTTGAAGGGGACGGGTGGGACTTCGAAATCAAAATTTTGGCAAAAATTTGAAGGGAATTTGAGGGGGGCCGAGGAGACTTTGAAAAAATTTGAAGTTTGAGAGTGGAGGAGAGGAAGGAAGGGGCGGGCGGATATAGCAAGAGTAGGCATTTCGCAGGTTTATACTGCGAAATGCAATTCGCAGTACAAAACTGCGAATTGCATTTCGCAGTATAAAACTGCGAAATGCCTTATTTTAAAAAAAAAATTTTTTAATACATTTCGCAGTATAAAACTGCGAAATGTACAAACGGACGTTTGTACATTTCGCAGTTTTATACTGCGAAATGGGTAATTATGTATTTTTTTTTTTGGTTTATTTTGGTATTTTTTGTGTTTTTGAACATTATTTCGGTTCTGGACCCATTCTCCTTGAGGTTAAAAACTAAGTTCACTCCTAGGGTGTGTTTGGTACGAAGGAAAATGTTTTTCATGAAAAATGTTTTCCTAGAAAATGTTTTCATGGAAAATAAGTGATTTTATCACTTATTTTTTCTTGTTTGGTTGGTAAGTGAAAAACATTTTCCGGAAAATATTTTCTATGTTTGGTTAGAGAGTAAAAAATAGTTTTTTTAGAAAAATATTTTTTTTGCAACTCTCCTACCCCTCCCCCTCCCACCTCCCCCACCCCTCCCCTTCCCGAAGTCTCTAAAAATTGACACAATCTAAAGGAACTAATGTGATGCTTTACTTTTTAACGCAAAAATCGCGTATTTTCGAATCGGTAAATTTATAATTTCTAAACCCGTAAACTTCCGAACTCATAATTTTGGAAATTGTAAAATATTGAGCCTTTAAATGATAAATAATAAAATTAAAAACTGAAAAATATATTTTAAAATTTTTTCGGGGGGAGGGGGGCTGGGGCAGGGGGGCAGTAAATCGAAAAAAAAAAAATAAAAATTTAAATTACAAAAAAAAGTAATTTTATTTGTGCGGAGGGGGGAGGGGAGAGGGGAGAGGGGGTAGGGGTGGGGGTGGGTGATTCAGAAAAATAAGAAAACAGAAATTTAAAATTATAGAAAAAAAATTAAGGTAAAGGAATTTTTTTTTTTGCGGGGTAGGGTGGATGGTAACGGAAAAACTGAAATTTTTCTAAAAAAACTATTTTTTGGAGAGGGGGTGGGGTGGGTTGGTGAGGGTGAGAATGGTTGAGAAGGAGCTTTGGAAAATGTTTTCCCTTCTTTTGATAAGGAAAACATTTTCCTCCAATCGGAGGAAAATGAATTGATAAGGAAAATGTTTTCCAAAACATTTAAGCCAACCAAACATGGGAAAATTGGAAAACATTTTCCAGAAAATGTTTTCCTTCGTACCAAACACACCCCTAATACGTAATATTAATCAGAAACCTTCTTACTAATTTAAAATTATTTTAATAATTGACCTTACGTTCTTTTTTTAGACTACTCATTGAAAAAGGTCAGCCTGTTCATGATCCTCAAAATCGTCTTTTTGATTCGTCGGCGTACGCTATTATTTTAATCCCTGTAACACTTGGATATAAATCAAATACAGAATCCAGCCGTATTTAATTATACTTCAAGTGCTACTATGCAGTAAGTATTATTTAATGGCTTGACTTTGTAGTTTCACTTGTAATGTGGGAGACACTGTATGAGGTCGAATCAGATATGCCGTCTGTGGGGATTTCGAGAATCAAACCCGTAATATACATCCAAAGGATCAGATTACCAGACAAAACCCGAAAATGGCCGAAAACAATACCCGATCCAAAGCTATAACGGAAGTTACCACCAACCTCCTGAGTTCCCTGAACGAGGTCGGTGGTAGCGCTGCCGTCAATACCACCCCTGATATTACACGTGAGGCGGAAGCCTCACCTTCCCCCTCCGGGAATCTTGCAACCTTGCAGGAGAAAAATGCCTCCACTTCCGTTGCAAAAGAAGCACCCCCATCGATTAGGAAATTACTGAAGGAATAGCTAACGAGCGCCCTGAGCAGCTTAGTGGAAAAACCACCACGGAGTTATGAAAAAGAAGCACCAACAACAAGCAACACCGCCACAGCAGACGAGCATGAAGAAACACGAACCAACAGCCAACCCGTCGAAATGCAAATGCATGACGATACGTTGGCCTCCATTCTGAGAAGGATGGAAGAAATGGAGAGCGAAAATCAGGCCCTCCGTGACCAAATGAAGGAACATTAGGATAGGGTTGACAAGATCCCAGGAGCACTTAAACTGCTTCTCAAACGGGACGTAGGAAGGTTCGTAGAGCAACCCTACTCCGAGGAAGCCGTCCCCTACACCATCCCGAAGACTTTCAAGATGCCCCCTACCTAAGGGTATACGATGGAACCACCGATCCCGAAGATCATCTCATCCATTATGTCACCGCTGTGAAAGGTAACGACTTGTCTAAGGAACAGGTACCATCGGTACTACTGAAGAAGTTCGGCGAAACATTGACCGGAGGAGCCCTGACCTGGTATTCCCAACTGCCCGCCAAAGCAATCTCAACCTTCGAAGAAATGGAAGGCAAGTTCGTCACAATGTATGCCGGTGCTAAGAAGGCAGAACCGAGGGGAAACGACATCTTCGCCGTCAGACAAACCACGAGCGAAGGCCTCAGTGACTTCCTCGCCAGATTCAACAAGGTAAGGATGAGCCTACCAAAAGTGTCGGAGGGCATGGCGGTAGCTACTTTCAAGAACGAACTCAGCAGGGACGGCTCCAGAGCAACCAAGAAACTGCTAAGCCGGCTTATGAAATATCCCCCTACAACCTGGGATGAGATCCATAATTCTTACTGCACCGAGGTACGGGCAGACGAAGAGGACCTCAATGGACCAATCCGACGACTGACAGCCATACATCCAGACACAAGGAGAGATCGACGACACGAGGGACGCCGGGATCTCTGATAATAGGTAAATTTGACTATAATTATGCCCTATATAATCACGCTTTATTGTTGAATTGATATTGTTTATGATGATAAAATGCTTTTATTAGTGCTTTTTGGTGTGTTATAGGTACAAATGAGCCATTGAAGACTAAAAGATCCATTTAGGAGTCATAAGATGGTAAAAAGGACAAGTGTAGAGCAAGAGTGAAGTTGGTATAAAAAAATAGGATGAACTATTCATATGTGGTCCATTCGCGACCATGGACGAACCGCGAAAAAAGAGGCTCGCGGAACCTCTCAAACTTCAGAGAGCTTGACTGTTCGCGGTCCATCCGCGACCGCGAACGGACCGCGAACGACGCCTAAAATTTGAAGGCTAACTTTGTAAAAACTCAATTTTTGTAACCTAAACCCTCTATATAAGCATAGATTTCGCTCAAGAGAGGAAAGCATTGTATTATTCACTACTTTTGCAAGATAATTAGTAAGAGAGAACTCTCTCAACTTATTTCTTTCTTTTATATTGAATCTTTGATTATGAATTCAATTATTATTCTTGTTTCTTTGACTATGAGTAGCTAATTCCTTTTCTAAGGTTTTGATGGAACCTATTGAGTGATGAACTTCTCGTTTATGTGATTACAAATTGTTAGCTAGATTTCTATTTGTTCAACTTTGTTATTGTTATAGTTAATTGGTAGGATCCCCAATTAGCTATGCCTATTTAGTGTGCATAACTTGGAAAAGAGTGCATATTTAGGTATATTGTTGAACAACACCACACCTAGATTATTGGAGGAATCTATAATTTTAGGCGTAAAGGTGGGATTAGAAATAACGAAACCTTGGATACAATCTAAAGTGAACCGTTCAAATTAAAGTTAGCTAGGGTTGCTCAGGAGAGTACATTAGTAAATTATTGTAGTTGCTTGGGAGAGAATTACGGTAAAAGTAGTGTTCATGATTGATAGAATAATATTGACAATTTGTCTGAGCATAAACAGAAGGGATTCCATCAATAGGGGAAATCAATACCTTAGCCTTTCTCTATATTCTTTACCCAACATTCAATCTTTCTTTTATGTCTTTAATTCTTGCAAAAGTTAGTTGTTAGAAATCCTTCACAAAAATATACTCAAATTTTGGGAAACTGCTCCAGAAGTGTTCTTGGGCTGTGAAAGTTGCAGTTGGTAGGTTAATTCCCTGTGGGATCGACTCTGGACTTAATTGACAGGATTATATTGACTACGACCGTTGCTTGGACATAAATCAATTTTGGCGCCGTTGCCGGGGAATTAACAGAATTATCAATTGCCATTGATAGAACTACAAGATTATTGTGTGGTCAGGTTCTTTCTATACTTTACATTGAAATTTTTTACGGTTGTTGAATTGGGTACTCAGGTGCATGCCTAGAAAATCTACAAGGACTGGAGAACTAATTGAAGGACTCTCAGACCCAGAGCAAACTTTTCGGGCACGTAACAGGGAAATCAAACAAATTCAGCAATCTTAGCAACTAATCAAACTAGATTTCGACATGGGAGACATGAACGACCCAAACCAGCAAGCTGGGTTGAACGCACAGGAGGCGCAGGAAGGTGCATTATTTGACTGGGCACAACCAACAGCGGATAATTTGGCAACTGCCATTATTGTGCCAGCGATTCAAGCTGAGTCTTTCCAGATTACCAACAACATGCTACACTTGTTGCAAAATAATGGATTATTCTCTATGTCTTAGATTGAAGATCCACAACAGCACCTGAAGAACTTTCTCTCAATATGCAAGACACGGAGGCAACCGAATGTGACACCGGAAGCATCAGATTATTGCTATTTCCGTTCTCAGTTACAGGGGCTGCGCAGGTATGGCTAAACTCACTCCCCATAAACTCCATTACAACATGGGATGAGTTAGTCAAGCAATTCCACAACAAGTTTCATACACCTAACAAGACAACTCAGCAAATTGATGAGATTGTGAGCTTCAAGCAGAAACCAATGGAGACATTACATGAAACTTGGAGCAGATTCAAAGGTATGCTTGTTATGTGTCCTCATCATGGAATTTCTGAGCAGATGTTGGGTTAAAGGTTCTACATGGGGCTTTCAGATAGTATGAATAATATTGTAGATGCTTAAGCAGATGGGGATTTTCTGAGCAAACCTTGGAGAGAAGGCCAAAATTTGCTTGACAAGATGGCTCAAAACTTCGGTTGGACGACCAGGAATGCTCCTATCATTCCAGTGGTACACTTGTACCTCTGGATCCATCCAACACTCTGGAGGAGAACGTGGCAACTTTATTGACGCAAATGAGCATCCTGACAAAGAAGGTGGAAGAATCAGGGGTTAAGCAGCAAGTTCACATTGTAGATACTACCAATGTTGCATTAGCCAACCCATAGGTAATCCATGAGCTGTAGACCAAGAACATCATCACCAGCATGAAGACATGAACTATGTGGCTAATTATGGAGTGCAGCGACAGGGTAACCAGAGTTGGGGTCAACAGGCTCCACACCAGTACATGCCTCCTTAGCCACAATATAATGCAGCAGGTATGAGGCCACCAAACAACATGGCTCCATATCTTAGACCTCAGAATTTCAATAATCAGCAGCAGGGGTATCATCCACCTCCACCACAGCATGCGGGTAGACATGACGATGGGTTCGCAAGGTTGGAAGCTATGATGCAGCTGGTAATTTGGTCACATGCCAAAACCAATGAGAGGATAGATGCACATGATGCAGCTATCAAGAATATTGAAGTACAGGTGTGCCAGATTGTTATGTCACTTAACAATCGTCCTCAAGGGACATTGCCTGCAGATACACAAACAAACCCAAAAAATCAAATCCCAAAGCAGCTGATGGCAGTTAATCTGAGAAGTGGAAGAGATCTTGATGCTGAGCAGGAAAGAGATAGAGGCAATTTGCAGGCTGAGACACTCACTTCAGTACCAATTGAACTGGATGAGTCCACCGGGTTGACGAAAGTTACAGTCCAGCCAGTAGCTGAAAATAAAGATGTGCAATAGGGAACGGGGAAAGCAGCTGAACCGGTAGAACCGCCGGTTGTGGAACAAGTTATAGAGAAAGAAAAATCCCAAGTGATTGGGAAGAAGAGGCCTCCAGCCCCATTTCCCCAAAGTTTGGCCAATCACCAGAAATAGGAGCAATACAAAAGGTTCTTTGATATGCTCAATCAAATCCAGGTAAACATTCCTTTAATTGAAGCTTTGAAAGAAATGCCTGAGTATGCTAAGATGATGAAAGACTTGATGTCGCGGAAATTTGATTTCCAAGACTTGGCCACCGTGACTCTTACTCAGACTTGTAGTGCAGTGGTTTCTAGACCCATTGCTAAGAAGTTATCTGACCCAGGTAGCTTCACCATTCCATGCACTATAGGAAACTTTGCCTTTGCAAAGGCATTGTGTGATTTAGGGGCAAGCATAAATCTTATGCCCTTGGTCCAACTCAAGGCCGTCCATTAATAACCAGAAACATATTGCATGAACTCTGCGTCCAACTCAAGGTCGTCCATTGTTTCCGGTGACAAAACCACCTCCAAATCTACGATTCCTCCTCCTTCTCTCCCCGGAAACGCCGATATCTTCCCGTCAAACTTGTTGCCCCCCCCCCCCCCCCCCCCACCCCGCTCCGAATAGCAACGGGTCTGCCCCACCCGAAATCATTGTCGTACATTGGAAATCTTGGCGAACTCCCCATTGTTAGCATAGCTCCGTCGAAATTCCCTAACGGAAAACACCGTGGATCCTTCTCCCAATCCTCTACAAACTTCCTCATCATAACATTATCGTGTGCGTTCACGTTCTTGTTCAATTGTTCCGCGCACCAACGCAGATCCTGTGATAAAACGTCTCCAGCTGATGTTTATGTTGGAATGCTCTGAATTGTGTTGCCTAAATATAACGGATCGAGTTTGGACTGGAGACGGTGACGGCAGTTTACAGCCATTCGAAATGTCGTTATTTTAGAAGATGGGAACTTTCTCGCCATAGCAATGCGCAAAGCGAATGAAACGATGAAATCTCAGCCGTTGAATTTACAGCCACCTTTTCTGTCCCCGACCACTGTATCAATGGATCGTTTCTCTGTTTGGCGATTACTTCAACAATGTTAATTTCTTCGTCGAAATTCCATTTCTGATTGTTCGTTTTTGCTTTGAGTCTTTGAATTGATTCCCTGCTGAAACTGAATATCCTCTCTCTCAACGGAGCGTCAGCGTCAAAAGGTAACGTTGGGTCCATTAGCTGGGAGTGTTAGTACTGCATTTGAGATCAAAATTGAATTACGGGTGAAATTCGGCTGCCTCTTAATCCTTTTCACACCTCTACTCACCTCAGCAAAGGTATTAAAAAAATTCCAAAATGACGTGCCATCAGTGACGGCATGGTTGACGGCGCAGCAAAAAGAAGAGAAGTGGAGAACCGAAATAATGTTCAAAAACACAAAAAATACCAAAATAAACCAAAAAAAAAAAATACATAATTAACCATTTCGCAGTATAAAACTGCGAAATGTACAAACGTCCGTTTGTACATTTCGCAGTTTTATACTGCGAAATGTATTAAAAAATTTTTTTTTTTAGAAAAATAGGCCGTTACAGTTAATGAATAAAAAAATTTTTTTTTTTAAAAAAGGGGTAAAACGCAGTATTGTACTGCGAAATGCAATTCGCAGTTTTGTATGCGAATTGCATTATGCAGTACAATACTGCATTTTCCTACTCTTGCTATATCCGCCCGCCCCTTCCTTCCTCTCCTCCACTCTCAAACTTCAAATCTTTTAAAATTCCCCTCGGCCCCCCTCAAATTCCCTTCAAATTTTTGCCAAAATTTTGATTTCCAAGTCCCACCCGTCCCCTTCAAGTGCAATATAAGTGGGGCCCACCCGAAGATACTGTTGGACACGAATTCGGTAACAAAATTTCAGTTTTACAACTTTAATTTGAGGTATTTGAATAAATTTTATTTTATAATTTATTAGAAAATATGTTAATGTTGGTATATTTATTGTTTTAGTATTACATTAATATGTTAATTGTATATCATGTTAGCGTAGAGCCTGTTAGCATAGAGCCTGTTAGTGTAGAGCCTGTTAGCGTAGAGCCTTGTAGCGTAGAGCCTTATTTAATTTTAGCGTAGTCTTTTAGTATGAAAATATTAAAATTGAGATTTAGAATAATTAATCATTAATATGTGGTCCCGGGCCTCAAAAATCAAGCCTGGAACCTTTAAACAACCGTTATATGAAATTATACGTAATTTAATTAATTAAGTTAACAAAATTATGAAAATATTAAAATTGAGATTTATAATAATTAATCATTAATATGTGGTCCCGGGCCTCAAAAATCAAGCCCGGAACCTTTAAACAACCGTTATATGAAATTATACGTAATTTAATTAATTAAGTTAACAAAATTATGAAAATATTAAAATTGAGATTTATAATAATTAATCATTAATATGTGGTCCCGGGCCTCAAAAATCAAGCCTGGAACCTTTAAAAACTCGTTATATTAAATTATACGTAATTTAATTAATAAAGTTAACAAAATTATGAAAATATTAAAATTGAGATTTATAATAATTAATCATTAGTATGTGGTCCCGGGCCTCAAAAATCAAGCCTGGAACCTTTAAACAACCGTTATATGAAATTATACGTAATTTAATTAATTAAGTTAACAAAATTATGAAAATATTAAAATTGAGATTTATAATAATTAATCATTAATATGTGGTCCCAGGCCTCAAAAATCAAGCCTGGAACCTTTAAACAACCGTTATATTAAATTATACGTAATTTAATTAATTAAGTTAACAAAATTATGAAAATATAAAAATTGAGATTTATAATAATTAATCATTAATATGTGGTCCCGGGCCTCAAAAATCAAGCCTGGAACCTTTAAAAACCCGTTATATTAAATTATACGTAATTTAATTAATAAAGTTAACAAAATTATGAAAATATTAAAATTGAGATTTATAATAATTAATCATTAATATGTGGTCCCGGGCCTCAAAAATCAAGCCTGGAACCTTTAAAAAACCGTTATATTAAATTATACGTAATTTAATTAACTAAGTTAACAAAATTATGAAAATATTAAAATTGAGATTTATAATAATTAATCATTAATATGTGGTCCCGGGCCTCAAAAATCAAGCCTGGAACCTTTAAACAACCGTTATATTAAATTATACGTAATTTAATTAATTAAGTTAACAAAATTATGAAAATATAAAATTTTTCTATGTAATAATTAATTTTTCTTATTTATAGTACACGACATGGCATCTCGTCAACCTGCACACCCTGGACCTTTGGCAGCAGGATTATTAGTACTGCAGGGTGACCATAGATCTGAGTCTATTTGGCACGGCCATCTAGCTCTTCAGACTATACGCCCCAGGAGGCCGGACGATCTGTGGGAGTTTTTGGCGCAGCATCCATTTCATCCACGAGTAGTAGACCTTCTACAGCAGACCGGCTTATACAGCATATTTGAGCTGGGACGGATGCAGCTTGACTGGTCGCTCATCACAGCGTTGATAGAGCGGTGGCGACCAGAGACGCATACATTTCACCTGCCTACTGGAGAGGCTACGATCACTCTCCAGGATGTGCAGGTGTTGTATGGATTGCGCATTGAGGGCCGCGCATTGACAGTGCCCCAGGAGTGGAGACGGATGACCCGCGCACAGCTGGCGGATGCGATGGCACGGATGACAGGTTTGCACCCGGAGGGCAACGTTGGTGGTAGTGGTCTCCAGATATCCGTCATTAGAGATTTCATGGCGGAGTTGCATCCACAGTTCACGCAGGAGACAGAGGAGCTGTGGATTATCCGTTTCTCTCGGATGGCATTACTCATGCTATTTGGGTGTGTCTTGTTTCCCAACACGTCGGGGAACAAGATATCGATGCGGTTTCTCCAGCCTCTGGAGGATATGGAGCAGGTGCATCGGTACAGTTGGGCAGCTGCTGTTCTGGCGTATCTCTACATGAGCATGTGCCGGGCTAACATCGGTGCAGCTATTGATATTGGTGGTTTTTTGCCACTACTGCAGGTGAAAAATACTTTCAAAATTAATTAAGCACAAATTATATATTTTAAAATGACTCATAATTTACATCAATATTTTTTGTTAGGTTTGGGCGTGGCAGCGTATCATGCCACTACAGCCACCTCTGCCGGCACAGGACTATCCGCCCCTCCCGCTAGCTGTGAGATGGATTCTCCGGCGGGGGAATTACCGAGGAGTGGATGTGCACCACAATCTCCCCCTTATTAGGGATCAGTTGGATATGTTGCATACTGGACAGGTAAACATTTACATAAAGTTGGTTGTTTTAAATGTAGTTGTACCTTGCATACTAATTTATTGTTATTTGTTGTAGTTCATCTGGATGCCGTACACTGATGAGCTACTTGCGCACCTACCTGCTATTTGCTCGGCAGACCGGCTCATATGGAGCAGCTCCGTCCCATTGATATTCTGGGAATTTGTTGAGTATCATGCGACGGAGCGTGTGCTTCGTCAGTTTGGTCGTCATCAGCCGGTACCGAGTGATCCCTCCTGGGACCCTATTCATTATCAGCGTGACGACCGTCACAACACGAGCCGGGATTACGCAGCGTGGCTGCGTGACCAGGTAGTCCATTGGGAGGAGCGAGCTCAGCGCATCCCGCCACCGCCGACACCGTACCAGGAGGCTAGTATTGCGATTTATGAGGCCTGGTACAGACGTCACACCCGGAAGTATGTCGGGAACCCCATCCACATGGTTGACGGCCGGTACAGACCGTATGCCGGACGACACGAGTCACTGGTATGTTATTTTGACTTATTAATATCATATAATTATGGCATAGAGTAATTTACTTACTAATTGACATATTTCACAGGTTAGTTGGTTTCACCGGGTCTACCAGGCTAGTGTCGATACCCAGCAGTCTGAAGACAACCCTGGACTGGTTGACTTTGCACAGATGGTTGCCCAGATGTGTCGTATGGGACTGGAAGAGGCGAGGGAGGGCAATAGGTTAGATGATGAGCCCGATTATATGGATGCAGACGCGTACCGGAGGGGTAGGCCAGTCCCCCGTGCAGGGGCTAGGGCTCGCAAGGGACGACGACGACGTGCACGGCGAGGGGGTGTTGAGGAGCCGGTCGACCCACCTGCAGGGTTTGGAGCTGGGGGGTTTGGAGATGAGCAGGAGGGTTATGTGCCTCATCCAGCTGACCCTTCCAGCAGCATGCAGCGGGATTTTATGACCTATCCAGCTGACCCTTCCAGCAGCATGCAGCGGGGTTTTATGACGCATCCAGGTGACCCTTCCAGCAGCATGCAGCGGGGTTTTATGACGCATCCAGGTGACCCTTCCAGCAGCATGCCCTCATACGACCCTGGCAGCAGTATGCCCTCATACGACCTTCGGTTGTCATTGCCAGCGACACAGATGACCCCATCCGGACCATTGTAGATTATGGGTACCTTTGACGGGGATGTACATGAGTACTTCGCTGGCACATCTACTGCAGCTGAGCATCGGCCGACCCGTGACGTGGATGGCGGTCGTAGGTTGAGTTATACATCGTCCCTTGCATTTGATGCGGTATGTTTGTATTACTTTTGTTTTTCAATTCTACATTATTTTACTTTCGATGCAATAAATTCATTACATCTGTTTTTATGCAGTCTTCATCTCAGACCATGTTTGACCATACTACATGTGATGATGAGCTGACCATCGATGAATATTCGGAGGACCTCGACGAGACCATTGTGAGAGAAATAATTTGTTAACCATAATAATTTAAATACCTCTCATATTTTATCTAACATTACTTATTTTTTATAGGTTGGTGCCGGCCCAACGGCCTATTCCTCCGACCTTGCAAGTTGTGCTGTAGATGCCGCTGCACATCCTCCCATAAAAAGGCGGCTTGACGATGATGATCCAGATAGTGTGCCAGACCGACAGGGGATGCGGCTTAGGCCAGCAGCAAATTTGAGGCACAAAGCATGCGGCACTCATTGATTTCATTATGTATATACACTTGTGTAAATAATATTTATTCTGAATAAATAAATATTTTTTGATTTCATTAATGTATACATACAAACATAGCATTAATAGTAGAAACAACACTTCCAATTCAAATATAACTAAAGCAATAAATAGAACAATGAGCCAAATATCTATAAACAACACTTCCAATTCAAATATAACTAAAGCAATAAATAGAACAATGAGCCAAATATCTATATATAAAATAGAACACAAACATAACATTCCAATAAAACTTACAACATAATATTCCCATAAAACTTAAAATTGTTCAATACAAACACAAACATACTATTACAGTTAAAATGAAATGACACTTAAACGAGAGTAAAATCAAGTAGACGTTCTATGAGCTTCCATTTATTCTGCGTTCTAGCCACTTAAATTGTTCTAGCAGTCGTTCTTGTTCGTCTTCTAACTCTTTTACTCTCGCCTTAAGCTCCGCAATTTCCTGTTTATTTTTTTGGTTTTCTCCCATAGCTGATGCCAATTTCCATTCTGCTCTTAGTTTTTTGTTTTTTTCTTCCCTCACCTCGTCCCTGAGTTGTATCCTTCTTATATTGCTATTGTAGCTGCTTTCTGCTTGCGCTAACCACATATTATGCAGATTAAGCATTCGTTCTCTGTAGTTTGCTTGGAGACACCGTTCCTCAGCCCATTCATTGAACTCACACATTGGCTCATTCGGATTTTTGTAGCAATTCATCTGGTTCATGCACATCCAGTAGTGGCGTCCAACATCATCACCTTCCCAACATGTTTGTTGCACACATTTTTTCCACAGTAACACACTGGTGTTCCATATTGAGCCATTTAAAATATTGCACAGTAACACACTTTGAAAATATGAAACGTTCGCAAGAAATATTTGCGCTTTGTAAGATTTTAAGCACATGTAATGACGGTAATGAGCCCCGTATTTATAGGCAACATAAACATAAATCGTTATATAATACTACGATTTGCATTTCGTAGTATTAAACTACGAATTACAAAAAAATGCAGCTTTTTCGTAAGAAGTGACAACTTTTTGTAACGTACGAATTACAAAAAAATGCAGCTTTTTCGTAAGAAGTGACAACTTTACATTTCGTAGTATTGAACTACGAATTACATTTCGTAGTATTGAACTATGAATTACATTTCGTAGTATTGAACTACGAATTACATTTCGTAGTATTGAACTACGAATTACTAGGACACTAAAAATCACATAATTTTAAGGTTTTTTCAAATAAAAGGACAAATTTATATTTGTAGTATTGATCTACGAATTACATGGACGAAATGACATAGATATGACTATTCACATGCTGTTCATAACTTCACTTTTCGTATTATTATACACTATTTAAAAGTGCACAACATCACATTAAGAAAATTACAACAACATACGTAATTTGAAGAATAATTTTATTTCAAATGCACAAAAGGTACTACATACATATATTACAACTAATAATACAAAAATAAGGAACTAATGTTATGGTTGATAGTTGGGTACATTGGACGAACTTGCACCTGAAGGACATTTACGGCGGTCATGTCCAGTTTGGGAGCATATGCTACATTTACGTGCATAAACAGACTCACCAACATCCATTTGGTTTGGTATACGTGTTCTCTTTTGTACTCTCAACTTGCGCAAGTACTCCTTGTTACATACCAACTTAAAAGGTTCCGTCGGCCAATAATGCTCAGCACCTAAAGGATGCAACTTCCCACTATACGTGTCTACGTATGCTGCAACACTGTAGTGCCTATCAATGTAGTTTGTTGCCCTATAGCCAACTTGTTGAAAGCACTTCAATGCATGTGGGCACGACATGTGGTAGATGGTCCATTTCCCACACGAACATAACCTTCTACTTTCATTCACCGTGTGTACATTATTCCCACGGTGTGCACGATTACCTGTCTTAACTTCGAAAACACCTTGTTCATTGTCGTATTGAAGATAAGAATGCCACTGTGCTCGCTTCCTGTACTTTTCGAATCTTTCCATGGGTTTTGGCATAAATTCAACACCTCTATCCAACAATGACGATGCAGCTGCATGCCTTTCAACAAATCTGTCTGCACTCTGTTTGAAAGTCATGCGGACCATGGCAGTGACAGGTAGTCCACGGGCAGATTTCAACAAGCCATTAAATGACTCCGACACATTCGTGGTGAGGGCTCCCCATCGTATGCCACCATCAGCATGCAATGTCCACATTTGAGTGTCATGTTGCATCAACCAACTATAGGCTCGTGGTTCCAACTGCCGGATTGCTTCCATGCACCTATTGAATTTACATAGTTGGTGCTCAGTTGCAGCCATCCACATTAAGTCATGCAACGCCTTGTCATGAAATCTCTTTTGAAAATTGGCCTTTAGGTGCCTCACACAGTAACGGTGGTATGCATGCGGTGCCTGCCATTCAGCCAAGTGACGTACAGAACTTAAAATACCACCATGGCGATCAGAAATTAGACAAATACCTGAACGCTGTTTCACAACGTGTTGCTTCAAGTGGTTCAAGAATTGCGTCCACGTCTCTTCACTTTCGTTCGCACAAATGGCAAAAGCAAGTGGAAATATTTGGCCATTGGCATCTATAGCAACTGCAATCAAAAGCTTAATATCATACTTTCCATAGACATGAGTACCGTCTACGGAAATTACAGGACGACAATGCACAAAACCATCTATTGCTGGTTTAAATGACCAAAATACATAGTTGAATATAAATTCCGGCCTGCCAGGACTTCGCTCGCGCCTCCATTCAACAATAGTACCGGGGTTAAATTGTTGCAGTGCAGCCATGTACCTGGGAAGATTTGAAAAGGACTTATCCCAATCGCCATAAATTAGTTCAAAGGCACGTTTGCGACCGAGATATGCCTTTCTTTTACTTATAGTACAACCATACTCCTTGTGGACAGCTGTAATACACTCTTTAATCTTAAATCTAATAGACACTTCCAAAAATGGAACCAAGACAAGAGAAATCAAGTCAACATCCAGGTTGAAGTGGTTCTCATTGAATGTGTCCATTTCACATCTATGATCGCTAATAAATTTACCAATTTTCCACAAACCAGATTTTTTCTTTGTAGCACGAAGCATCCAATGACAGCCCAAGAACCACCGGCGACATACAACCTTGTATTTATCCCTAGTTGACTCATTTATCGTCATCTCACGAGACTCCCTTATGGTATAGATTTTTACAGCCCTAACTAGGCGCGCTTTGTCAGGGAAATACATGCCTTTTGTAACAACACCTGGTCTACATTCATCCCACATCTTCGATCGTAATTCATCATAATCCCTTGTCAATGCATCAACATTAGGCATGGCAGGCAAATTATCCAGGTATGGAATATTTCTCTCATGAAAAGGCACGTGGGATTCATACACTCTTCGACAGACCGGGGGAGGAGGAGGAACATGCTCCCTAGTCAAATCAGGCTCCACATTCACTTCCTCCTCCTCATCGTCATCCTCCACATCATCACCCTCCTCACGGAAGGGTGTCTCATCACCAGACTCATCCGCATTGTTATCGTAATCACTATCATCCTCCTGACTCTGCGCATCTGCTAAGTCACGAGTAAAAACATCGTGTACGGGCAACTTTGTTAGTCCAGGAGCTTCTAGAAGCTCGTTTTCACTGCATATAACCAACAAAAATTTAAGTATCCTAATAGTATTTTCTTGAAATTTAAATGTACATATCACTACATCACTATACTTACAACTCGTATTGTCTTGAAGTCTCATGCTGGCTTTCTTGAGGTTGCTGATAACTACCAGAGGGACCACCGTGCTCCAATACTGCAGATTTTTGCAAATTCCAACTAGGGACGTGGTCATAATTTGTCAAATTCAATTCCGGACGATACACCCTATGAAAATTACAACTATAAATACAAATCCAAATAAAACATAAAGAAAAAGATTTCACTAAATTTAAGTTTACCGGTCGTCTTCTTCATTATACGAAGTAGTAACATTATTTTCTGGCTCCTCATTCGCCCGTGGTGACAAATTCAAATCAAGAGAACCTCTTCCATCTCCAACCTGTCCGCCTAATGCTCCTCCAAAATAACCATCCGATGAATGTGGGTTATCACTTATACGCACTCCCTCATTACTACTAAGGTCTTCAACCTTCACATACATTTCTAATAATTTTATTACAATGTATTCTCTATATTCGTCCGGAACCCGCAAAAAATCTCTAAGACTTTCATCATCGTCAATGTTAAACTCAGAATAATAAGCAAACCCATGCGGATCTTCCGGTTACTTTAATGCTAACCGAACGCCTCCGCTCACTCATTTTTTTACGTAACAACGATACCAAAGTATTGTATTGCATATTAAGCGGCAATTTAACATGACACCGTGGAGGAGAGCTATACCTCACTGAGTTATTATCCACAATAACCTCACCCCCCAATACAATGAAACCCTCATTTTGGCAACTTGAGACATTATAAATAATGGATTGATAAGGAGAAGAGAGAAAAACCGAATTTGTGTTGATATAGTTTTGACGAAGTTCAGTCGTCTATTAATAAGAAAATTTTGAGAATCAAATTCGCACTACAAAACTACGAATTATGATTTTTAATTAAAAAGTGGGCCCATTTGCAGCCTATTTCGCAGTATTGTACTGCGAAATAGCCTATTTCGCAGTACAATACTGCGAAATAGGCCACTCTTGAAAACACGGCCATTTTTTTTAAAAAAAAAATAAAAAATCCTATTTCGCAGTATAAAACTGCGAATTGCACTAACGGCCGTTAGTGCAATTCGCAGTTTTATACTGCGAAATAGGTAATTGTGTATTTTTTTTTTTTTGGGTTTATTTTGGTATTTTTTGTTGTTTTGAACATTATTTCAGTTCCGGACTCAATAAAACAGACCCTTCTTAATTGGATTAACTTTATATACAACAAATTACGCTTGAATTATAGCCAAATCAGTGTTGTTTCAAGATCTATCTATGGACAACGTAACATAGATCCCGGAATATTCATTTGAAGAGCCCCTACTTGACTTGTAAATCAGTGCAAACCTACAAGAAGCTTAAGGAAACTTTTACTGATAGGAAAATTTTTAAAAATGATTGGGACCCAAAATATTTACTGATAAGATCAACTACAGCTTTGACCAAAAATGGAAAAGGAAGAGAGTGGGCCCTTAGGTTCGCTGATTTGCACTAACTGTGGCCAAAACACAGTATAACACTGTCGTTGTATGTAAATTGTGGTATTATACTACATTTTATTTTAATGGCTAAAATTTAGTTAAAATAAAACGCAGTATAATATCACGTTTTAGGTAGAAAAGTAACTTTTTTCTTTTAAACTGTAGAAATGTGTTTTGAATCCAAAAAGTTGCCATTTAGGATTCGGACTCGTTATCAACAACGAAAAAGGGCTAAATATACTCCTCTACTTTCAAATATTATTTACCTGTACCCCTCGTTATACGTGTATGGGGTTGAATCGGACGCGATTGATAAAAGTCGAGCATGCCTCCCTCCACGGTCACTAAAGTCAAATATACCTCCCTTCGCGCCCATACGACGGAAGGGAGTACGCCTCTAACAATAAAGGGGCACTGACAAACTCGCTCGTACGAGTATTCCGTCCCCTCCGCCCGTTTATATTTCTATAACGACACAGTTCTAGAATAAAGTGATATTCTAACGAGGGGGCCTTATCTCTCTCTATATTGTATCTCTCTCAGTGATCAGTTTTGATAATCCACCAAGTCTTATTATAATCTCACCAGAGCAAATAACATACGAATTATAAGATCTATCCTTGGGTTTATTACCGTTGATTCCGATTTACCTTCTTATAATCTTTGATTGTCCCTAACTCATAAAGCGACCGATAGCTTTTGGGTCAAAAAATTTGGCGTCGTCTGTGGGGATTTTGAGAATCAAACATGTAGTATACACCCGAAGGATCAGATCACCAGATAAAACCTAAAAATGGCCAAATACAACACCCGGTCCAAAGCTATAACAGAAGTCACCACCAACCTCCTGAGTTCCTGAACGAGGTCGGTGGTAGTGTTGCCATCAACACCACCCCTGATATCACACCTGAGGCAGAAGCCTCACCTTCCCCCTCCGAAAATCTTGCAACCTTGCAGGAAAAAGATACCTCCACATCCACTGTAAAAGAAGCACCCCCAACGGTCAGAAAGTTACTAGAAGAATGACTGACAAGCGCCCTGAGCGGCCTAGTGGAAAAACCACCATGGAGTCATGAAAAAGCAACACCAACAACAAGTATCACCGCCACAGCAGACGAGCAAGAGGAAACGCGGACCAACAACGAACCCGTCGAAACGCAAATGCATGACGACACATTAACATCCATTTTGAGAAAAATGGAAGAAATAGAGAGCGAAAACCAGGACCTACGCGACCAAATGAAGGAGCATCAGGATAGGGTCGACAAGATCCCCGGAGCACCCAAACTGTTGCCCAAACATGACGTAGGGAGATTCGTAGAACAACCCTACTCCGAAGAGGCCGCCCCTTACACCATCCCGAAAACTTTCAAGATGTCTCCTTATCTGAGAGTATACGATGAGACCACCGACCCTAGAGATCATCTCATCCATTATGTCACCGCCGTGAAAAATAACGACCTGTCTAAGGAACAGGTACCATTTGTGCTGCAAAAAGAAGTTCGGCGAGACGTTGACCGGAGGAGCCCTGACATGGTATTCTCAACTGCCCGCCAAAGCAATCTCAACCTTCGAAGAAATGGTTGACAAGTTCATCACCGCACACGTCGGCGCTAAGAAGGCAGAAGCGCGGGTAAACGACATCTTCGCCGTCAGACAAATCACATGCAAATGTCTCTAGGACTTCCTCGCCATATTCAACAGGGTAAGGATGAGCCTACCAAATGTATCGGAGGGCATGGCGGTAGCCTCTTTCCAGAACGGACTCAGCAGGGACGGCTCCAGAGCAACCAAGAAACTACTAAGCCGGCTCATGAAATATACCCCCATAACTTGGGATGAGATCCATAACGCCTACTGCACCGAGGTACGAGCAGATGAAGAGGACCTCAATAGACCAACCCGACGACTGACAGCCATACACCCAGACACATGAGAGATCGACGTCACGAGGGACATCGAGAACTCCCCCTCGCCCCAATAAAGAACGACATCAGCCTTACATGAGGTCTCCTCTTCCGCCCCCTTGTCATGCCGATGCACTACAACGTCATCTCGCCCCCTTCATAAATGAAAGAGGTACGCCCCCTTTACTTTCATCACATAACTTTTGTGTCTCTCCTTCAGAGATTGTGTACGCATTGGAAAAGCTCGGCACCAAGGTACAGTAACCTCAGAAAATGAAATCGGACCCTGCCACAAGGAAATCAAATGTCCTGTGTGAATTCCACCAAAAACAAGGACACAGGACCGAGGATTCCATAGGTCTACGACAGGAAGTCGTCAGGATGCTAAACCAAGGATACCTAAAGGAGCTGCTCAACGACAAGGGGAAGGCCAATTTTGCACGCGGGCGAGAGAAGTTCCGCGGGCCACCAAAGCCACCCTCCCCGACGCGTACGGTGAACATGATCGTCGGAGATGGTACTGACATCCTATCAACCATGTCAAATTCACCAACACACATAGGCTGAAGAGGATCATCTCTCACAAACGGTACGATGACCTCGAATGAAGTATCACCTTCGATAAGTCTGACGCCGGCGGTTTGTGTTTTCCCCATTATGATGCTTTAGTTATCACTTTATGTATTATTGATACAAACATCAGGAGAGTCATGATCGATGATGGAAGTGGCGCCTGCATCATCCATCCGAGAGTTCTCTTGCAGATGGGACTCGAGGACAGAATAACCCCCCGCTGTATAACTCTAACTGGTTTTAACAATGCAGTGGAACGCACGTCAGGAGAAGTGACTTTACCCGTCCTCGTGAGGGGAGTCACATTAGAGACCACCTTCCACGTAATGAACCAAGAGATGGCATATTGATAAGTTGGTAAAATACCAACTTATCTTGCCTTTAAATGGCAACATTTGCTATGTTTGAAGTGATAAAATCATGTATTTAATGTTATTTACTTCTATTCTACAGGATTGAATGTGATTTAGAAGTAGTGGTGAAGAAACCAAGTGAAAACAAGGCAAAAAAAGCCAAAAAGAGAAGAACATCTGGGCAATGTATTTATGCCTCGCAAATGCGAACATTTCATGGTAAATGCGAAAACAGGCTTCAAGAGGACACCTTCGCAATTGCGAAGACTTGTTCGCAATTGCGAACATAGCAGTAATTGGGATTCTTCGCATTTGCGAGGAATTGTTCGCAAATGCGAACTGTGCAGTAAATGTGGAATATTCGCAAATGCGAGAATATGTTCGCAAATGCAAACACTGTGTAATTAAGGGCAACTTCGCAAATGCGAAGTTATTTTGGGAATTGCGAACATAGGCTTATCTGGGCAAATTTGGTAATTGAAAACTTTTGATCACAATTGCGAGGTACGTGCTTCAGGCATGGGCTATTATGGAATTTCGCACCTTTTGATCCCCAAATCATTTAATACCCGAAGAAGCTCATTTGTAAAAGGATCTTTAGCTTATTTTCAGTAGAGAGAACATTTTTGGAAGTTAGGGTTTTGCACACACACTTGGGTCTTGAAGATTGAAGCTTTTGGTTAAGAATTCCTTACCCATTTGTGTTTATTTCTTCATTTCCTTGCTTTGTATTGAATATTTAAGTGTGTAGTATTTATTTCCAACACTTGAATCTTGTTTATGAGAGTATTCATGTTTAAAGTGTGGATTAAATAACTTGTTGTGCTTATGTATTTGTTAGATGATCTTGCTATTTGAATCTTAGATTGAATATATTGAAATTATTGTTGTGGGTTGTTTATTTGATTTTGATCTTAATTATTTTACTGCTCGGCCAACAGTGAAATATTATTTACGAACCTTGAATTAAATTTGACAGAGGAAATTCTTGGTTGCATATAAAATCAAGTAGAACAAGATTTGAATCCCGGGCATCGGGTGGAGAATTTGCAATTAAGATAGACATATACTTAATTGCCTTGTTTGGTTGAAGCATAAGAGTGGTAAATGCATTCTTGTTAATATTAATACCATAGACATATAGGTATTGATTTAACTTGGATAGATTCATAAGAACTCGAAAGATTCTTATGAATATTATTAACCTTATAATCAACAATCCGAATAGTTCAATAAATCAATTATGAGTATGAAAAGAAGCATGATTACTAGCAATTTCATGACCACTTCAGTGTAATTTCCGAAGCAATCATACGTGTAGCCATTGATCATTTTACTTGTTTTATATTTTAGTTTATATTTTCGCATTTAAGTTTAAATACTTTTTCAATCACCATTCTTAGTGTTTGGCGTTGCATAATTAGCAATAATTTTCTTATATACCTAATCGCCTACACATTGTTCTCTGTGGGATTCGACCCCGACTCTTAGTTGGGTAAAGTATATTGCTGCGACCGTATCTATTGCTTTTTAGCAGCCGATTTGGATGTCACCAAAAATGGCAACGTTGCCGGGGAACAATTTGGCGTAATTTAGGTTGTTTGAAAAGTAAGCTAAAATGCTTTGATCCAAACTTGTGAATATTTGTGTAATTAATTTTTCTTGCTTATTTTCTTAAGTTTGAAAAATGGCATCATATAACAACAATTGGTCAGATGGTAGTTGTTCATACTTTGATGATCCTTGTCCTTATTGTGGAGGACCACATTCGTGGCAAAATTGTTTAAATTCTCCCGGGGATGGATTGTGCACACAATTTCAAACCCATGAGTGGAGTATTTGTGATAAGTGTGGTGGCCAAAATGGTCATTGGGATTATTGTGCTTATTTATTTTTCCCTTCCCCAAGCCCCTAATATGATGAATCTACTTGTTTTGATGAAAATTATAGGGTCAAGGAAGTAGATGATATGGAAAGTAAAGCTCTTATTATGGATATGATAAGGCAAACAATTGAGCAACAAGATGAAATTCGACAAGCTATACAATGAATTAGTGCGACAATCATGATAATGAAAGCCGAAGCGGAGGAGGTGACTAAAGAGAGCGAGTTCTCATCTGAAGATAAATTGGAAGAAGGAGAAATAGTGAGCCTATCTTGGCTAGAGGAACAAGCTCAATTGATAAAATTTCATGACTTTTTACGTGATGGTCTTTCAAATATGATAGAGCAACTAATAGAGGCAAAAACTGAGCTCCAGCAAGAGATAAACCAATTTGTCTCAGATATCCATGACTTGTATGCACAAATGAATAAAAAGGTTGAGGCGTTTGATGCCCTACAACCAATTTGTGTGGATACTAGCCAGCTTGTGGAGCAGAAAGAGGAATTTCAGCTATTTAACTAAAATATTGTTAATGATGCTGACAAAAATATGGAATTAGAGTCAATCGGTGTAAATGTAAATGTGGTTGAGATTGACTCTAGTTCGGAGGAAAATGAGGATGTCAAGGTCAAAGGACAATTGCAAAGTGAAGGTTTGAAATCACATTCGTGGCATTTTTCAACGTTGGAATTATGTGGTGATACGGGAGTTGAACTACACGAGTCAATGGAGGATTGCGAGGAAGAAAAATTCATGCCTTACATTTTACAATTTGAAGAGACAAGAAATCAAAATGACATTCCTTACTTGAAAGCCAAGAAGTGCAAAATGAAGATTTTAAGCATTGGCTCAAGCATCAAATTACCAACCCCCGTCGCTCGTGGTCACAAGCTTGATTCCAAGCTAGGTGCCCAATTTATATCATCCAAGTGGTGAGAAAAGTGGTAATATTATTTGTGTCATGCCACGACATTAAATGCGGTGCTTGGTGGGAGGCAACCCATTGTTTTCAAAATTTTTAGTCGTTTATCAAATTTTTTCATCATTTTTAAAATTTTTTTTTTGTAATATCTTAGAATAATATTTTTAACAAATCTGCCAAGTTTTAGATTTTTTGGAGTTGATTTGAACAGGTCGGGGTATCCGGGCAGTCACAAACCAATAGCTGTTTGGAAAATACAGAGCAGAGTTCGCATTTGCGAACATATGCTCGCATTTGCGACTCAAAGGCAAAATAACTTCCTTCGCAATTGCGACCTATGCAGTGTAAAAGTCGACTGGAGCTCATTTTTTTTAAAAAACAAAATTTCATAAAACACTCCAAAGGTCTTAAATCTATTTTCTCTCTCTCTGACTACTGAAAATCCATCAAATTTCACTCCCCTTTGAAGAGAATCAGGTATGAAAGTGTAATCTTTACGCTTATTTCTTCTTCATCTTCAATTTCTTGTGGATTTTGTTGGTATTATGGAACCCTAAAAATCAAAATAGCTAAAAATTGTTCTTAACCCCAATTTGTAAAAAAATTGAAATTCATTTTGATTTCTGGGTGAGGTTTGGTTGAGAGTGAATGTGTTCATTCATGGTAAAGTTTGGGGAAGTCTGAGTACCCAATTATTTGTGAAATAGTTGCAAACATTATGCGCTTTTAATGTGTTCGATGTAAAACACGAATGAAATTCGTGGCCAAAACCATCGAAATTCTTGATTTGTAGTTGTATATGAAGTAAAAATATATGAGATATGATATTGTTTATGGTTGGGTTCAGTTAAAATGGTTTGAATTGAAAAATTTTCTACCGAAAAAACTGTTCTGTGAAACAAACACTGAGTGTTGACGATACTTCGCATTTGCGAAGTAAAATTCGCAATTGCGAAAACTGGGGGTTGCTGATGAATTCGCATTTGCGAAGAAATTTTGCAATTGCGATACATGACCAGTCCTGTTTTGTTCGCATTTGCGACAAATCTTTCGCAATTCCCAGCCCTGTTTTCTTCGCAATTGCGAAGAAATGATGGGAATTACGACATCTGCAACCAGCACTTCAAAATTTTAAAATTCTGGAACTTTTTCTAAGGCTGAATTTTGACCGTCCGATCATTCTTTTGGCATGTTTGCTTCATTTTGCACCATTCTTCATCGCTATGGCATGTTTTCACTTTTTCCACTTGTGACAGGTGCTATAATTGAATAATGCGCGAAAATATCGAAGGATCCTCAAGTGACAGCCATGTGGATGAGGAGCAGGCATTTGATCAACATCGGTTTCTATCAGTAGAATGCCAACAAAGATACTATGCCTAGCTGATTTCGAAGAAGTTACTCCTGGAGAGTGGCATATAGATGGAAAATGTCCAGGAACGCCTTCCAGAATTCCATCAAAGGCTGGTAGCAATGGGATGGAACTGTTTTGCCCCCGAACCTTGCCGAGCAAATGAACAATGGGTGAGGGAATTTTACGCAAATCTCCCTGCTATCAGGTTGAAGAAGCCACAGATGAGAATTCGAGGCAAGGTAGTGCGATTCGAAGCTGAAGATATCAATGCTTTCTATCACTTGCAAAACCATGACATGGGTCCATTCAGAGAGAAAGATTGTGCTTCAGGAGAATGGCTAGTGTCAAAACTTTGTCCGGGTGCAGATGTTCTATGGGCCACTGAATAAAAAGGAATCACCTCAAAAGAATTCACCGTGGAGGCGAAGATATGGCTGGCCATTATATGCAGTCGCATCTCCCTGGTGTCAAACATTTGGAACATCCCTGTTACTCGAGCTCAAATGATAGCTTGCATTCTCGATAACATCCAGCTCAATGTGGGCGAGATCTTCATCAATGAACTGAGAGAGTACCGGCTTCAAAACAGCCCTTCTTTGATATTTCCATCACTTATCACTGAGTTATGTCAGCTTGCTAGGGTGGAGGAAGCTCCTGGGACAACTGGGTAGATCCCGGGAAGCCCATACATCCATTGAAGAAAAGGGGAGATGGAGGAGCAGTGAAGCAGAAGAAAAGGAAATTGGTTTCATCTTCTCAGAGTAGTATGCCATCTTCATTAGCTGGAGGACCATTTGCTGTGATTAGTGAGGAGATGAGAGTTATTCGTGAGCTTGTTTCTGGCCTTCCTCAGGGACCTGGGGAGACATCTGAGGGATCTGTTAATATTTCCAAGAAAGATTTCCATAAATACATTGACGATCAAAGGAAACAGGGAGATCACCTCAAGGCTTTGGAAAAAGCATACACGGAGTTGGCAAAGAAGCATGGTGATCTGAGTACTTCTCATACCAAATTGGAAGAGTCACACACTAAAATGGTGAAGCGGGAGAAGAAGAGGGATAAATTCTTTACTCGCATGTGGAAAGGTGTGAAGGGCATATGGAAAGTCCTTAAGCCTCAGGACCTTCCACCATCGAGCAGAGCTGTGGATCCTGATGATATTCCGACAGAGTGGCCCGAGGAAGAAGAAGAGGATGATGAGTCCGAGTCAGAGAGTGAGGAGAGCAGTTGATGCATAATACAGGGAGCACTTTCCACCATCTTTTACTATATCATGTTTAGTTGCATTGGGGACAATGCAATATCTATTGTTGGGGGTAGCTTCTTGTAGAACTGCTATAGTTATTTTTCTTTTTTTATGGATATTTGGCAGATTAGTACTATATTTTTTTTTATTTTATCATGTGTGGTATTAGTATAATGAAAGTATTATGTTTAGTACGTGGTTTTCATTAGCTTCTTCGTGTTTTTGTTGTTTATTTTCTTTATTTATTTTATTTTATTGTTATATTTGATATTAGTGGCGATATCCTTGGTTTTCTTTATACCACGGTTCTTTTTCCAAGGATGCAAAAAAAATTTTCTTTTCTTGAACCGGGTAATTATAGAAATAAAGTATAGGGAGTTAGTTTTGTGGTTAGATTTAGTTTTTGTTAATTTGAGTAAATAAATGGTTTGAGTTGGAATTTGTGCCCATTTATAAAAATGTGACTTTCTTAGTACCAACATATTTTAAACTTTGGCATATGAATATTTGGTTGGTGAAAAAGATAACAATTGAAGTAAGAAAATGTCATGACATTTTAGATTCAATTTTTGGCCCTTTAATTCACTAAATAGCTTCTTGTATGCTATATAACCTTCTTAAGTTATTTGTGTTAATTGGATTGAGGATTTGTATTCCATTTGAGTTTTCATGTGCCGGTGTGGTGAGACTTATTTGTAAGTTCTTTTGTAGTACTTGTGGTCTAGAACTTGCCCGGAATGTGTTTTGAGGCGAAATTATAGACTAACTTAATTCTAGGTTGGAAGTGGATGTGCTTACCATCAGAGCAACCCACCTATCAAAAAAATCTTTTAAAAAACTGAAAAAATGAAAAAAAATATTTCTCAAAAACGAAATATTTTGTAGAAAATAATTTTCAGCTTTTAAAAAATGAAAAATATTTTTTCCCTTTTTCAAAAAAAAATTCAGTTTATACAAATTTATTTTTTTAGTTTTTACAAAAAGAAAATCTTTAAAAATTGAAAAACTTGAAAAAAACTATTTTTCAAAAACTAAAATAATTTACTTTAAATATGTTTTCAGTTTTTTTAAAAAATGAAAATATTTTGTTAAAACTGGAAAAAAATTCAATTTTTACAAATTTTTTCAATTTTTACAAATATGTTTTTACAGTTTTTACAAAAACAAATTGTTAAAAAAATAATTTTTTATTAGTTTTTACAATTTGTTTTGCAAAATGTTTTCAGTATCTACTCAGTTTAAAAAATAAAAATATTGCAATCTTTTTTAAGTTTACAAAAAGAAAATTCTTTAAAAAATTAAAATATGGTTCGAGTTGTGGGGTTTTTGTAAAATAGGTTGAGTAAAAAAAAAGGATCATTTTAATCTGGTGCTGCCACGTGATACTCTATCCAAAATAGGGGTATTATTATTCCAAAATATAATGGTAGGGATATAAATAGTCCAATAGTATAACAAAAGTTACATGTAAATAATATTTGAAATAAGAAGAATATATTTGTCCCTTTGCCGTATGAACAATAATCAAACTACGAGAATTTCATGACATAAACTTAAATTCTAAAATGGCAACTTCGACCTCAAAATTAAACTATGCCAGTACAAAAATAGAATGGAAGAGGCATTATAATACTGATTCCTCTATTTCTTTTTATGTCAATTCAATATTCTTAAAATTCCCTTAAATTATTATATATTTTTTAGTTTCCTATTTAAATTATTTGGTATCTCTAAAATCTCTTGAACTATACCGCTCTTCATATCTAAACTCCCTCGTGCTTACCTCACATAAAATGTGTGCACGCTCGATTGAGAACGCGTGACGACTAAAAAAAACTTTTAAAATAACCCACCTGACAAAATGTAATGGCTAATTAGCCTAACACCTTTTTCAACTTTTTAAATATTCTCCTTATTTCCTTATATCCACCCCTCTTCCTTATTTTTTACCTTTCTTTTTTATTTTTTCACCTTCTGCTTCATATTTTTCACCTTTTTCTTCTCCATATAGGTTCCCTCCGAAAAAATTTCTACCCCCTCTCTCTTTCTCTCTCTCTTGTTTCCTCCGAATTAATTTATTTCTTTCTTTTCTTGTCTTCTTTCATGTTTTTGACACGTTGTTAAAAAAATACACATTTAAATCTTCTTATTAAACCAACACCTCGTTATACAGAATAAAGTTGAATCTCTTAAACTTTGTTTGTATAATTTAGAAGTAGAGAATATAGTTGCTAGTCGATTAGTTTCTTATTTGCAAAATTTTATTTTGTGTAATCTTGTTTATGAGCATAAGATGATTTTCATAAATGCAACACTATAGGCGTTTTTTTTTATTATTGTGGTGCAAAGTGAATGTAAATAAGAAATTGAGGAGACTAGTATAAAGAACAACCAAGTTAAATAAAAAATTAACTCATTACATTAGATATTATTTTGGCTAAATTTAAACTCCTACAATTAATAAGTCATTTTGAGTGTAATATATTATGAGTAAACTACATAAAAAACTTAGTACACACTATAAGTTAATATAGTTATCCAAACGCATATCTGAGAATTCAACATATGGTTTTAATATATAGGGGAATATAGTTCGGGGGAGGGGAAGTGGAAGGGAGGGGGAATGGGAGCATTAGATAGTTTAAGTAGGTAATTGACAAACAAGTTATAGTTCATGGGGGTCTTAGGTTGGGCTAAATAATCACGTGTACTGCTACGTGACATATTTTTTTAGATAATTTGGAGTGTGCGTTAGATGCACCTCTACGAATGCAACGGGGGTCTTTTAGTATAAATAACTATATAGTCGGGGTGTTTGGAGACACCGAATAGTATAAGCAGGAAACTATAGTTCGGGGGAATTTTAAGGTATGAATTCAAAAAAACTATATGAATCTTAACTGATAAGTTTACTAAAATACCTTCAATTGTCGAATATAAAATTTATATAATTATGGATAAAAATAATTTAAGAAACCCCATTTCTACTAATTTATTACCAAATATGCCTTATAAATAGATTAAGCAATTAAATTTATGCAAATTCTAACAAAATTAGTGGAATAAAATTAGTAATTTTACGTTGGAGTTGGAATCAGCATAAGTTATGGAAAAAAGGGACGAAGACAATATAGGTTATAGATGGGAGATTTGGAGTAAAACTTTTTTCTAAGTAAATGGTAAAATAGAGTTATCGAGTAATAAATTAGGGCTTAATTAGAAAGAAAAATAGGAAACAATCTCACTACACTAAATCGGTTATATAAAAAATGGGACTTTTCATTGTTCCAGAATAATGGATTTAACAATACAATACAACCAATTTTAATGAAACAATCAAAACAAACATGTTTTGGAATAACAATACAATACGATACAATGAGTAACAACCATCCAAACAAGTTGTTAGATAATTTGGAGTGTGTGCTAGATGCACCTCTAAGAATGCAACGAAGGGTTCTTAGCATAAATGGCTATATAATTCAGGGTGTTTGGAGACACGAATAATTTAAGCAAATAAATTAACAAAAAATTGATAGTTCAAGGGAATTTTAGGGTATTAACTCAAAAGAAATTATATGAATCTTAAATATATCATGACATTGTATTGCCTAAATTCATCACTAAAGGTGAAAGTAAAATTTTTAAAATAAAATTACTTTTAAATATTAAAAGGTATCATTCTTTCCTAAACATCTAAACATGCTAAAAAGAATATAGTGTTAACATCAGAACGAGAGTTGTAAAAACAACACTACGTTTGAAGAATGAACTATTAATGATCTACCCAACACTCAACAACAGCAATAATAAATTTAGTGTAATTTAAAAAGAGTAATATATACGCGTACTTTAATCATTATTCCTATTTTAAAGAAGTAAAAAAATTGTTCTCGACAAAAAAAAAATACAGTAAGAAAAGAAGAAACAGTAACACTAACATGACAATGATCTACTCAGCGAAACCAAAAAATTATTTGCATTGCTGTGAGAGATACAGAAAGAGACAATGAAACAAAATCCCTAATAATAATGCATAATTAAGCGCCGTCTTTTAGTGTTCTGTATGTGACCTGTCATTCTCCTTAAGATTAGTAAACTCAGTTTAGACTCTCCTCATTCCTAAAATACGTAACATTAATCAGAATATTTCTGCATATCCAAACTTTTTAATTAATTAATCCCACTATTAATTTAATACTTGACCTTAACTTCTAAATTAGTTTACTGACTGAAAAGGTCGGCCTATTAATGCCAAGAATGATCCTTAAAACCGTCTTTTTGATCGGTCGGTGTATGCTATTATTTTAAACCAAATACATAATACAGTTGTATCTCATAATACTATATGATGTACTGTATTATTTAATGCTTTGACTCTGTTTTTCCACTTGAATCTATGCTGTCTTTTCATTAATTAGTAGCAACAAATTAAATTAGCAAAAATCTTAGACCTTACTGCTTTCTAGCTTCCACGTGAACGACAACTTACGAAAATACTGGGGGCAAAATCAATAAAAGAAAATAATTATCCATTTATATCGATTAAAATGGGTTGGATATTTATTCACTTATACTATTCATTAAAATAAGTTGGATAATAAACTTTTTAAAATCGGATCAAATATTGATAAGAATCATATAATTCACTTAAAAAATAGGTAACCATTGGATAACTAAGGGATCGTTTGGTTGGAAACGATTCATAACGGTATAAGTTATGTCAGTATAAATTATATTGGGATTATGTTAAGAATAGAATTCTATTTGGAGTGAATGTCTATAATTCTATTTGGAGTGAATGTCTATCTTGTGGAGAGTTTTACTTTGTGACTAAGTCATATTTCTCCTATAAATAGAGGTGTCTTACCCCATTGTAAATCATCCCAAAATTCAATAAGAATTCTCTCTCCCTACTTTCTCTGCAATATTGTTCTTCTTCTTTTATTATTTCATAACACGTTATCAGCACGAGACTCTACCGTCTCAAGAAGCTCTTTGAGAAGATTAAGGTAATTTTTCTCCTCTTTTTTAATTATGACTGACATTATGAAAAGAAAGTTCGTTGCCTTTGAGATTTCGGGCAAGAACTATATGACATGGGTGTTGGACGCTGAAATCCACTTAGATGCAATGGGTCTTGGAGACGCCATTAAAGACAAAAATAAAGCATCCACCCAATATTGTGCTAAGGCCTTGATTTTCTTGCACCATCACCTTAATGAAGGGTTGAAAATTGAATATCTCACAGTCAAAGATCCACTTATTTTGTGGAATGGCTTAAATGAAAGATATGACAACTTAAAGTTGGTCACCCTTCCACAAACACGATAGGATTGGGCTCATCTGAGGCTCCAAGACTTTAAGTCTGTTTCTGAATATAATTCTGCGATATTCAGAATTACTTCTAAATTGAAACTTTGTGGAGATACTATCAATGATTATGATATGCTTGAGAAAACGTTATGAAAATCAAGAAAAAGAATATATGTTAATGTTATTTCTTTTTGTTGCTACTGTAATGTAATAGTATATGTTAATGTTATCTCGCTAATTATTTATTTATCCAAAAAAAAAGAATTAAGTCCAAACCTGTGTAAAGTACATCGTTCAACACCTACTGTACAAACCCATTGTTCAACACCTACTGTACTGTTGTTTGTGAGCCTTTAATTGAGTCGTTACACTTGATATTATGTTTTGATATTATCTTCAAACAATGAGCACGTAAAACTGATTTTATAAATTAGTTTGTCTTTTTCTTCTACAATTGTAATTTCACATTGTATTAATCGTATTAAGATGTTTAGTATTTAATTCTACTAAATATCCTTATCTTTCTCATTATTAGCTCCCTTGTTAAATGCATGAACAACTTCATAATCAACAAGAATATACTAATATTTATTCGTATATTTCTTTTGTATGTCAAAATATGGGAAGCAAATATGGATATCTCACAAAGCAAACTTGGATCAAATTTCAATTGTGAAAATATTTGTTTAGTTGATTCATGTACAACACATACAATACTCAAAGAGAAGAAATATTTCTCCCATTTAAGTATGTGTAAGGCAGATGTTACTACAATTTCTGGTAGTAGTAAATTAATTGAAGGCTCTGGAAGAGCTACTTTAACTCTGCCTAAGGGAACAATACTTATCATAGAGAATGCAATGTTTTCCTCCAAGTCCAAGAGGAACTTGTTGAGTTTTAAAGATATCCGCAAAAATGGATATCATATTGAGACAATAGATGAGAATAATCTTGAATATCTCATCATTACCAAAAATGCCTCTAACCAGAAAAGGGCTATTGAGAAGTTCCCATCTTTGTCTTGTGGCCTGTATTGGACAAGAATTGGTGCAAATGAGGCACATTCTACTGTAAACCAAAAGGTTATTGATTCCAATACTTTTGTACTTTGGCATGATAGATTGGGACACCCTGGATCAATTATGATGAGACGAATCATAGAAAACTCAAATGGGCATCCATTAAAGAATTTAAAGATTCTTTTAAATGATGAATTTTCTTGCACTTCTTGTTATCAAGGCAAGTTAATTATTAGACCATCACTAACAAAGGTTGGAATTGAGTCCCCTGGGTTTTTGGAACGTATACAAGGGGACATTTGTGGACCTATTCACCCATCTAGTGGGTCGTTCCCATATTTTATGGTCTTGATAGACGCATCTTCTAGATGGTCTCATGTGTGCCTATTGTCATCTCGCAACCTTGCTTTTGCAAAATTAATGGCACAAATAATTCGATTACGGGCACAATTTCCCGATAATCCAATTAAGTCTATTAGACTTGATAATGTTGCTGAGTTTTCATCTCAAACATTTAATGATTATTGCTTATCAATTGGGATAAAAGTGAAACATCATGTAGCTCATGTTCACACTCAAAATGGTCTTGCAGAGTCTTTAATTAAACGTCTGCAATTGATAGCAAGACCGTTACTCATGAAAACGAGGCTGCCCACTTCTGTTTGGGGTCACGCCATTTTGCATGCAGCAATGCTAGTTCGTCTCATACCGACAAATTATCATAAATATTCCCCGTTGCAATTAGTTTTGGGTCATGAACCTAATATATCCCATTTAAGAATTTTTGGATGCGCAGTATATGTGCCTGTAGCACCGCCATATCGCACCAAAATGGGTCCGCAAAGAAGGTTAGGAATATATGTTGGGTTTGAATCGCCCTCCATTATTCGCTACCTCGAGCCATTAACGGGAGATTTGTTTACTGCACGATTTGCAGACTGTCGATTCGATGAGACACTTTTCCCAAAATTAGGGGAGAAGTTGGTGAAACCAAACGGGAAATTTTGTGGAAAAATCCATCATTATCTCATCTTGATCCACGTGCCTCTCTTTGTGAAAAAGAGGTACAAAAGATTATTCATTGCAGAGAATAGCAAATCAACTGCCCGATGCATTTACGGATATGAAAAGGATAACAAAATCACATATCCCTGCGGAGAATGTTCCAATCCGTATTGATGTCCCTATTGGACAATCTTCTAGTGTCATAGCTGATGAGTCAAAAGCACGACTGAAACGTGGCAGGCCATTAGGTTCCAAAGATCGAAATCCTAGAAAAAGTAAAATAAATGATCAAAATGACACTATGAAAGAATCTCATGAAGAAATCCACGACTTAATAAATTCTGAGATTCATGATGAATCCACTGAGCCCGAGACTCAAGGAAATAAGGAACTATCAATAAATCCAATCGATATTGAGACAAATTTGAATCGATTGGATATAATGGTGGATTATGTCTTTGCATATAATGTTGCATCCAGCATTATGCAAGAAAGTGAGGATCTTGAACCTCAATCTGTTGGTGAATGTCGACAAAGACTTGATTGGCCAAAATGGCAAGAAGCAATCCAATCAGAATTGAATTCACTTGCAAAACGTGAAGTTTTTGGGCCTGTAGTCCAAACTCCTAATGGTGTTAAGCTTGTTGGCTATAAATGGGTCTTTGTACGCAAGAGAAATGAGAAAAATGAGGTACAAAGATATAAGGCACGCCTTGTTGCACAAGGATTTTCACAAAGGCCTGGTGTTGATTATGAAGAGACATATTCACCCGTTATGGATGCTATAACATTCCGTTATCTCATTAGTTTTGTTGTCCATGAAAAACTTGACATGCATTTAATGGATGTGGTTACCGCCTACCTTTACGGCTCACTTGATAATGAGATATACATGAAAATTCCCGAGGGCTTCAAAATGCCTAATAATTCAAAATCCCGGAAATATTTTCAATCAAATTGCAAAGATCTTTGTATGGTCTAAAGCAATCAGGACGAATGTGGTATAATCATCTTAGTGAGTATTTATTAAAGGAAGGCTATATAAATGATGCCATTTGCCCATGTGTTTTTATATAGAAAACAACATCGGAATTTGTTGTACTTGTCGTATATGTTGATGACAAAAACCTTAATGGAACTCCTATAGAACTCCAAAAGGCAATTGATTATTTAAAGAAGGAATTCGAGATGAAAGATCTCGGAAAGACAAAAATTATGTCTTGGTTTGCAAATTGAACATTTGGCAAACAGAATTTTTGTTCATCAATCTACCTACATAGAAAAGGTATTGAAACGGTTTTACATGGATGGAGCACATCCATTAAGTACTCCGATCGTTGTTCGATCACTTGATGTGAACAAAGATCTATTCCGACCTCAAGAAGAGAATGAAGAGCTACTTGGTCCTGAAGTACCATATCTTAGTGCAATTGGTGCACTAATGTATCTTGTCAATACTACAAGGCCCGACATAACTTTTCCAGTTAATGTCTTAGCAAGATATAGCTCTGCTCCCACAAGGAGACATTGGAATGGGATCAAACACATATTGCGGTATCTAAAAGGGACTACCGATATGGGCTTATTTTATGGCAACAATTGCAGTCCCGATCTTGTTGGTTATGCTGATGCTGGGTATTTATCCGACCCACACAAGGCTCGATCTCAAACAGGTTATGCGTTTACCTGTGGAGGCACTGCCATATCTTGGCGATCGACTAAGCAATCAATTGTGGCTACTTCATCTAATCATGCTGAGATAATTGCTATTCATGAAGCAAGTCGAGAGTGTGTGTGGTTAAGGTCTATAATACATCTTATTCGAGATAAATGTGGTGTGAAATGTGACAAGTTACCCACTATTTTGTATGAAGACAATGCAACATACATAGCTCAACTGAAGGGAGGATTCATAAAAAGGAGATTGGACAAAGCACATTTCACCAAAGTTATTTTTCACACATGATCTTCAAAAGAATGGTGATATTAATGTGCAACAGATTCGTTCAAGTGATAATATGGCTGATTTGTTCACAAAATCTCTACCGACGTCAACCTTCAAGAAGCTAGTGTACAAGATCGGGATGCGAAGGCTTAAGGATGTGAATTGATGCTCTCATCGGGGGGAGTTAATGCGCGTTGCACTCTTTTTCCCTTACAAGGTTTTGTCCCACTGGGTTTTCCTTGCGAGGTTTTTAACGAGGCAACCAAAAGGCATATTATTAGATATGTGTACTCTTTTTTCTTTTCTAGATTTTTTCCCATTGGGTTTTATTTTAGTTAAGGTTTTAATTATTGAGTAGACATTCAAGGGGGAGTGTTAAGAATAGAATTCTATTTGGAGTGAATGTCTCCTATTTGGAGTGAATGCTTATCTTGTGGAGAGTTTTACTTTGTGACTAAGTCATATTTCTCCTATAAATAGAGGGGTCTTACCCCATTGTAAATCATCCCAAAATTCAATAAGAATTCCCTCTCTCTCTTTCTCTGCAATATTGTTCTTCTTCTTTTATTATTTCATAACAGATTAGTTATACTGGGATTGTTGTTTATTCATTGCTTGGTATGTTGTATTAAGAATGACAATTTTATAATTTCTAAAAAGAAAGTATAAGTTATACCGGTGCTAATTACCCTACCGTCTATAAGGTATAAGTTATCCAGTGTTAAATTTAACATCGGAATAACTTATACCTGGTTTGCTAACCAAACAAAGTATTAAAGTGGTATTAAATTTTTATACCGCCCTTATACCTTTTTATACCTCGTATCAAACGACCCCTAAGAGGTTTAACTTTAATATTTTTAAAGCCTCATATTGGGGTTTCCTCAAGTTTGAGAGATAAGAAATTCTCAGAGAAATGATCTTATTCAAAAAAAACTATGGATAATAATCATTTTTTATCCTTATTAAATATAAGTTGGGTTGGATTAAGTTATCCATTTTTGCATTACCCATTTTCGTCCCGTCCCATATCCGACCAGCCCCGCCCATTTATCACGCCTATTTACTAACAATTGTCAAGAATTTAATTATTAAACAGTCACACTTTTTGTTAGGACTATGCAATTAATCTAACTATACTACTAATGTTGAAGCAACATACATATTGCCTTAGGATGTTAAAAATGCATAATTTGTAATGTACAGCAAATCAGCTGAACTATGTACATTTTACCTAGTGAAGTTCCTTCTTGTATTCGGGCCCCTTTTCATCCTTCTCAGAAAATAAAATAGAATTTCTGCAGAAAAAATGACATGAACTTTAATATATCAAGGGTATGTCACAGTAAATGTGTCACTCATACTTCATTTTATGGGATTTCCTAAGGTAAATTAGAGTTTGGAAGATATCTTGTGATAAAATCATAGCATTCGGGTTGTATTGTTACATACAATATGGTTTCTATGAGGATTACTTGAGATTATAAATCTCTATAACAAAATAAAGATATCAATAGACACCTAAAGATGTGACCTTGTGGTCATGAAGTGGGTGAGAACCATAAGCAAAACACTAAATGATTTCTTCGCATCTATCAAAGTCTTGGTGCATAGAGTTACCGAGTAAATGTTGCTGATTAATAAGAGGTGGCAAATATCCAGTGAAATTAGCCCAGATACACGCAAGATGATATATATACATATAGGTGGAAACCATGTTAAGTCCAGTCGTTTTTCTTTGTTCCACATCTAATTTTAGTGGAATTTCAATATGCTTTCTTTTTATTTGTAAATTCTTCTGTAAGTTCCGGCTTAATCAAGAAATAAAAAAATTGAAGCAATTAAGATCAACGATAAGTAGGAGCGTATGACAAATTTATCACCTAATAAAGATAGTTTTATCGTGCGAATTGTAAACTAAGCTAAATTTAAGAAAATTTTGCATATTAAACGTACTATTTTCTGTTTAAAAAAAGAAAATTTCGATCCTGCTCCTGTTAAAGGTACTGTCCATTCTCTGTGACTAACTAGATTATAAAAATAAATACAGCCATCCAACAAACTGGAAAAGTTATTTCCAGCTCAATTCCTTGAAAGACAGTTACAAAATGCTGGAAACTTACTACATTGCGTATGTCAGGTACTAGGAGTCTCTCGCACTACAAGTTGTCCGTCTAGTTCAAATACCCCCCCCCCCCCCCCAAACATCATCATGAGGATTGGTCGCGTTGTGAAAAGTCAGACCAAACAGTCACCCGGACAAAAATCTGGCCTTGCATTACAAGAGCACGAAATGATAATCAATCACAGGACCTGAGCGGCAGTGTTTAACTTTTCTGCAAAGCTGAGTTGAGTTCTGGTGAGGCTTGCCAAATACAACAAAAGCAATTGGTCCTACAAGTAAAGATTAAATCAGGGTGCGAAAACAGACCCAATATTAAGCTTCAATAAATATCATGATAACCAAGCCACAAGCATATTTTAGGACGCTACTAAAAAAATTATTAGGTATGCATGCTATGGAGATCTTGCTTGTTTTCTTATTATCTTGTTATTGTTACTGTGTTGCTATTGCTTTCTTTTCACCTTTCCTTGAGCCAGGGGTCTATCCAAAACCGTCTCTCTACCCTCAAGGTAGGGATAAGGTCTGCGTATACACTACCCTCCCTAGACCTCACTTATGGGATTATAATAGATTGTATGTTGTTACATGCCATGGAGATCACCAAAAAGGGGAAGGGAAGCAACGGCATAAACATAGAAAGGGGAAAACGCTACCTGAAGACCATCATTCACAAGCTTATCAAAGGCTTGGGGTGAAAGTTTAGGAATGGCAGCCACAGTATCAGCTATGAATCTTCCGGTTCTGTTATCCTGGGGTAGACGTCCTTCCTACAAAGGCAAACCAATATGAGAACTTAAAGATGAAAAACACAGAAACTTACGAAATTCAATTATGGAAAAGTTCTTGTTACCACAACATCATCAACATATTTGTAAACATCATCAATAAGAGCAAGTAATCGCTGCATTGATGCTTCCATTCCTTCGAGATAATTGGGAAGTTTGTCTACAGTTATTTTCTTGAGCTTATCAACTGCATCAAGGGGAAAAAGAATGTCCTAGTAAGAATTTTCATCGCGAATAGGAAATAAAGACTATTGCTCTAACCAAAAAGAATATATAACCATACTCTACTTTACGACTTAAAATAAAATCATTAACATATGCCTACTATTGCACCATATCCTTAAGATAATTAGCTACTTGTTTACGTGAAAGTTACCAGACCAACTATTATTGTTGTGAGAAATTACCACCAGCAGTTCACAATTACATATCGTCCAACCACACTTCCATTCAAGCTGACCAATGCACATGGACATAGCTAAGTCAATATGCAGTAAAATAGGGCCTATCCTATTAGGTATGGAAGGTCAGTCAGTAGAGACATACATCCAACCCTTTCAGCTTCAACCATGCGCAGGTCCAATGGAATTTCCTGAAATTGGGCAGCAAGTGGCTGATCTCCGAGAGACAAATGCACAGAGACAAAGCCTTTTATTGAAGCTTCACCATTTTGAAATCCAGTATCAACGGTCAGATGTATAGGATTAGAAGTTTCTCTAGAATAAAACTCTTGGATCAAAGCACTACCACCAGAGACTCCAAAACCAGTAGAAAACCTGGAAAGTTCAAGACAAGTATTCACAATTGCGTCAGCTAGTAACCCATGTATTTGAATGTTGAATACTACACAAAATTGTCCATAAGTAACCAACCAAAATATAGGGTGGATGTAGTGGATGTTCAAGGAAAAAGAACCTGGAAAAGTCGAAAAGATGCCCCATGTTTATAGTATATATATATATATATATATATATATATTAAGGAGGTACAAAGTATTGTATCTTGACAAATGCAGCCACTAGTTCATGGTTTCTACATGCAAAATATTACTCTCTCTGTCCTAATTTATGTGGTCGAGTTCGATTTTTTTTTACCGTAATTTTTTCATATGCCTTTTGGATATTTTGAGTTGCTAATTATTGTGACTTAAAGTACTTTTTACGTAGTTTCCAAATATATAAATTTTGTTTAACAAAACTTGAAGATTCTATGTCCGAATTTAAGGTCAAAATTGAGAAATTTGACTCCCGAAATCCGAGTCCGCCACATAAATTGGGACAAAGGGAGTAGTAGATGGTACTACTAAGCTATGAAGACTCAAATCAGTTTATACTATTAAGGAAACATTTGATACGAAGAATGCTGTCAGTTAAGTCAAATGATCTCTCTATTTTATACTACTCATTCTCTTACAATGTCATCCACCTATTTAACATCTCCCAAGCATTCTATACAGTAAAATGCATTACCCGCCATAACATAAGAAGGCATAAGCATATGGAGAATTACCATCCAACAATCACTTCCTTTGGATTCACCTTCTGATGAGACGACAACATGTTATGATGGTAATCAATATCCAGTGCAACCTTTAAAAGAATGTACGCCAAAAATTTCAGCGAAAGTAATAAAATAAAAACACATTTACAACAAAAGTCTATATCACAAATGGGGGTATATTTCTAGAATCATGGAGTTAAGAATACCATCACGAGAAAAGAAACAGCAATTTAGCAAAATAAAATGTATTGGAAAAACAGCAAAACCGAAAATAGCCTCTCTTTTTATATGTTCTTCCTTTATTTGTTTGCCTTTGTGAGACAACAAACATGCTACTCCATTATTTATGTTAAAGTATGAGGTTCTGAAGCGATAAAATAAAATTCAAATTCACACACAGAAGTAACAAGTTCAATAAATTGGTACATAGCATAACTAGAATGTACCTATATTTATACAAATGGTTCCTTTTTTATAATATTTTCAAGGCATTTGCATGGTTCATGCACATTTTATTATGTACAAACACAATGTGCACCCTAATCAACTTATCATATGTATATATTAACAATAAATTAGCAATTTAAGTAACATATCATGTTCTCTAAGTCCGAAGATTTACTGAAAATTGCTCAGAGAAACTTATAATCTAAATACAGCTCTTTTTGGACTATTTAGGACAAAATCTATTAAAAAGGGACTAATTTTGGCAAATAATATATAGAAAAATGACTAAATTTGACAGAAACAGTAAATATGAGAAGCAAAACCTGATCTAGAGATTCGCTGTGAGGAACGGCATAAGAATTGCGAATGTCAACAGTGCCGTTAGGCAATACAGAGCCGAGAAGAGTGCCAATGACCCGCTCGGCTTGGTCAGGTCGTCTTACGTAGCAATCGCAAATGTTGAAAATGACCAAAGGTTGAACCTTAGCTGATAGGCTCGCTGAAGATGGTGAAAATTGCAACACCGTTTGATCGCTGGATGCCATTTTAATTAGCTGTTCTTCGTATGAACGAGCAAAAATTGAAGAACTTTGGTGGTGAAATTGCTAGGGGTTTGTTGTGTGAAACTCCAAAGTGAGAGAAGACTGAATGGGCTTTGTTTTGGCGTAAAAATAGCATGCTATAGCCAATATTTGAGCTAGTCATTCAAAAATAGCATGTGATTATCAAATCAATAAAAAATAGCTACTATTTTGCTGCAATAGAGACCGATCCAATATAATATACTCGAGTTTGATGCACCTGTGTATGAAATTCCAGCATATTATGCTGGACTAGTATATTTTGCTGGCTCCGGTATAATATAGTGGAGGCTAGAGCATCGGTGCTCTAAACTCCAGTATATTATGTTGGATCGATATATTATATTGGAACTCCAGTAATAATGCTGGAGTTTTTTTCGGATTTTGAATAATATTTTCGTTCAGATTTACCTTTACATGAAAAGTTGCTAAATTTCGATTACTTTTGAAACTGGACTATTTTTAAACGACCACTTTTAAATCTGACTATTTTTTAATTTCTCCCTATTTTGGTCTGTGGGGATTTTTCGTAAAAATAGCACGTGGAGTTGGGCGCATCTGTGTATGAACTTACAGCATATTATGCCGGACCGGTATACTTTATTGGCTTCAGTATAATATAATGGAGATTGGATCACTGGTGCTCCAAACTCCAGTATATTATGTTGGGCCAGTATATTATACTGAAACTTCAGTGTATTATACTAGAGTATTTTTCTAGATTTTAAACAGTATTTTTGTTCAAATTTATCTTTACATGAAAAATGACTAAATTTCGATTACTTTTGAAATTGAGCTATTTTTGAATGACCACTTATAAATTTGGCTATTTTTGAATTTCTACCGGCATTTTTCTCTGAACTAAATCGGACAAAGTGCACAAATAGATATATTTAAAGAATAGCCAATATTTACGGAACTTTTAAAGTGCAACTGTCTCAAATAGGGCTAGGATTTTTGGTAAATAACGAATTACCGTACCGAAATCGAAAATTTTAATATTTAGTATACGATATTTTGGTATTTGATATTTGGTTTAAGTTTTAAAAAAATGGTATTAGGTATAGTATTTGGTATTTTAAAATAAAATACCAAAATACCTGTACAGTGCCAAAATATATATTATATTACACAAAATACATATTATAAATTGTAACATAAATATAAAAAATCTAAAATTTTAATTTCCTTTATTCTCAAAGTTCATCAATTAACTCTAAACAAGTAATAAGACATTTCTAGTGATCAAATATTATTTTATGTACAATTTTCTCTATTTTGGTCGATATTTACAAGTTTTGGATAAATTTTTTGTCAACAAATATTTTCAGTTTTGTATTTGTGAGTACTTTAATTATAGAATATTAGAGTGCATGGTTCTATGTACTAGTTAGTATTCAAATCGAATAAATCGAAGTTAGCGAACCGAATAAATCGAATCTGAAAGGAGAAAAACTGAACCATAACGAATTTAATTAGGTACGATATTGGTATAGGATTTTAAGAAACCAAATACTGAAATGGAATATCTAAATAATGTATCGTATCGACTACCGACCGACAAACACCCCTAATCTTAAAGTCAAATTGCAAACCACCGGGTGTAAAGTGTCAAACTTTAGATCCAACTGATTTTTTATTCACTTTAAACACGAGTCACGATTTTATTGCCATTATGCTCAAAAAAAAAAAAAAAAAAAAAAAAAACTGCCGAGGGGGGACTAGGCCTTACCTTCATATACATTTTGGAGCCTCTACTAGCAAGACTCAAGATTTGGTCTCTCCATTTCATATTTAGAGTTGCATCTTGACCTCCATTACTCCCATATTACTATAGGTGGAAGTATCCTGCAAATATAAAATCTGTTGGAATTTGAGTCCAACTAGGTTAAATCTGAAGTTTAAAGCATGTTTGAATGCTGTTCAAATCGACTTTGAAAAACTTAACTTTAGACTCGAATTTTTTGAAATTTTTTTTAATAGTTAAACTTCAAACCACTTAAAATAGTTGAATTTTGAGGTAATAAGAACCATGCACAGCTAAAGGTCGTAATGAGTAATTTTTAAAAGCTGGGATAAATATTAATTGTTGCTAAAAAATATTTTTCAAATTAAGTAACCAAACACAAATTGCGTCTCACAAAAAAATACAAGGTCCAAATATGTCCTTGTACTTTACGAAATTGAGCACTCTGTCATTCGTTAATACTTTAGTCCATATATGCCCTTACCATCACAAAGTTAGTCCATATATGCCCTTACCGTCACATATTTGGTCCACATATGCTCTTTTTAATATGAAATTCACCCAAACTAATTAGCTTTTTCTTTAATTGTATTAACGGAAAATGGTCTCATATGTCTCTCTACTATTAACAATTATTTAAAAATATCCTTCGTTAACATGTTGCAATGCAAATTAGATGTTGCTAATGTGGCAATAAATATGTTGAATCAGTTGTTGGGAACGTGTAAAGTTGAAAGAGACAAATTGGTGGAAAAGGTTGATGTATTAGAGGTTGTAAAAAATATTGAAGTGAATAAAGGAAGGGAGATAGAAGAGAAATTGTTGAAGATGAAGATGTGTATTTTGATTTTGTTTGCACTATTTGTTGTCTTTGTTACTTCAATGATGATGAAGTAATGCATTTGTTAAGATCAATTTTGGACAAGTTATTGTGAACGAATTATCGTGTATGATAAAGTTAAATATTGTTGATGAAATGTATTATGTAGTGCCTACTGAAATGTGTAGTTGGTAATATTTATGTTGCGTACTGAAGTATGTAGTTGGTAATGTTTATGTTGCCTATTAATATGTATAGTGCCTATTGATATAGTGCCTACTTTAATACAGTATATTTTTTATAAAGTTTAATGTTGTTATGACGAAGTTATGAAAATATTTCTACTTTGTGTAAGGCCTACTGATTTGTAATGCTTTTTCATGTTGCATTGTTACTTAAAAGTTGTATCATTTCAACACTGTTTTACTTCACTATCTAGAATAACTTATTGTGAATTCTAATCAATAAACACATAAACTTGTATCATTTCGAAACTACATCACTGTTAAGATAATTTCAACACAGTTTTTCTACCTCACGTTAAGACCAAAAGAACACATTCAAAACTACAGTAATGTGCAAACTCAAAAGGGACAATTCACGGAATAAATACTAGTCAATAAGCATTTAAGTATTGTTATCACAGTAATTACATCCCCAAATGGATGAATGGATGTCATATTATAACAACAAAAACTTGTACAACCAAGTCATAATATGACATCTGAATCTAATACTCCTACCAATATTAACAAGTTTGCAGCAAAATTTGCAGTTAATACATCCCATCAAAATACTAAAAAAAATCAGTTTGGTTTTCAATTTCTTTTCCTTGGCCTAAGCTTCCCAATCCTCTGTTGCCTTTATTTTTCTAACTGATTTGCAGTTGTAGCAGGATTTCCTTTCCAGCTTAAAGATGGTGGTGTGTATGAAAGGTTTGTTGGATCACTCACACCTGTGTGATCACCAGTGAAGGTGATTGACATTGTGCTAGTGGGTATTGGTACCTACTGTCTCATCTTAAGTCTTGTATTGACTTCTAATATCAACCTTGGCCTCAGTAGACGCGTGATTTTGCCTCAACCGAGATTTTTTATATTTTTAGCGTAAAATATTTAGTATAGGCCTAATATAGCTATCTTAGCTAATTTTGACTCTTTTACTTTAATTTTACCTTAAAATAAAAAAAATAGCAAAAAATATAGTTTTATTAATATTTTGTAGTCATTTTAAACTTGAAAAATACAAAAATAGTACTTTATATTTTATTTTTATATAAAAACGAAACAAATAAATAAATAATTTCATTAACATTTTGGGGTTACTTTAATCTTGAAAAAAAATATAAAAAATAGTTTGTTTTAATTATGAGTTTTATAGTTATTTTGCTTACGTAGGATTAATTAATAACATCGTGTTCTCATTCTCGGTTCCAGGCAAAGACTAATATTCGGGTTTAAACTAACCGATTTTATAATTTTCGGACCTAGCACATAATAATTCGAGTCCACCACAGATGGGAATACGGACGAAGCACAAGATGAAACCCATAATTCTTGAAACCCATGACTTTTGGTCTCTCACGTGGGCCTTTTCCGAACTTTGCCAACGGACAAAGGATGGAGGTACTACTATATTTTAAAAGAGGACGGGGGCCTTCAACATTTTTTTAAAAGAAAAAAACAAAAACAATAATTAGTAGGTGAACAGCTTTGTAGAATTTTCAATATTAAAAAAATAAAATAAAATAAAAAGTTGATAAAAACAAATGAATGGCAGAAGGAAAAACCCTACTGTGGAATAACGACCACTTCACCATTTCACGCCCAGCCACCCCTCCACTCCCTCACATCCACAACCATCACCACCAGACTTCCCCAACGTCTCCTTCCTCACCAGCAAAATAACGATTTCTGGGTTGCTTTTCTTCAACAGAAAACGCTAAGACACACCCATTTCCTATTGGTTCTGCTCCAATCTTTAACAAAACAGCAACAACCATTTTCTCCTCCCTATTTCCGATCTTCATCCCTCATTTTAGAGCAGCGCCGCTGAAGCTCGTCCCAAAGCGATCGCAACTTCAGCCATGGAACTTCATCCAACAGCTATGAAACCTGTTTGAAACCTTCGCGAAATAGTTCAGAAAGTACCGTCCAAATAGAGCAAATCAGAGGTGCCAATTCGAGGTCCGGTTCGACGATCTTCATTTTTGTTCAACATTTTTTCTCGGCAGCCACCATTGAGATCTGGGTTTGGTTTGTTTTAGCTGGTTTTTCCTTGAAAATAGGTACACATCAGATCTCTGTATTTACTTTTGAGTTATATGATTGGATTTGCTAAATTTTATGAGTTGGATATGTTTATTATTATCAAATGGTTATGAATCTGATGTAAAATGGCTAAATCTGTTAAACGTGGGTAAAATTATGCTTGTTTTAGGATGGTGTCGCTGTTAATGAAGTGATTTGTTCTCTTGTGTCATAAGATTTAATGCCCATTTTTATAGTATAATTCATATTTCTGATTATGACATAGAGTTGAAGCAATTGGTATTGTAAATTCATGGCAACGCATCTCTGTTTACTCTCTTAACAACCAAATGCTTATGACGCCAATTAATCTCATTTAAGAGAGAGTTTTACTCTATATTCTAAGCTCTGAATCCCATAAGGTGAAATTGTGCATCAGTTTTAATTTATAATAAGCTAAAGAAGATAAAAGTTTATGCTACTACTCCAATTTGTTTGACTAGATATGTTATTTAAAATGGAACAAATAAAACTACTGTCATCGCCCCCGTGCCTTAGTTATTATTGTTGCATGTCATCTATTCTATGTTTTTTATGCTTCTATTAGTATTTTTATGGTTTCTGCTTACGTTACTGATGAATTGTTTTTATTTATTTATTTCCGTCTTCCTGAGCCCATGTTTTATCGAAAACAGGCTCTCTGTCCCATCGGGCTAGCGGTAAGGGGTGCGTACGTGCTAACTTCCCCATACTCCACTTTGTGGGATTTTACTGTTGGGTCGTTGTTGTTGTTGTTGCACTTGGAACCATTGGCTTTTCAAGTGCAGCTCAACTCTACCTCTTTACTGCTCTAAATATCCACCATAGTTATAATTAAGCTGGTAATTAATTAACAACTAACCCAGGAAATACACCTATCTGAAGTCTTACGAGTTGATTTGTGGGTGAAATGTTCTTTTACTTTCTTTTTTCTTTTGGTTATCGAACGATATCCTACAAATCAGTTAATTGATAAATGTTGATGGTTCAATAAGAAACTGGTTTACTTGTTAGAGAAAAGGAATTGAGAGCTTGATAAACATTATGCGCTTTTTAAGATATTTCAGTTCGAAGTTTCAATAAACTTGGAGAAACATTATCATGAAGTACCAAAACCAAGTTCTCTATTACCACTGCATCCATTGAAAGAGCCTTTTTTACTATGAAGTAATCAAGAATGCCTTGCACAATCGAATGGATAAATAAATTTACGGACGGTTGTGTAGTACTTTATGTAAAAAGAAAACCATTTAGCGTTGTTTATGAGGACATGACCCTTGATAGGAAAGTCTGGAGGTCTAGTATCAAGGTTGTAGGTTAGGGGCTTCTATTATTTTGCGGGATAGGGATGAGTCGGGGGAGGGTTCCCGATCCCGATAGGTTAATATCTCTGTGACTACTCCTAGAATTACTAATGCCTTTTGTTTATGTTGTTGCTTTGTTTACTTTGCCCTTTTATATGTCAGTTTTTTTTTTGCGGTTTATTCTGGAGTCACTAATGCTTTTTTTTTTGTTTTTGTTTTTTTCCTTTTCCCGATCTTTCGCCGAGGGTCGATTGGAAACAGCCTCTCTGCCCTATCGGGTAGGGGTAAGGCCTGCGTACATATTACCCTCCCCGGACCCCACCCCGTGGGACTATACTGGGTAGCTGTTGCTGTTGTTGTATCATTAATGTATTCCAGGAGATAAAACCTCATTGAGTGTACTTGTAAAACATATTTGAATTATGCTTTCATTAGTAGATTTTCCTTTGTTGATTTATATTGTTAGTTCTATTACAAGTGTTTTACGACTTAGCAAAATATTACGTAGTTTGATTTAAATTTATCAGTGCACCCATTCATCGAAGAAATTTTGTATTTACTTCCTCAAAGTTTGAACAACCTTAGCGGAATTCCTGACTTCGCCACTGTATGCACCTGCTACTGTCAGATATCAATTGCTTCAATGGAGTGTGCTCTTGCATGTTCTGCTTCAGCGACAATTGCACTAGTCCGCTGCCGCCAAATGCGATGGGGAAATACACGTTCACCTAAGTTACCCATGATTTGGAGCAGTTCGTGGCGTTCTGGTAGCTCAAAGAGGAATATATCACTGCGCACTGTTGCCTTGAGTGCCACTGCAGGATTCGGAAGTACGATGGAAGCTCCTGCTGCAGCCGATGCTCCACGTCTTAATTATATTTGGCCTGAGAACAAGCGGCCAAGGGTCTGCATAGTAGGTGGTGGATTCGGAGGTCTTTATACAGCATTGAGGTTAGAATCACTTGTTTGGCCTGATGGCAAGAAACCACAAGTAGTCCTCATAGACCAGTCAGAACGTTTCGTTTTTAAGCCAATGTTGTATGAACTTCTCTCTGGAGAAGTTGAGACATGGGAAATTGCTCCACAGTTCTCAGACTTGCTTGCCAATACAGATGTGCGGTTCCTCAAAGACAGGGTAAAATGCCTATATCCATGTGACCATTTAGGAACTAATGCACCTACAGCAGGGACTGTTCATCTCGAAAGCGGACTCCTAATAGAATATGACTGGTTGGTCCTTGCTATAGGAGCTGAGGCCAAACTTGATATCGTTCCAGGTGCCGCAGACTATGCCTTGCCATTTTATACCCTAGATGATGCTCTTAGGGTTGATAAAAAGCTAAAGGAATTAGAGCGTAAGAACTTTGGTAAGGACTCTGCAATACGAGTAGCAGTGGTTGGATGTGGTTATGGCGGAGTTGAGTTAGCTGCCACGATATCAGAAAGGTTGAAAGAAAAGGGAATTGTACAAGCAATTAATGTTGAAAAGACAGTCTTGCCAAATGCTCCGGCAGGAAATAGGGAAGCAGCACTAAAAGTACTTTTGTCTAGGAAAGTTCAACTTCTACTTGGTTATTTTGTCCGATGCATAAAAAAGGAAATCAAGTCTCAGACCTCTGATGCTGAATCTAAGAGCATAGATTCAGCTGCTGATCATTCTGAAAGCATAATACTTGAATTGCAGCCTGCTGAAAGGGGCTTAGAGGGTCAGATCATAACGGCAGATATAGTTTTATGGACTATTGGATCTAAGCCACTACTTCCTGAGTTGGAACCTAGTGATAAACCTTACGACATTCCTCTGAACGCTAGGGGACAAGCAGAAACTGATGAAACTCTTCGTGTCAAGGGTCATCCTCGTATATTTGCTGTTGGTGACTCTTCTGCGTTAAGGGATGAAAATGGGAAGGTGCTACCGGCTACTGCACAAGTTGCTTTCCAGCAAGCAGATTTTGCTGGTTGGAATTTGTGGGCCGCAATTAATGACCGTCCACTGTTGCCTTTTAGGTATCAAAATTTAGGTGAGATGATGACTCTTGGCAGGCATGACGCTGCTGTTTCACCAAGCTTTACCGATGGGCTGACCTTAGAAGGTTTTGTTGGCCATACTGCAAGAAAAGTAGCCTATTTGATCAGATTACCAACTGATCAGCACCGCGTGAAAGTAGGAATCAGTTGGTTACTGAAGTCCACTGTGGATTCAGTTGCAACAGTACAGACAATGCTCGCGAAAGCTCAATCAGGATCTTAGATGAAGGTGTTCCGGGTTAGGATCACAATTTTAGAAATTCTGTATAGTATTGTTGATAAAACTGTTGTAGGTTGAACGGGCAATCTAATCAAGATGTTAAATTATGTAGTTACTTGTTGAGATCATTTAGTATTGAAAAAATTGATCATAAATTAAAAATATTTTTTACAGTTGTTATCGTGAGTTGAGCTTAAAGAAAGATGTGATAGATTCATATAGCCATAGCCGACCTTAGCTTGTCGGGACTGAGGCGTAGTTGTTGTTTAGTTGTTTACTGTTGGTACTTTGAAAAGGCACAATCATGTCATACATGAATTATAATGGTTCTTTAGGTAATTTTAAAAGAGAAAAAAAATCTCGAGCAACTGTATAAAGTTTTTACTGCATAGACAACATTTGTGTCCTATAGTAGCAACAAGTCTGTAAATTAGGGGTTGAAAAGCTAAGCCATATAAAAAGATGAAAATACAATTACTATTGTTATAGACTTCACAAGATTGATAAGAGAGAGAAACACTTGAAAATATATAGACCTCAGAAAATTGATACAAAATGGCAAACTCCTAGACATAGGCTTCACCAGACAACCAGAGAAATTATGCTCTTTCCATTTAACTTTTAACTTTTATTTTCTTCCATTTTGCGAAGAGTTTAACTAATATACACTGACAGTGTAATACTTACGCTATGAAGTCATCTAAAAGATAGCTACTGGTGTTTACACGATCAGGTCATCTAAAGGATAAAAGTCATCTATCTATATCATTGTTTTGAGCAGTTTCTTCTCCACTCTGTAGCTAACATTACCAGAATCACCACAGAAGAATAATAAGATCACCATTTTCTCCTATTTGATGCATTTCTGTAGCCCCCTTCCATCTTCTATGTCATTGGTATTAGCATAAATGTATGTCATGTGAGGTTTAAGGAAATGGTTGGAGTTGTTGACAGAATATGATGTCACTATTTTGTAGATGATCTATATTTTTATGATTAAACTTCTTCACCCTTTTTGTCTTTGAATGAAGTTACACTTGGAAGGAAACAGGTCTCTTCACCACCAGTGCTCCACAAGAAATTGACATATATAGATGCATAGTAAGGATTCCTAGGCTCGGCTGCTACGGCCTGTTGGTATCTTTCTTCTGCTTCCCATAAGTCCTTCCTAACTGTCCACAAGAAGTTCGCGTACTGACTTAGGACCTCTGCATCTGGTGGTTCCACTTGGACTGCACGTTTGAAGCACTCTTCAGCCCTGTAACAAGAAACAAACCACTGTCTTAAGATCGTATAAAGGGCAGCCCGGTATGCAAAGCATTAAGTGTTCACGCATGATCGGAGGAAGGACCGTACTCCAAGGGGCGTGATGAAAAAAGAAGTTATAAGTAATGCAACTATGAATCTCATTGAGAGTTTAATCCTGGCTCAAGATGGGGCGTAGACAACCTACCTTAATGCAAGCATTAGTGACTGTCTTAAGAATAAACAATCAAATATTCCTCAATTTCAAACTAGTCGGAGTCAACTTTATGAAGCCTCTATATCAATTTCCCTCCACTCAGCAAACTTTTGACAATTTTAACACATTGTATTGGTTTGACTTTTCACTATGAAGAAATCTTCAACATGTTATAAAAAGGGCAGTCTGATGCAGAAGCATCTTACGTTCATGCAGGGTCCGGGGAAGGGCCTCACCAAAGGGGTTTAATATAGACAGACTGCCCAGACACAAGCATCAATAGCTGATTCCATGGCTCGAACCCGTGAGCTATAGGTCATACGGAGACAAATTTATTGTTTGCAAATATAGTAACTTTACCCTAAGCACATGTACTAAACTTTACCATTTCCACATGGAGACAATTTTACCATTTGAGCGATATAGTAAACATATAGGAAGTGACACGACCAAAATCACAGGAATTAGTACTTGTCCGTTTGAGAGATGTAGTAAACCTAGTATATCCTCCTCTCCAATTGATTAACATTACTAGAAACAGGTTTTACAACTAAATGCAATAGGACAACAAAATCCACAGGGTGTAATGCCTGCAACATTATATAATGTAAGAGAAATTGAAGAAATTTACCTATTATAGTCTTGAGCAGTAACTTGCAGAAACTGTGCATAATTGCATAATAGAAGCGTGTTATACGGGTCGTGAGATAGCGTCATCTGATAAAGAAGATCTGTCTTAAAATACTCAACACTATTATCTTGATCAATCTCCACAGACAATGGCGAAAAAAATCTTAACATGACTTCATGATCAAGCCCAACATCCCTTAAACCTCTCATATTTAAGGCTTCATCCCCTATCGAGTTCCACAATTCTATCTCTTCGTCGTTTCTAAGTTCTTGATCTTCAACTTTTGATACTTGTTGAGGAAGTTTGAAGAGTGTCGACGAATTACTCAAACCCCTTGTTTCTATTGTATTGACATGATCACAGGCTATTTCTGGTTGTGGCATTGCAATAGCAACATTATGAGATGTAGAGTATACACTAAAATTGGCCAAAAGGATCATAACATAGATCATTAACACAGGCGTACAACAAAATACTTGTCGAAAAAGCCATATAAATGATGCATATATTTCTCTCTCTACTTCAACAATAATCATCTCTAAATCTTCATTGCACACTGATTCTCTCATTTGCAATGCATAAGTTTGCAACTCCACAATTATGAATACCAATGAGGAAAATGCTTTTTTCACTAAGCAAAAACTGTATTGTTTTACGGGTAAACACTGATTTTTCTTTTGTATCATTCTAAGTGATAAAGGAATTCCAAAACTCTTAGCTTTTTGTTCAATATTTGACCATAAAATAGCCTCTCTTTCTGGCCAATATGGTGGTTCTGGTTTAATACCAAGCATTTTTGGCTCTAGGGACTCAAATTCTGATTGCAAAAATGACCCTTTTTCCCCATATTTACTCTTATATGAACATCCCTCAGAATTTTCTTCTCCAAAATCTGCACATAATCTTGAACTACAACATGGTTGTATACTACTAGTATGACTTTTACAGAAATTTTTGTCCAAGTATTGATACCTCAAGAATTTTCTTGATCTTACAGAAATAGCCAAGTTTACATTTTTAGCACCCCATTTTGCTGAAAAAGAAGAAGGTAAACAGAAAAGAGAAGTGGCTGAATGAGTAGATAATGGTTGAAACATAAAATTTTGAGGACTCTGCACACTAAGAGAAGGAATTTGGAGTTTCATAATTAACTATTTTCTGGTCATAAAGAAAGAGATGATACAACATGTAAGGAGAGGAAGTAATGGAAATGAGAAGAAAATTGGCAAAAGAAGTGGTCAAAAGAGAAAACAGAAAGTCCGTGGAAAAGGGTACTTTTAGAAATCTTTTTTTTTTTTAAAATATATTAGTGAAATTATAGTCAAAATAGACTCTAGAAGCTGCTGTGATTGCGTTAGATTCAATCCAACCTGTGAAATACAAGTGAAAAAAGAAAAATTACTATTATGAAGACTCCAACGTGGCTAATCCAATTCAAACTAAAAAACCATATCCCAATAAAATGTCTAGCTTTATAACAATAACGACTATTTTGATGGTTTAATGCATCACTAAATTTTGAATATCTGACTAACATATATGTAACTTTAGTCGAAAATCTATTGAAAATATACTTTTCGTCCATTCTTAAAGGGTAAGGTATGTGTACGGAAGAAGTATTCCCAGCGCGCGGAGGATCCGTTGAGAGTTTGTCTCGGTAGAAAATTGTACGATCTTATATTTTTCTGTAATATCGGAGAAAGTTAAAGGCAAGTTGGTGGAAGTATAAATGTATAGTAGTATTTTAGTATTGATAAATAAATAAGGTAGTTCATTTTCTTATCTACATGCGTATTATTATCAAATTTATTGGTTATAAATAAGATACTCTCTATCCGTACGAAGCTGTTGCTATGTCATGTTGAGCTACTTTTGACGTAGAGTAAAATTTCTATTAAAATTATAAAAAAAAATATAAAATATATAATCCATAAAACGATAAATTTTAAAACTAAGTATTTTAAAGATTAATTTTATTGAAAGTAAATCCTGAATCAACCTTTATTACAACTAGTAATTGCACAGTATTGATTCTGGACCAAATTTAATAACTTTTGTTCAAACCTTATATTTATATAAAATATATAATAAAAATATATAAATTATTAATTTATATTCAATAATTTAAAAAAAATTATAATCTCAAATATATAACATCTAAATTCTAACTCCGTATTTTTTTTTCCCTAATGGAAAAGAGTGCAACTTTTGCCCAAGTACCAAGAATTGACATTTTAAGGCGGTTTGCTAGTGCTTCACGGATAGTTGGAAGACACATGGCTTCAATTTGCTTTGTCACAGTCTTTTTAATGGAAATAATGCACATCTAGATAACGTAAACAATATGATTTTTGTTCTTCATCACTTCGTCTAGTCTAGTGTCCGATACTCATCATCTTCTAATTCGAATCTATAATGCCTAATATTACATCGTTACTCATTAATTAAGTATACGTGTGATATTTAATAATTCGTTCACAATCTTATATAATTTGTTCACGTTTTTGCTATGCCAAGTCAACCTCACTACACTCAAGATCGCTAACAAAATATTAAAAAGAACATAAGAAAATTGTTAAGGGAAGCTTTGCATTGTAGATGACTTGAATTGTTTGCTTGGTGAATTACAAATGAATGTCCCTTTTATATACTAGTCTCCTAGGGGCTAGTACGTAAATATTAGTTGTTACATAAATCCTTAATATTTACAAGGTAAGAGCTTTCTCTAGAACTCTCTATAAACCTAGAAGATTCCAAAGATTTTCCTAGCAAATCCATAAGGATCTAGGGTCTTCCTAAGAAAATATCCATACTTCTCTAGAATCTTCTCACAAATGCTGGCATTTCTCTTATATAAGCTTCCACATGGCATTAATATATGCAAATGGTGCATATGTGACATGATGACATGGTGGATTATCACACTCTCCCCCACCTAATATTGCGATGACCGTGGCGCAATGTTACTATATAAACTCTCAAATCTTATTTTTGAATTGTCATAAGTCTTCATATCGTTCGCATGTGGCCTCTTCCCGTGATTGTCACTTCCAATGGATAAGGAACATAGCAGTGGCTTTCTGCCCTTATTTTCATATGGCCTGGTAATCCATGATAGCCTCAATCTCCCGATCATGCAATGCGGTGATAGTAATGGGCGCTTGACTTGATTGGACCTCCTCGAATCATCCTTATCTTTATGATATGGCTTAAGTGTGCTGGCATGAAAGACATGGTAGATCTTAAGATACGATGGCATGTCAAGCTTGTAAGATATCTTGCCTGTTTTGGAGATGATCTTAAATGGCCCTCATACTTGCGAATCAGGCTCTGACATATGCCCCGTAGTGCCTTGAACTGTCTTTGGTTAAACTTCACCATGACCATGTTCCCAACTCTATAGTCCGCGGGACAACGTTTATAGTCCGCACACTTCTTCATCTTCTTAGCTGCCTTATTCAAGTAGGACTTAGTAGTGTCGAGCTCCTTCTCCCATCATTTGCCGTATGATAAGCCCCCAAACACTTTCCCTCAAACACAGCTGGTAATGAATGAGGAGTTTGAGGCTGTTGGCATGTGGCTATCTCAAATGGTGTCTGCCCCGTGGACTCACTCCGCTACAAGTTATAAGAGAATTGGGCGATTTCTAGGAGCCTTGTCCAATCTTTCCGATGCATGCTTACATAATGCCGCAAGTTTCCTTCTAGTAAGGCATTGACCCGCTCTGTTTGTCCATCCGTTTGTGGGTGGAAACTAGTGGAAAAGCGCGGTTACGCGCCAAGTACGTCGAATAACTCTCTACAAAAGTTCCCATTAAAACGGGGGTCTCAATCACTAATAATATGCCTTGGGAAGCCCCAATACTTTACCACATTCCTAAAGAATAACTTGGCGGCTTCCTTGGAAGTGCAACCTGGTGAGGCGGGCATGAAGGTGACATATTTGGAAAATCTATCTACGACTACCATAATAGTACCATAACTGTCAAACTTAGGTAGGCAAGTGATAAAGTCTATAGTCACGCTCTCCCATTGATGCTCTACAATTGGTAGTGGCTTCAAAAGTCCTCCGAGTTGTTGTTGCTCAACCTTGTTCTGTCGATAGATAAGATAAGTCTATATATCACAATCTATGTCGTCTTGCATTCGTGCCCAATAGTAAACTGACTCAACCAAGGACCTAGTACGGCATTGGCCCGGATGACCAGCCCATATTGTGTCATGACTCTCCCTTATGATCCATCATCTAATGTAACCAAACTTAGGCACGTAGACCCGTTGACCCGTGGTAAGCAATAGACCGCCTTCTACCCAAAAACGTCTCGTTTTGCCCTAATTGGCTAACTTGATAAGCCGTTTGGATGCTGGATCATGTTGCATGCCTTATTTATAGCCTCACGAATGTCCCAATATGCTGAAATAATGGCATCAAGCTCGGCTTTCTCGCTCAAGGCATCGGCTACAACATTACCTTTTTCCCGCTTGTACTCTAGCACATAATCAAACTCAGCCAAGAAATCTTGCCACCTAGCCTGTTTTGGTGTGAACTTCTTCTACATCTGAAAGTATCTAGTAGCCATATTGTCGGTCTTGACCACGAACCTCAACCTGAGAAAATAATGTTTCCATGTATGAAGGCAATGCACAATGGCAGTCATATCCTTCTCTTGCACCGTATAACGCCGCTCTGTCTCATTTAACATGCGGCTCTCAAACGCTATAGGATGATTATCATGCATTAGGACACCCCAAATGGAAAAGTCTAAGGCATCTGTGTTCACCTCAAATGTCTTTGCAAAGTCAGGTAACTCCAAGACCAACTCCTCTATTACAGTTTCCCTAAGGCTTTCAAACACCTTTTGAAAATGCTCCATCCAAATCCATAGCGTGTTCTTCTTTAGCAACTCAGTCAATGGTGCGGCCTTTGCTGAATAGCCACTGATGAACCGACGATAATAGTTAAGAAGGCCAAGGAAGGATCTCAACTCAGTTACTTTTATAGGTGCCTCCCACTCCTGGATAACATGCACATTAGCCTCATCCATGCGTAACTCGTCATTGCTAATGACATGGACTAATAAGTACACCTTTGATTGTGCAAACTCGCATTTCTCTTTCTTGATGTATAGGTCTCTCTCCCTCAAGACTCTGGAAACCTTACTTAAGTCCATGTGCTCCTCCAAGGTGATGATATAGATGACTATGTCGTCTAGGTAGACTACCACGAACTGATCAAGGTAGGGATGAAAAATCTTGTTCATAAGGGTGAAAAATGTAACCGGTGAATTGGTTAAGCCGAAGAGCATCAGCAACCACTCAAAGGCTCTATATATCGTCACATATATTGTCTCCGTCTCATCACTTTTTGCAATGCAAACCTGGTAGTAGCCCTTGCAAAGATCCACCATGTAAAGTAGATTGCCCAAGTCTATCGAACAAGTTAGCAATGAGTGGGATCGGGTACTTATTCTTCACCATGACCTTATTAAGTACTCGATAGTCTATGCACAAGCGCAACGATCCATCATTTACTTTTGGAATAATGCTGGTGTGCCGAAAGGTGACTTTGATAGGCGAATGTGACCATCATCTATCAGCTATTTCAATTGTATCTTGAGCTCCTCAAGCTCGGGCAGTGACATACGATATGGGGCAAATGTATGTGGCTTAGCCCTTGGATCCAACTCATTCTTGTGATCCACATCTTTCCTAGGCGGCAAGTGCTTAGGCAACTCCTCACGCATGATATCTTTGTCTTCCTCAAGCAACTTCTCTATGCAAGGCGGCAGTGTCTCTTGAAAACTCTTGTCTTCCTCCTCACTTTCAATGGTTGCCACGGATGTCGGCTCCCCCTTCTTGATCCCCTTGACAACATGCATAGCTGAGAGTTGTGCTTGGCTCTGTCCGTGTGGCATAGTCACGGTAGGTGACATGCAAGCTCATTCTCTCTCTATAACCAAGAGACATTGGGGTAGGGGTCGATCAAAGTATAACAATGTCTAATGAACTCTTGCCTAGTGTGATGTCAAAGATATCCATAGCAGTTACGGTAAAATTTGTCTTACCTTTCCAAGTTCCCAATTTGACACCAACTCCATTAGCTACCCCACTATCATTTTGTAACACGACATTCACGGTCTTGACACGAGAGTTGGTTGGAGCAAGCTTCAATCCTAGTCTCTTTGCGGCAGCCTCATTCACGAAATTATGAGTTGCTCCAATATCCGCTATTGCATGAGCAAACTTGTTATTGATGGTGTGATCCACGTACTGACTGCCATTCTCGGTAGGTTGGATAGCATACTTCGTGATAGCACCACATAATCCGATCACACCTAACTGTGCGGTTCCCAAACTCTCTCATTGTGGTTGCTCTTTCCGTCCACGGACCATGGCACTAAAGCTCTTGAGGTCGGGACAATTCCTGAAGTCGTGAGGCCCTCCGCATATATAACATCCTTTATTCTCGTCATGCGCTATTATCTCGGCGTAGCCCTGACAGGCACTCGACTTTTTGGAATCTTGAGTCTTGGAGTATTGTTGTTGTATCTCCTTGCCTTTTCCACGGTCTCCCCCACCTTTGACAATGTTAACTTTTGACTCCTTGCCTTTTCCTTTGTCGTGCTTGTCATACCTGAAATCTATCAATGATGCAGCCTCTACTATGGCTTGTTCTATATCCGCGACTTGTCGAAATTTCAATTCCTACTTAGCCTAAGTTTGCACCCCGTAGTGGAACAACAAATCATTATTGGTCAGGTTGGGGATTTGACGCATAAGGGTAGTGAACCCCTTGACATAGTGTATGCTCTATGTTTGCTTCAACTCCCTAAGCTTGTGCCTTACCTCGTATAAGACATTGTTTTGAAAGAACTGCCACGTGAACTCGGCTTTGAATTGATCCCACGTGCTAATATTACATAGAACCTTATCCATGTCGGCCATCTTCCTTCTCCACCATAGCATGGCTGTCTCTGGGAAGTACAACATAATATTGTTGATCTTGGCGGCGACATCCCTCACTTTATAGTGCCTGAAGTATTTCTCCAAGTCCCACATGAAGTTTTCCACTTCTTGTGCATCACGAACACATTTGAACATAGGGGGTTTGGGAGCCTGGATCTTGGCTTCCCTCGCCACCACAATATTACTGGCTTACTCGGTCACGCCAGCATCGACATGCTCTTCGAGTGACTCTATCTTTGCCTTCATAGCATCGATAGTACTCAAAGCCTCAATGAGTCTGCATTCTAAGGCAGTGATGGTTTGACTTAGTTTTATCTTAGTATGTGTACGTCCCTCCAAGTCATTTTGGATACTCTCAATCTCTTCAAGAGTGTGCCCCTCAAGAACGCTATGGGTGCTTTCCACCTTCACCAAGCATTGGCCAAAGATCTCAACGACATCCATCTCCGCGTTCATCTTCATCACCCACTCTTTACCAAGCGAGATGTCCTCGGGCAAGATCTCCACTTCATCCTCGCTCGCCTTATTGGAAGATGGTTCATGGGGTGTAAGCCCTTAATCTGACAAAACCATGGGTGGAACCTCCTGGCTCTTGTTGGTGGCATTCTGTAAGGCCCCGCAAAATTTTTGTGCATGAAACCTAGTAGTTGTGGTGCCATGGTCCGAATAATGTGTTAGGAATGCGTAGAATTCTTCGCGGCGAGCTTGCTCGCCGCGGTTCGTACCCTTGGTAGTGATTTAAGTTTCAAAAATGTAAAGAGTCATTTTTTCCAGAAAAGTATCGATTCTGCGGTTAGGAATGTGACCGCAGATCTGCTATGCCGACCGCATTCATGCCGAAGAGCTTAGCAGTAGGTTTGCAAAAAAATTGGTGTTGAGAATACGGTCGATATGCGATCGCAGAATGGATCTACGGATCACAGATCTACCGCATAAATTCTCGAAGGTTTTTGAGTGTCAAATCTGCGGTGCACTATGCGACCGCAGATCAAGAATGCGGACCGCATTTTGGTCGCATTCAGTAACAGAACTTGTGTAAATTTTGGGGCAATTCCGCGGTCACTATGCGGACCGCATGTTGATTCTGCTATCGTAGATGCGACCGCAGAATTGACCCGGCCTAGAAATTTTATAAAATTCGACCCGACCTCTTCTTTAATATAACACCTTTCTCCTTCATTTTATCATATCATCTTGCAAAAAATTAGAGAGAGAAGAGAGGGATTTTAGAGAGAGAAGTTCTTCATCTTCAAGAATTGTGCCAACCATTTGGTCCAAAGGATTCTAGGGCCAAGATTCAACTTCCCCAATCTTTACAAGGTAAAAACCCTAACTATTTTTCCCTAATTTTCGGTTTTAAAATGGGTAAGGAGAGGGTTGCATACAATAGCTTTTGAAAATGAGATTTTACACTCATGCATGATTATTGAACTTGTTTTCTTAGTAAAGAGGAAGTGAATAGGCATAAGAGTCTGCAAAACAAGGTCGGCAAAGATAGGATAGCTTGGGTAAGCATAAAGTAGGAAGTTAACGGAAGAAAACTCGATACCAGGTATGTATGGATAATTTTGATTCTTGTGAAATCGCCTATATGTGTGAAATTTGTTTGGTTCGTGTTAAATTGCCAAATTGTGTGAAATTCTTGAAGTTGTTGTTGAACTATGAGTGATGTAATATGAGATTTGATTCGAAAGATAAATGAGAGTTGAATTTGGTAAAAGAATTGTGAATAATGGTTATGATGACATATATATGGTACCTTGTGGAAAAGAAACGAAACACTTAAGGTGTGGTAAGTTATTGAACATAACAGTATGAACATTCTCGATTTTAGAACACTTGTAACTTGGTTGTGATATTGGCTTGAGAAGTAATTGAGAACATGAACCAATGTGTAAATTGCTTATTTGAACTTGTGAGAATTGTGTGTAGTGTCTTATCTATTGTTTGTGATTGTTGTGTTTGAAAATCATACGGTGGGATCGGGTTGCCCGCCGCAACATGAAGAAATAAGGTTTGGGTTGGGGTGATAAGGGTGACCGAGGTAATAAGGGTGGACGAGGTAATAAGGATGGAAAGCGATCGAAATCGCAACTGAAATTGATACAAAATCATTAATATGAAATTGTGAAAGGAGACAACAGGAGAGTTTGCAACTTGTGGGGCACTGATTGCCCCTATGTTTGACTACTTGCAATTTATGTGGTTGATTGGTTGTTGTTCTATTTGTTGACCTTAAACGTGCTTGTGTTGAGGCTTATCTGAAATGAGTAAAAGGTGGGAAACATGGTTAGTTAGCTTAATTGATTTCTTGATGTAATCTATTGGCTGTCTTGTCATCGTGATTCTTGTTTAACGGCTTGAGTTTACTTGGGACAAAGTTTGTCCATACATACCAATACAATTCAAGTGTACTGATGTCCCTTTTGCCGGGGACGCTACATTCATGTTATGATTGTAGGTGGATAAGTAGCAGTCACTTCAGCTCATCGGCAGTAGTATCCTTCTCCTTTCACTGCCAGTTTTGGTGAGCCCTTTCCTTCCTCGGGGCCCTGTGTAGTTCATGCCACTTTTGTTTAGATTTCATTTTGGTTTTGTAAGGTATAGCCGGAGCCTTGTTACCGGCAAGTATTGTATTCACTTTTGTATACTAGAGGCTCTGTAGACATGTAAACTGTGGGACTCCAGTCTTATGTATATATTATGTTATGTCGGGCCTTGTAAAAATTGCAAACTTGTTAATGAATCACTCGTGTGGTTTTGTTTGTTTATTGTGAAATCATTCATGGTTAGTAAGATATTTGGTTAATGAGAAACAATCAACACAGGGGTAACGCGTGGGAATGAAAGGCACCCAGGTCCGCGTGACTGGGGCTACCTAGTCAGGCGCCGGTCATGTCCCTCGATTTGGGGCGTGACAAACTTGGTATCAGAGCCTAAGGTTTTAAAGTGTCCCAGGATGTCTCGGAGCCGTGTCTAGTAGTGCCCTTCTTATCGGTGTGTTGTCGACCACATCAGATAAATTGGGGGCTATACGGGCATTTAGGAATTTACCAATTTCTTTGTTAATCTATATCGTGCGGTATAGTGCAATGTGGAAATATCTGTGTCTAATTCGCGCCTTGTTCCCAAATTTTCAGAATATGGCGCCTAAGAAGAAGGCTAGACTCGGCCTTGGGGCCAATGCCGGCCCAAGTGCAGTTGTTAATTATGTACTCGATGCCGTGGGAGAGAATGACCCACCAGTCCCTAATTTGCCATGGCCCATCTATTCAAAACCCAAGTGTCCCTATTCCAGCTGCGGCAGAGGATGCCACCATTCCTCCTCCCAGTGTTCCTGACTCAGATACAGTTCCCGCTTCGGGTTCTGGTATCTCTAATGAGGATCTTACGGGAGCCATTCATATGTTAACACAGTTAGTGGCCGCCCAGGCCCAGAGATCCCATGATGCCCCTGCATCCTCCAGCGGTCAGGGAAATTCCTCCGGCTCTAGAGTCCATCAGTTCTTGCGGTTGGCCCCTTCAAAATTCTCAGGTACCGATCCAGAGGCTGACCCACAGGACTTTCTTGATGAGATATACAAGATCCTCAGAGTGATGAAGGCTACAGAGATAGAGGGTGTAGAGTTGGCTTCACACAGGCTGAAGGGAGCGGCACGTTCATGGTTCGAAATGTGGGAGGATTCCCGTGAGGTAGGGGTGTGCATTCGAATCGGTTTATCGATAAATCGAATCGATTATTTGTTATCGGTTTATCGATATCGGTTTATCGATTTATCGATTTCGATTTCGATTTCGAAATTTTTCTTATCGAGTTATCGATTTCGATTTCGATTTGCCCACTTCGATTTATTGGTTTATCGATAAACCGATAAGATATATTAAAAAGACTAATATACCCTTATTTTATAATACTATTACAACCCTTTCCTTCACTTAACCCTAATACCCTATTATTTCCTTCAGCCGCTTGCCCGCTTATCTCCAGTCTACTCTTCATCGTTTTCTTTCAATTCGCCACTCGCCATTCACCACCATCGAATAGAGATTTGGTATGTCGGAAAGATAGTCTCCGTTGATTATCGTCGTTTCAGGTACTCCTAATTTCTTTCTTCAACTTTTTCTTTTCTCTTAATCTCTTCAATTTGAAGGAATGCTTTATGTGTAAATTTTTCTATTTCATTGTTTTGGTTATATATTTCGTGTGTAATCTCTTCTAATCTGTGTAATCTCTTCTAATCTGTTTCGTTATTTTTCTGTGTAATCTCTTTTAATCTGTTTCGTTATTTTTGGTTATATATATCGTGTTTCTTTAGTATCTTTTGTTATCTGTTTCGTTAACAATGTTTCGCTATATCTTTCGTTATATATCTGTTTTGTTAACTATTTTTTGGAATTGGAATGAAGGTTAATAGTGTACAATTTCTGAATACAAGTCCTTCAACTATATACTATTAAAAACTGAACACTTTTATCCAAAAGTAAGATAAAAAAATAGAATATGACAATTGTTTCAGTTTAGCATATTTTGCTACTTTTTTGTTTTTTGTTGGCTATCTATAGACTTAAAATTCTGCTGCTCATTTCATTAATTGACATTGCAATTTTTACACTGAATCAGATATATGAATTTCGTATGTGTAAGAAACTTATTTAAATTGATTTCTTTCCGGCCATAATTTGTAGGTCAAGAGCGAGGAGTGTTGACTTCGTCTTGCTTTGCTTCATTCAACTCGTTTAAAATAGTAAGTTACATTCTTCATTCACTTTATATGGCTGAAAATGATAAAATTGATCAAGTGGCTGATGAAAGTAGAGGTTCTCAGTCTACTGCTGCAACTACTCAATCGACAGTTACAAAACAAAGGAAAAAACGATCTCGGGCATGGGATTATTTTGAAGAAAAAGTTGATGCTAAAGGAAATAATAAATATGCATGTATATATTGTGGGCAAGAATATTTTGAGACAAAAGGCAAAAGTACGACACAAATGAATAATCATATCAGTAAATGTCCAAGGAATCCTTATAAAACTGAAAAGGTCAAAAACTATTACCATATCAAACAGTACCGGGGGGTAATCAAGGTGATCTTCCATGGAAATTTGATCAAGAAGAGTGTAGGATGGCTTTGTGTTGTATGGTGATAGTTGATGAACTTCAATTTAGTTTTGTTGAGAAAGAAGGATTTAGAAACTTTATGAAAGTGGCACAACCTTGTTTTCATATTCCTTCCCGTACTACTATTACAAGGGATTGTTTTGCTCTTTTTAATTTGGAAAAAGGTAAATTAATGATGTTTCTTAAAGGAACAAGTCAAAGAGTAAGTCTTACCACTGATACATGGACTTCTATTAAAAAAATTAACTATATGTGCATCACAACCCATTGGATTGATAGTGAATGGATTATGCATAAAAGAATTATTAACTTTTCTCCAATTACTAGTCATAAAGGTGAAGATGTGGCAAGATGTATTATTGATTAATTGCGTGAGTGGAGTTTGCAAAAGATTTTCACTGTCACAGTTGACAATGCTAGTTCAAATGATGTGACAGCGGAGAAGTTGTCTAACAAATTAGATGATTGGGGAACCAATTCCATGAATGGTCAACACTTTCACATGAGATGCATGGCTCATATTGTAAATCTTATTGTGAAAGATGGTTTAAAAGCGTCAAGTATTTCTATTGTAGTCAGATACATTAGACAGTCTCCTGCTAGGTTGAGGAAGTTTCAGGAATGTTGTGAAAGTGAAAATATTGTCAAGAAGTCTTTATGCTTAGATGTTCCTACAAGGTGAAATTCCACCTATTTGATTTTGAGTAGGGCTATTGAATATGAGCGTGCAATTAAAGAATATTCTGATCGTGATATCGGCTTGTCAAGTTATCTTATGTTTGATGCTATTTCAGATATAAAGCCTATAGGTTTGCTTACAAGAACTGATTGGGATGATGTAAAGAGAATTGCACAATTTCTTGAAATATTTTATAACCTCACTTTGAAGGTGTCTGGATCACTTATTGTAACATCAAATGCCCATTTTTTGCAATTGGTCAAGTTGCTGTTTACTTAAATCGATTAATAACAACTGAAGATAAACTTTTGAGTGAGATGGCGTTAAGTATGTGGAAAAAATTTAAGAAGTATTGGGGTGAACCAACAAAAATGAACAAAATGATTTTCATTGCTTGTGTTTTGGATCCACGTTACAAGTTTACTACTGTTGGTTTTGTACTTAAGAGGATGTTTGGAGATGAAAGGACAATTATTGAAAAAGAGGTTCATACTTACATGGGTTCATTATATAATGAGTATGTCTCTAAGTCGGTTTCAAAAGATACTGGTAGTACAGTTTCTACCTCTTTTCCAAGCTCTTCATTGAGCACAATGGAAACTTCAACTCCTGGTTTATGTGAACTTTTAGATGAAATAAAGAAACATAAAGCTGAAATTGAAGGTGTAGATTCTAAAACAGAATTGGAAAAGTATCTTACAGAAGATTCTGAAAAAGAAAGACCGGACTTTGATATCTTGGCTTGGTGGAAGGTGAACTCACCTAGATTTCCTATTCTTGCTAAGATGGATCGAGATGTGCTTGTTATTCCTATTTCAAGTGTGGCATCTGAAAGTGCATTTAGTACCGGAGGGCGTATTATTGACCAATTTAGGAGTTCATTAACTCCTAAATTGGTTGAAACTCTAGTGTGCCTTCAAGATTGACTTTTGAGTGAATCGCTTCCTGTAAATGTTGAGGAAGATTTAGATTTTCTCGAGACACTCGAGGAAGGTATGTATATTTTAATTAGTTTTATTGTATTGCTTAAGATATTTAAATAATATATTAATTGTTTGACTTGTTAATATATATTCTTATTAGATTTTACTAATCTTGGCAAAGAAGCTTCCACCGATGATGTTTGCTAGAGTTTTTTAGCCGCTATGTAAGTTCTCCATTTTTCTTTTGAATTATACTAATTCTGCTGCTGTTTGCTTGAGAAATTTGAGGCTGATATTGCTCGAAAACTGTTGTTCTGCTCGAAAACTTGATTCCGGGTTCATTTTCTGCTGTTTGATTCCAGTTTCACTGCTGTTTGCTATAAAATGGACTAATCAGGTTAATTTTCACTGCTGTTTGCTATAAAAGAAGTGCATAAACTACAATCAAGTATGAGCAATTGCGTTACTGGTCTGTTGCTGGGTGTCAAAGATGGAGGATGCTGGTTGCTTTCCGCTTGTTGACTGGCGTCGCTGGGATGTTGTGTTTCTGTTGTTGTTTGGTGACCAGGAAGGGCTTTGTTCCAGTGGGTTTCACGGGTCCTCTTTGTTTTTAATCCTCCTCCTTCCTTTTAAAATGAAGATGAACAGTAGTCTCTTAATGTGTCTTTCTCTGGTTTTTCAAGAAGAAGAAGAATTGTATGTTTTTCCTATATTTTCCATTGTTTTTCTGTTGAAGAAGAATCCCCAGTAACGTGTTCTCTATGGTACTACTTCTTCATAAAAGTGAAGAAGAACAGTAGTGTATTTTTGTGTTCTTTTTTCTCCAAAAATCAAGCCTGATGTCGCTTCATTTTGCTAATGCTGGAGATACCCCTCCCCCACTTTTTTGTCAGGTTTTGCTACAATTATGACCCAACCCCAACCCCTCTAATACTGTGATAAGTTATTGAAGGTCTTGTTCAAAAATATTTTTGTTGAATTTCGTAAATTTTCTTATTGATGTTATCGATAACCGAATCGATAAGCCCCCAAAATCGATAAATCGAAATCGAAAAAATCGAAACCTTATTGAAATGATAACGATAAGCGTATGTATAAATCGATAATCGATAAGTAATTATCGATAAGGGTCAAAATCGAATCGATAAATCGAATGCACACCCCTACCGTGAGGAAGGGAGCCCTCCGGCCAGATGGGATGAGTTCGTGGATGCATTCATGGACCACTTCTTGCTTGCCGAGGTGATGGCAGCCCGTGCCACGGAGTTCGAGGTCCTCAAACAGGGCAGTATGAGTGTTTGGGAGTATCACATGGAGTTTGTAAGGTTGTCCAAGTATGCTCATCATTTAGTGTCGACCATGGATGCACGGGTTCAACGGTTTGTTCAGGGCCTTAGCCCTTTGGTAGTGAATGAGGCCGCCACAGCAGCTTTGCACTCAGATATGAACTATGGGAGGATCGTGGGGTTTTCTCAAGCCACAGAGGCCAGGAAATTGAAGATTCGTGCAGAAAGAGAAAGTAGCAGCAAGGCCCGGTCAATGGGTCATCCAGGGAGATCACTTCTAGGGAGAGGGTCATCAGGGCCATCCCAGTCATATGCTCAGTCCTCCGCGAGTGCACCGCCATCCGTGCACAGTCATCAGCAGGGCAGTTACTCGAGACCCGGTTCAGACAGCAGGAGGTCTCGTCAGTCTGGTCGTCCTGGGGTGAGGCCCCAGCAGTAGGGGAGACCTACATGCCCCAAGTGTGGGAGATTTCATACGGAGACTTGCTACCTTGACATCCCGGTGTGCTTCGGGTGCGGGGTGAGAGGTCACATTCAACGGGACTGCCGTGCACCCCGTTAGGGTATAGGTAGAGGATCTGCTCAGTCATCCGGTTCTTCAGCTGCTACATTATCAACGCGTACTCCAGCATCAGCAGGGCGTGGTGCAGCTAGGGGTGGAGCTCAGGGTAAGGGTGGACCTAGCCGATTCTATGCATTGAGTGGCCGCCAGAATGCCGAGGCTTCTCCAGATGTTGTTACATGTATCCTGTCTATTCAGACTATTGATTGTTATGCCCTTATTGATCCGGGGTCCTCCTTGTATTATGTTACTCCATTCATTGCTTCAAGTTTTGGGATAGAACCCGAACAACTTCATGAGTCGTTCTTTGTGTCGACTCCGGTTGGTGATTCTATTACAGCTTCACGAGTCTATAGAAATTGTGTTGTTACGGTGAGTGGTCGCGTTACCACAGCCGATCTTATTGAGCTTGGGATGGTTGATTTTGATGTAATTATGGGGATGGATTATCTCTACTCATGCTTTGCCAAACTTGACTGTCGGACGAGAGTTTTGAGGCTCGAGTTCCCTAACGAGCCAGTTATTGAATGGAGAGGAAATGGTGTAGTGCCCAGGGGTAGGTTTATTTCCTACCTTAAGGTTTCGAAAATGATTAAGAAGGGGTGTATTTATCACTTGGTTCGGGTGACGGACACCACCTCAGAGGTGCCTACCCTCGAGTTCGTGCCAATTGTGAATGAATTTCCTGAAGTGTTTCCGAATGAGCTTCTAGGCATTCCGCCGGATATGGAGATTGATTTTGGGATCGATGTATTGCCAGATACTCCGCCAATATCCATTCCACCATACAGAATGGCGGCAGCAGAGTTAAGGGAGTTAAAGGAGCGGCTGAGGGATTAATTAGAGAAAGGGTTCATACGACCGAGTGTGTCGCCGTGGGGTGCTCCGGTTCTTTTTGTCGAAAAGAAGGATGGGTCACTTCGAATGTGTATTGATTATCGGTAGCTCAACAAAGTCACCATCAAGAATAAATATCATTTGCCTCGAGTGGATGATCTGTTTGACCAATTGCAGGGAGCGAAATTCTTCTCAAAGATTGATTTACGGTCCGGGTACCACCAGTTGAAAATCAGGGAGTAGGATATTCCTAAGACCGCCTTCAGAACTCGTTATGGTCACTTCGAGTTTTTGGTCATGTCTTTTGGGCTAACCAATGCCCTAGCAACTTTCATGGACCTTATGAATCGGGTTTTCAAGCCATTCCTAGATTCCTTTGTGATCGTATTCATTGACGACATCCTCATCTACTCTCGGAGCAGGGAAGATCATGCCATTCACCTCATAGCAGCATTGCTGACCCTTCTTCAGCATCAATTGTATGCCAAGTTCTCAAAATGTGAGTTTTGGTTGGAGTCCGTAGCCTTTCTAGGGCATGTTATTTCCAGTGAGGGAATTCAGGTGGATCCTCAGAAGATTGCGGCGGTGAAAGATTGGCCTAGACCCACGACCCCGACAGAGATTCGTAGCTTCTTGGGTTTGGCAGGGTACTATCGGAGGTTTGTAGAGGGATTCTCAACCCTCGCTTCCCCATTGACAAAGCTGACGCAAAAGGCAGTTAAGTTCCAGTGGTCCGAAGCGTGTGAGAAAAGTTTCCAAGAATTAAAGTCAAGATTGACCTCGACACCAGTATTGGCCTTGCCAGAAGGCACAGAGGGATTTGTAGTTTATTGTGATGCCTCCAGAGTCGGTTTGGGATGTGTATTGATGCAGCAAGGAAAGGTTATAGCTTATGCTTCCAGGCAACTCAAGAACCATGAGAAGAATTATCCGATGCATGATTTGGAGCTTGCAGCTGTTGTGTTTGCCTTGAAAATATGGCGACACTATCTTTATGGGGTTCATGTAGATGTGTTTTCAAACCACAAGAGCCTCCAGTATTTGTTCAAGCAGAAAGAGCTGAATTTGAGACAACGGCGGTGGTTAGAATTGCTCAAAGACTATGATATGAACATATTGTACCATCCAGGGAAGGCAAATGTGGTAGCCGACGCTCTTAGTCGAAAATCCATGGGTAGTTTGGCTCATTTGGGTGTGGATCAGAGACCCCTGGCTCGGGAGGTTTACCAATTAGCCAGTTTGGGGGTTCGTATCTCGGCGTCTGACGAGGGGGATGTTTTGGTGCATAATGGAGCAGAATCATCACTGGTCGCGGAAATCAAGGAAAACAGTTCATGGATCCAGCATTGGATCGGGTAAAGGAAGCAGTTATGAATGACAAGACCTCAGCATTTGTACTCAGCAGCGAGGATGGTGTATTGCGGTGTCAAGGTAGAGTATGTGTTCCGGATGTGGACGAGCTTCGGGAAAGAGTGATGGCAGAGGCTCATATTTCCAGGTATTCGGTACACCCAGGTTACACGAAAATGTATCATGATCTTAAGGAGATTTATTGTTGGAACGGTATGAAAAGGGATGTGGCAAGCTTCGTAGCTAGATGCCCGAACTGCCAGCAAGTGAAGGCCGAGCATCAACGGCCCGGTGGATTAACTCAGCTTATAGAAATACCAAGGTGGAAATGGGAGATGATCAATATGGATTTCGTGGTGGGGTTACCTCGCACTCAGTGTAAGTTCGACTCAATATGGGTGATAGTGGATCGACTCACCAAATCAGCTCACTTCCTGCCAGTCAAGTCCACTGATACCGCGGAGCAATATGCAAGGTTGTACATCAAGGAGATAGTAAGGCTTCATGGCACTCCACTTTCTATTATCTCGGATCGTGGGGCACAGTTCACAGCTAACTTTTGGAAGAAGTTTCAGCAAGGTTTGGGAACTCAGGTGAATCTCAGCACAGCTTTCCATCCGCAGACCGATGGTCAGGCCGAGCGGACCATTCAGACGCTTGAATATATGTTGCGGTCTTGTGTCTTAGATTTTAAAGGTAATTGGGATGAACACTTGCCACTAATAGAATTTGCTTACAATAACAGCTATCATGTTAGCATTCAGATAGCCCCGTTTGAGGCATTGTACGGGAGAAGATGTAGGTCGCCAATCGGGTGGTTTGAGGTAGGTGAAGCGGAATTGCTAGGGCCAGATATGGTGTACGAAGCTATGGAAAAGGTCAAGGTTATTCGGGAGAGAATGAAAATAGCACAGAGTCGTCAAAAATCCTATGCAGACGTTCGCCGAAGGGATTTGGAGTTTCAAGTTGATGATTGGGTGTTCTTGAGGGTATTTCCTATGAAGGGAGTCATGCGATTCGGAAAGAAAGGGAAATTGAGTCCTAGGTATGTCGGGCCATATCGGATCGTTCAAAGGATTGGTCAAGTTGCTTATAGGCTAGAGTTGCCTCCTCAGATGTCAGCAGTGCATCCGGTATTCCATGTGTCCATGTTGAAGAAAGTGATTGGAGATCCATCCACCATCATGCCGGTCGAGGCTATAGAGGTTAATGAAGATTTGTCATATGAAGAAGTTCCAGTTGCCATTCTTGATAGGCAAGTCCGTAAGTTGAGAAATAAGGAAGTTGCCTCTGGTTAAAGTATTGTGGCGAAGTCGACAAGTTGAGGAGGCCACATGGGAAGCAGAAAAAGAGATGAAAGAAAAGTACCCCCATTTGTTTGATCAAGCCTAGAAGAAATTAGGTGACCCTTCTGCTCCTAGTAACTGTCATCTTGTCCAAGTTGTTTCTCTCTTAGTATTAGTGAAGTCTCCTTCATTTTGTAATGAGCTAAATGTGTTGTTACCTTGGGTCACTTGAACCTTTCTTGATAAATGGAAGCCTTATAAAGATACATGTGTTAAATAAGCAACTAATAGTAAGTGTAGATTGGTAATGGTTTGTTTGTGTGTACATAGTGTATTAAGATGATTAAATAAGGTAGGAACTCATTAAAGTGACTATTTTATGTGCAATTGTAACAATGTGATAGAATATGTGCATTCGTTGAGGTAAGAAAGTGTATACCAGTTGTGGAAAGTATTGTATTTGTGTATTATTATTTGGTAATGTGTTTCAGGGGCCCTCTGACAGGTGGATATGTCCATAATACAACGGAAACTCTGGCAAAAATTTTCTAAAATATAAGAGTTAGTTAAAATTTTGATAGTTTGCATATCATGTCTTTCAAAACCAACTCATTTTCAAAATCCTCATTCGAGGACGAATGATTTTAAGGGGGGGAGGATGTAAGGCCCCGTAAATTTTTTGTGCATGAAAGCTAGTAGATGTGGTGCCATGGTCCGAATAATGTGCTAGGAAGCGGTTCGGACCCTTGGTAGTAATTTAAGTTTCAAAAATGTGAAGAGTCAATTTTTCCAGAAAAGTGTCGATTTTGCGGTCAGGAATGCGACCGCAGATCTGCTATGCGGACCACATTCTTGCCGCAGAGCTTAGCAGTAGGTTGGCAAAAAAATTGGTGTCGAGAATGCGGTCGATATGCGATCGCAGAATAGATCTGCGGACCACAGATCTACCGCATAAATTCTCGAAGTGTTTTGAGTGTCAAATCTGCGGTGCACTATGCGACCGCAGATCAAGAATGCGGACCGCATTTTGGTCGCATTCCGTAACAAAACTTGTGTAAATTTTGGGGCAATTTCGCGGTCACTATGCGGACCGCATGTTGATTCTGCAATCGCAGATGCTACCGCAGAATTGACCCGGCCCAGAAATTTTATAAAATTCGACCCGTCCTCTTCTTTAATATAACACCTTTCTCCTTCATTTTATCATATCATCTTGCAAAAAATTAGAGAGAGAAGAGAGGGATTTTAGAGAGAGAAGTTCTTCATCTTCAAGAATTGTTCCAACCATTTGGTCCAAAGGATTCTAGGGCCAAGATTCAACTTCCCCAATCTTTACAAGGTAAAAACCCTAACTATTTTTCCCTAATTTTCAGTTTTAAAATGGGTAAGGAGAGGGTTGCATACAATAGCTTTTGAAAATGAGATTTTACACTCATGCATGATTATTGAACTTGTTTTCTTAGTAAAGAGGAAGTGAATAGGCGTAAGAGTCTGCAAAACAAGGTCGGCAAAGATAGGATAGCTTGGGTAAGCATAAAGTAGGAAGTTAACGGAAGAAAACTCGATACCAGGTATGTATGGCTAATTTTGATTCTTGTGAAATCGCCTATATGTGTGAAATTTGTTTGGTTCGTGTTAAATTGCCAAATTATGTGAAATTCTTGAAGTTGTTGTTGAACTATGAGTGATGTAATATGAGATTTGATTCGAAAGATAAATGAGAGTTGAATCTGGTAAAAGAATTGTGAATAATGGTTATGATGTCATATATGGTACCTTGTGGAAAAGAAACGAAACACTTGAGGTGTGGTAAGTTATTAAACATAACAGTATGACCATTCTCGATTTTGGAACACTTGTAACTTGGTTGTGATATTGTCTTGAGAAGTAATTGAGAACATGAACCAATGTGTAAATTGCTTATTTGAACTTGTTGTAATTGTGTGTAGTGTCTTATCTGCTGTTTGTGATTGTTGTGTTTGAAAACTGTACGGTGGGATCGGGTTGCGCGCCGCAACATGAAGAAATAAGGTGTGGGTTGGGGTGATAAGGGTGGCCGAGGTAATAAGGGTGGACGAGGTAATAAGGATGGAAAGCGATCGAAATCGCAAATGAAATTGATACAAAATCATTAATATGAAATTGTGAAAGGAGACAACAGGAGAGTTTGCAACATGGGGGGCACTGATTGCCCCTATGTTTGACTACTTCAATTTATGTGCTTGATTGGTTGTTGTTCTATTTGTTGACCTTAAACGTGCTTGTGTTGAGGCTTATCTGAAATGAGTAAAAGGTGGGAAACATGGTTAGTTAGCTTAATTGATTTCTTGATGTAATCTATTGGTTGTCTTGTCATCGTGATTCTTGTTTAACGGCTTGAGTTTACTTGGGACAAAGTTTGTCCATACATACCAGTACAATTCAAGTGTACCGATGTCCCTTTTGCCGGGGATGTTACATTCGTGTTATGATTGTAGGTGGATCAGTAGCAGTCACTTCAGCTCATCGGCAGTAGTATCCTTCTCCTTTCACTGCCAGTTTTGGTGAGCCATTTCCTTCCTCGGCGCCCTATGTGGTTCATGCCACTTTTGTTTAGATTTCATTTTGGTTTTGTAAGGTATAGCCGGAGCCTTGTTACCGGCAAGTATTGTATTCCCTTTTGTAAACTAGAGGCTCTGTAGACATGTAAACCGTGGGACTCCAGTCTTATGTATATATTATGTTATGTCGGGCGCTGTAAAAACTGCAAACTTGTTAATGAATCACTCGTGTGGTTTTGTTTGTTTATTGTGAAATTATTCATGGTTAGTAAGATATTTGGTTAATGAGAAACAATCAACACAGGGGTATCGCGTGGGAATGAAAGGCACCCAGGTCCGCTTGACTGGGGCTACCCGGTCAGGCACCGGTCATGTCCCTCGATTTGGGGTGTGACACATTCCTCTTCTTGTTACGTCTTTTCTTGCGAGCAATATCTTGGATGACGTTGGCTTGGGTGTTGGCAGCGTTAATTTCTCCGTCGTTCGCCATTTTCTTAGTTGCAACCTTTGCTGTGATATCATGTTATCACGTTCTTAGTCGTTAACTAAGTACACGTGCGACACTTGACAACTCGCTCACGATCTTGCACAACTTGCTCACGTTCTTGCTATGCCAAGTCAGCCTCATTACACTCAAGATCACTAATAGATGTTAGAAAGAACACAAGAGAATTGTTAAAGAAAGCTTTACATTGGAGAGGACTTGAATTGTTTGCTTGATGAATTGCAAATGAGTGACCCCCTTTATATACTAGTCTCCTAGAATATTCCAAGGACTTTCCTTGCAAACTGGATCTAGGTCTTCCTATAAAAATGTTCATACTTCTCTAGAATCTTCTTACAAATGTTAGCCTTCCTCTTATGCAAGCTTACACGTTGTATTAATATATGCCAATTGGTGCCTAATTGGCATGATGACATGGCGGATCATCACACTATGGTCCTTTAAATGGAAAGCCTAATATATAATTTTCTTCATTCTTAAAACTTAAATATAAGACCTATAATTAAGGGTCGAGGAATCCTATTGGTGACACCAACACCCTTGATGGTAAAAATAATTATAATTATATATAGGCAATGGAAGTATAAAATAAACCATAGAAACCAGCAGTAAAAACTTATTCACACACCATAACTTTACTTCAAATCAAATAATTTAATTTAACTAATTAAAAACAAAAATAAAAATATATACATCAATTAATCATAATTAAATAATAGATAATGTATATTAACGACATATATCATGCATTAATTAATTTGGTGTAATAAAAATAAAAAAAGTTACCAAGACATCTATATGCAATTGAAACCTGTCCTTTATTTTCTCTCTTTTCCTGCAGAGACAAGTTTTTACATGGATGATAATGGGAATTCCATAGTCTATTATTAGTCTATTACTTTTTTATTTCAAACCCCAGATATTCACAAATAAAAAAACCTTGGATTTATTTAAAAAAAAATAGTAAACTTTTGTTCTATGATGCCATTTTCACTCAGTTTTTCAAGGCGACCCCTACTTCCATCTACATAACACTTCTTTCAATCCATATTTATCTATTTCTTTTCAAGTTCTTGAAACATAAAACTGCCTAAACTATTCTTAATTTTTCTTTAAACATCTCATTTCCACTAATAAATAAAAGAATAAATAATTTTCAATTTTGTTTAATACATCAAATATTTTAAAAGAAATTCAACTTATCAATAGATAAAATTTTGAGAGCCTTAGTAGTAAGTTTCATTTCTTTTCTTTCTTTAAAAAAAAAAAAAGAGAGAAAAGAAAAAGACGAGCTTCCAGAGCAATTGAACACTGGGTGTCGTTTTATGTCTTAAGACATTATCCAGAAAACATAAAAGCATTTGAACAGCCACAAGCTTTAATTCCATACCACACTATCGCTTCAGCTTCAAATGGCGTCGACTTTACTTGGTTCAGTTCCTATTGCTCTTCAATCTGTGGCGACTCTCTCTCCTAATTTATCTTTTTCTCGTTCTGTGTCCATCTCCGCCGTCTCAGTTGCAGCAACATCTTCAGCATCACTCTCTTCCAATGTCACATTTGTAAAACTTCCATTGAGTATGGAGCACTTGTTGAACCATATTTTATGAGAAATATTTTTAGTAGCTTCTAAAATTAATTTTAACCAAAAATATAGTATATTTTTTTGTATATATGTGTTATCCAAAAAATATTTTTTTTATACGAACACTAAAGTTATTTCTGTTTGACCTGTAGGTCATGCGTTCGAGTCGTTAAAACAATCACTAATACTTGCATTATGATAGGCTGATCTACATCACACCCCTTGAGATGCGGCTCTTCCCTGAACCCGCATGTATGCAGCATGCCTTGTGCATCAGGGTGTCCCTGTACATATTTTATAAACTTTTCAGCTAGCGAATACAATTATTTTTAGTGGACCGGCTAGTTTTGTATTTAATTTTGCCCTATTTTTTGACCTTACAATTATAAAAGCGCCCAAATTTTGAATTTTTCTTTTGTTACTGCTATGCAATTTAATTCAGGACATTGATCTTATGCATTTGATTTCAGTTTACTGTGGCAGAGGCGACAAGAAAACTGCAAAAGGCAAGCGCTTCAATCACTCCTTTGGCAATGTGAGTTTGGCTTCACTCTTAAAGTTCTAAAAATGTACTTTGTTTTTATAGTTTAGTTGAAAACTTGTGTATTTGTATAAGGATGTAGGTAACCTTTTATTTAAGTAAACAATCATTTACTAGTATTGCAATGAAAGGAACCTTAATAGAGAAAGATATACAACAACATACCCAGCGTACATAGAAATTTTCGTAAGCAGCGCCAAAATTTATAGAAGTACAAGATAATAACTTCAATTATCATATTTCTAAACAAAAAATATTCTATTTTATCGATTTTGTTGGGTTTCACGTTAGAAAAAGTCCGAGGTTTGAAACTCTAACCTTTTAGAGCAAAATTAAGCATATAACCTATGAACCAAGAGACAATTTATGTCAAGTAGTGTCATTTTTTCCTACTTATCCGTTTTTTCATAGTATTAATATATATTAAAAAAAATCGACGAAGTGATGTCGCGTGACACCGCTTCACTAAGAGTGCATTCGCCCCTGCCTACCATACGAAGATAAAAAAGTTGTTTCTGATAGACTCTCGGTTCAAGTATAGATAAAGGGGTTTATATGGATGGTCTAAGTAGTTTGAGATTGATGCATAATTGATTGGATAAAGTTCTTAACTAAACTGATATTAACTCTTTGCGCGTCTATGAATTGGTTTAGGCAAGGCCAAGGAATAAGAAGAAGGGAAGAGGACCACCTAGGGTTGCAGCACCTCCAGCTGCTCCAAAAAGAGATCCTTTTGATGATGGACAAGTCGTTAAAATTGAGATTGTTGAGTCCTAATTTACCGAGTTAGCAAGGTTGTCTGCAATTTCTACTTTTATGTTGCTCTAATCTCCTACAATTTGTTAATTTCTGTGAGTTTACCAAAATTTAAGGTCGATTAGTTAGTTGTTGAACTGATTCTAGTTTGCTTGAATGTTCTAAGTAAAATGTTCCCTTCTTTTAAATTATGTATGGGGAGATAGCCAGAGGTGTTCAATTCGAAATTCTACCACATCACATCTAATTTACCGGGTTCAAAAACTATATATTAAAGTTATTTAGCTGGATTTTTTAACACATATACTGCACGTAAGACGAAGTTACTCGGTTCAGATGATAGCAACGTTCATTTGAGAAGGGGATTTTTTTCCTATCTATACCATATATGAAACCTTATTACAAAAAATGTGCATATTTGGTAAGTTACCCGCCTTGTGCACTGTTTTTTCTACAATTTTTATACCATTCATTAATTAGTAATTAATAGTAGCTAAATCTTCCTAATATGGCGCGCTAAAAATCAGGAAAAAAATATCCTAATTGATTTAGTGACCTTAAATTCAAATTTAAACACAAATTCTTCCACATGTTGCGCAAGCTAATGCTTTTCTTCAGTATAAGTTACACCGCCATTCATCCTTGCACGTGCCCAACATCCTTGTGCAATGTCTCGAGTTCCTCTTCTCCTTCCAAATTTATTAACATTTTGCAGATTGCTTTAAGGGTTATCTATAACACAAGAAAAAAAAATGCAATTATATTGAAACAAGCTAGTTATATGAACCAATCAGCTATCCTTAATGTTATCTGCACTTAAAATATTTCTAATAATTTTGTATATAGAAGTCAAACCTTCAATTTCACAGTCATGGAGTGCCATTCTTGGAAACCAAGGCACAATTGAAGCCATTCGAAGTTATTCCCTAATATTGTATAAAGTTGTATTGTTTTTAAGGGTATCTACAAAATTACTACATTTATACTACAATTAAACTACGATCTATGTTGGGAAAAAATGTAGACTACAAAATTTTCTATCATCTATAAAATTCCTACAAAAAAACGACAAATAAACTACAAATCACTTTTAATATTGTATAAAGTTGTATTGTTTTTAAAGGTATCTACAAAATTACTACATTTATACTACACTAAACTACAATCTATGTTGGAAAAACAATTGACTACATTTTGAAAAAATAGAAAAAAGTGGATTGAATACAATAAACTACATTTAACTACAATTAAAATACATTTAACTACATAATAACTAAGAACAACAACAATAAAAAATGTCCAGTATAACTACAATTTAACTACAAAACCACTAAAAACAACTACAAATCTACCACAATATAACTACAATTTAACTACAAATATATTAACGATTCATATAAAAATACAAAATAACGATAATTAAACCTCAAATTTGAGACAAATTAAAAGGTTTCCAGAAACTACGCGAAAAAATTAAATAAAAACACATTTTCTGAAATATTATGAGGGCTGAATTTTTTAGCTATTTTTGAATGTTTCTTTTTTGATTTTTTTGAAAAAGATTGAGATAACTTCATTTTTTTTCCAGATTGAAGCTAGGGTGAATCCTCGAAAAAATAGGAAAAAAACTGAACAAAAGAGGAAAAGAACTGAACAAAAGAAAAAATATATAGAGGCCACAGGTTCCGGAAACTGCATAGAGGCCACACTTCCGAAAAGGGGTTGTTCAATTACCAAAGTTGCAAGAAAGCACAATAAGATGACATTGTGTTTCTTTAAATATAGGAAACAGGTACAATACTTATCTTTTACCTTTACTGCATTAAGAAGCATATAGCTATTCATTTTTCTATTTAGAGAAGACTGGGGGAAAATCGTGGGGAGAGGGGTGGGGAGTGAGGTACGAAAAATTTAAAAATTAGAAGAGAGAGAAGCGGGTAACAAAATAATTTGGGAGATTTTATCCCTAAATACACTCCTATAATAAATGATAACTTAATTAATGCCTTAATTTGAATTATGGTACATAAATTGAAACTTGGTATGCTTAAATGTAATAAACACAAACCTTAAACATGGTTGATAATAAGGTTTGCTATATGATATACACATGTAAAAATTCCGAAGAGAAAAGGGAACAAAAGAAACTGAGGAGCTTTAATTCTATAGCCCAATAGTTCGGGCTTGGTGAAGAATCAATTGCAAAGGCACAAAGCTAAAACCTGGTTACTCAAAAGAAGGTGCAGTGAACTACAACAAGCAATAGTTTGATGCTTACAATGAACATGAAAGGAGCATTCTCTGATGATGTTTTGTTTCTTTTGGCAAGATGTCCTTCATATGAAAACATATCTTTTGCAAGAACAATAACAACAACAACAACAAAAAAAACCAGTATAATCACACATAGTGTGTGTACGCAGCCTTACCCCTGCCTTGTGGAGATAAAGAGGTTGTTTCCGATAGACCCTCAACTCAAAGAAGTATAAGCACCACATTAAAGAAGAGAAAAATAAGAATTCTTTTACAAGAATGCCTGGACTAAAAAAAAAAGGATTTGCCACATGGCTGAGCATTTTTAAAAAAGGAAGTCCGTTTTCACTAAGGTCTTATCTTCAAAGGACAATGGAATTAGGCTTTATCCAATGTAAGAATTTACATGTATAACAAAAACTAATCCGGGAGCAAGATAGAAAAAAGAGGAAATGAAAGAAAACTGAAACACCAATGTAGAGGAGGCAACTCTAGTGTGAGGGGAGCAAAATTATAATGAAATGGGTTCGACAAAAGCTGGACAAGAGGGGTTGCTCTGATGGTAAGCAACCCCCACTTCCAACCGAGAGGTTGTGAGTTCGAGTCTCCCCAAGAGCAAGGTGGGAAGTTCTTGGAGGGAAGGATGCCGGGGGTCTATTTGGAAACAGCCTCTCTACCCCATGGTAGGGGTAAGGTCTGCGTACACACTACCCTCCCCAGACCCCACTAAGTGGGATTATACTGGGTTGTTGTTGTTGTTGTTGTTGGGTTCGACAAAAGCTCTTATCATTTGAGCCAAAAGAAATAATCTTAAACTACTTTGAAGTCTCTATACAAATTCAAGCATGGCCTTTAAAGTTGATATATCAAAAATTACGAACTACAATCATAAATAGTGTTTAAGCATGACACGAGCTGGATAAGTAAAATGAAAAAAATGCACAAAAGAGAATCAAACACTCATTGTCCATCAGCACAACGACAATACAATAACTGTCAAATACATACAAACACACAACAGAAATATCTCATCGTCCAAACACTTCTTGCTTAAAGCTTCACCCTAAATCACTCATATTTAACTATCCAATATCAATCAGTTTGGGTTAGAGCTCACTTTAGGTTAAAAAACTGGCTTCTCGATTTCGTTTTCCAGGAAAAAGGACAAACCAAAACAAAAATTTCAAACTTAGTTTTTTGGTTTTGAAAGACTTCTGGAAAACTTCTCAAACCAAACGTGTCCGTCAAGCATTTCCTTGTTGTATATGGATTCATTATTTGGTCGTGTTCTCTAGAATGTATCGCATATGATCTAGACTTATCCTTAAAAAAGGGGTTTCAAGGCCGATCTAGACTTGTTCTCTTGCAAAGTTTAGGTAAGTTAAATGTAGAATATTCAGAAGGCAAACCCGCTTCTTACCCAGAGACAACAACAACAACTACCCAGTATGTTCCCACAAAGTGGGGTCTGGGGAGGGTAATACGTACACAGGCCTTACCCCTACCCGAAAGGGTAGAGAGGCTGTTTCCGGCCCGCTTCTTACCCAGAGAGCATGAGTAAAATGTAAACTACAATAAACCGACCACTCCTCCCTATTACTTTATCGGGTAAGCAAGCTCATTTTAGTGCATGTTCACATAATAAAATGCCAAAAAATGGCAAAGGTGCCAGCCAATAAGTATGTTGATTCTCAGATCAACAGTCCATCTCTGGCAGCAGAACTATGCCAATGTTGGATATGGTATATTAGCTAAAATATATATTGGTTGACGAAAATGCTGAATTTGATGTACATAAGCTAAAGGACACATTAGAAAACAACTTCTTCAAAACCATTAATGTAGAGATCTACTGCTTTCTTTTTTCTAACGAAACTAAATCAAAATGCCGAAATTATCAGCAGAAAGTTGGTGGAAAAGAAATTCTATTTTTCTGAAGGACAGAACAAGTTTCTTTTAAACTCAAGCGAGCATTGACATTGAGAAACGCTATTAGCTTATCAGTGTATGTGGTATTGGACTGGATAGATTCCACTGATTAGTTTAAGTTTTACCAAACAACACTAAAAACTACTAAATATCCTGAAAGTCCTAACTTGGCAAGTGCTCAGATCTAGCAACACATCTAAATCTCTAGATATTCAAAAGGCTCCCATCAATAGCATACTTTATCCTGAAAAGCCCCTGCTCTTTAACTTCATGTGAGAAAGTAAATAGAGATTTTTACGGCCATGTCACGCAAAAATTTGTAGTATAATGAGACACTGGTAATAAAATTCAGGATTTTCCTTTTTTCTTTTATAAAGAACTTCAGAGCTTTAATCATAATAACTAGAGGGAAAGCTACCTAAAAATCATCTACGCAATATAATGCAACTTCGGTTGAATGTAAGACAAGCTTTCTTTTGGTTTCCTGAAGTCATAACCAGCCAACCTGCCCAAGTGCACAACTGAGATTTTATGGATGGGGAGAGAGAAGCAGCAATATGACTATCAGCGGAAAGGAAAATGCTTATGGAACATGAGAATGAGGCCACGGAAATGTAAGAATCGGTTAAGCCTCACCGACAAAAGAATATGGATCCATTGACGCACGATCATTCTAAACGAGCTCTAATTAAATTATCCAAATAAATATATAACCACAGAGCTGAATTAGCAAATGCTACCCTTGGAAGTTAAGGTATCTTTGACTCAACCAAGACCTCCAAAATTTGGTAGGATTTATTGTTAAGAAGCTGCATTTATCCAAAGCTGAAAGCCATGAAACAGGAAAAAAAATGAAGGTGTAACTCCACGAAGACTACCACGATTTGACTTGCGTGAAATAGGAACAAAAAGATGCATTTATACAAGTTGAAATCCACAAAAGAGAAAAACGGAAGAGTAACTAATGAGGGAAGCGCCCCCAGGTCTTTGGTCTAGTGGTAAGGGCATAATGTGTGGGTTAAGCATATGTCACGGGTTCAAAGCTGCCCCACACAAAAGACTGGTATTTAAGTGGAGAAGAGCAGACGGCCCATTGTCCACCAAATTTCTGACTGTGCACCACTATCTCTTGGAGATCTCTCGGTAATCAAAATAAAAGCCTAACGACAGAAGGCCGTCTCAAATGCTATGACTCATGATCTAGTTTTGCAGGAGACTACTAAGAGATAAATGATTGTGGAACATGTTGGGAGGTTGACGGAATACCAACAGACGAAAAAAAGCATTTTGGAGTAGCCCATGGAATGCAAGAACAAGTACAGGTTGAGAGCAAGGGCGGATTTAGGGGGGCGGAAGAGTGTTCACCCGAACCCCCTTCGCCGAAAAATTATACTTTATATGTAAGGCAAAATCTATTTTTTACCTCTATATATTATGTTTTGAATCCCCTTGACACAGCCCAAAAGCATAGCTTAGTGGTCAAAGGGGTTCAAAACGATCATTGGTTCTATTCCCACTACCTACAACCTCGGTAATCTTGCCTCAGCCGCTGCCACTGGTTGAGAGCAAAAGAGAAATTTCATGTTACAGTAGCAAGTCCCAGAATTCCTATTCGGAAAAGAAAAGAAAAAAAGAATCTAACTTGTTTGTTTCCACCTTCACTATAATTTCATGCCAAAAAGCTCACTCCTTGATGATTTCAGACCTTCCTCTATTACTGAACTTTAAATCACGAGGATTGAAGGTTAGCTGATCTCATCTCCATTTACTTCAAATATTCTTTTAATTGCATTTCTTCAATCATAATTGTCAGTAGGCTCTAATCAGTTAATCAGCAGTACTAACAAGTAATAATTCAAAGCCTTAACTAATCATGATATTTAAAAAAGTACTTATACATTTCAACTCAGGAAAATACAGCAAATATAGCCATTCACACTTTATAACAATGAGTCAAACAAAGTACTTACAGCTTCAAATGTGAAAACTATATATAATATTCACACTACACAGTACACTACACAGTACACACAGACAAGTCAAACAAAATAGTTATTTCCAAAAAAAAAAAAAGAGAGATACACGTACCAAAACTAGGTTGTGGCAATATTAATTATTTCTGGCTATCATAGTCGAGAATTTCATCATGAGTAACAGACCTTGAGTGCTGCACTATGCACCGTCCGATCGAATTGATCCAATCCTCCTTCTCCTTTTCCGAATCAGCAATAAAATACATAGTATCAGCGCGAGTGGAAAGCTCAAAAGCGAACTGTTTGTTTAAAACATCTTCGGCTCCTTTAACTGTGAGGCAATCAGCCACTGGAATTACCCCACGTGGTTTCGACCCGCGCGTGATGTTCCCTTCCTTGAACCAGAAGAGCTTTCCTTGTTTCAACACGAACCACCGGCGACGCCATGTTTTTATGTACTCGCCTTGTTTAGTGAGCCAGCCGGTTCGTTCTGGGTTCGACCAGAAGTCGACTCCGTCGTAGTCGTCGTTTGATTGAGTCGTGCTTCCCATTACTGCTCGCCATAGACTGGCCATGGGTGATGAGAGAGAAAGAGGAGAGAGAAGGCAGAGAAAAGTGTGAACACAAGACAGGTAGTTGCTTGTTTAATTCGTTTTTCTCTCTAACTTCAATTCCAATTTAAATACTACAGTATTATCATATTTTTAAATTATGCCCTTTTGAGTAATACGGTAGTACTATTTCAGTAGAAATACAAAACTTTAATGAAAAGACCAGACCAAAATTCTATCTTATGCACACACTATTACCTTATGTATTTAATTTGGCTATGATTATTCACAAATATAGAATTACAATATCCTCAAATGAAATATTGAATGTTAGTTTTAAAGGTATTAATAAGTCAAATATTGGCTTCCAGCAGAGGCAGGATCTACGTGAGGGGTTAAAAAAAAAGTTAAAACAAATTGTAGTCCGTGGAAATTAAACTTATGACTTTACCGAGGTTTTGAATCTTCTTGACCACTAAATTATATTTTTGAGTTATATTAAGGGAATTCAAAATATAATATTAAAAAATAAAAATTAGATTTTGCATTATAATTTTTAGGCGAAGGGATTCCCTTTTGCCCCTACATTCGCCCCTGTTGGCTTCCCCTACAAATTTTCAACATTTACAAAAGTATTTTTCCTGAAGTTCATGTCAATTTTTTTTTCAAACTTCAAATACTAATATTTTACTGTCCAAACACCTACATAAATATCTCTTGGATTAAAAGAATATTAATGTTAAATATTTAAGACTGTCTTGGAAAGGGTCATGATATTTTATTGAACTTTGTACGTGAGAGCTGCATTTACACCACCAATAAGTACTACGGTTAAGGGTCAGATTTGCCCTTCTACTATAATAAATAGGCCTTATTTATCCTCCGTTTACATTTTTTATCAAAAATATCCCTACCGTTATATTTTAGGGTCATATTTATCCTTACACGTTAAAAACTACATCCTTTCTTTTAAAAATTCGGCAAAGGGCCAAATATACCCTTCTGCTTTCGAATATTGTTTAATTGTACCCTTCATTATGCTATTAAATTTTTTAAAGAATTTTATTTTTGTAAAACTTAAAAAAAATGCTTAAACATACTCGATGACTAGAAGACGGCTATCAATCGCGACACAACTTCACTATGAAAATTTTAAAATTAAAAAAAGCTGGAAAAAATAAAAATAGGGGTCGAGGGTATGCCCTTTAGGGATTCTTACAAATGCGACGGATGACCTAAATACCGGGTTTTTTTTGCCCGTTGAGGTCTTACAATTTTATCATGCCTATAGAGGTCTTACAGTTTGTCATGCGTGTTGAGGTCTTTCAATTTATAAAATATATCTAGTTGTGTTGAGGTTGCTCATTAGGGTCTTACAATTTCGGATAGTTTTAACTACAAAACTATAATTATATATTTAGTGACGAAATATTTTTTTGTAGATAAAAGGTGGTCGTTAGTGACAAAATTACGATTTTTTAACTACGAAACACACATAGCTTAAGAGACATTTGACGTCGTCACTAATTAAACCAAATTTTTAGAGACGAGGTAGTTTCGTCGACATTAATGCACCTTTTAGTGACGAAACCATATTATTAAGTACGATTTCTTGGTTCATTTTATGACAAATAAATTTGTCATAAATATTACGTATTTGGGGACGAAAAAGAATTTCATATTTAATACTTTATTATTTGGCGACAAAACACAAAGTTGTCTTTATATGTTATTAGTGACGGTGTTTTAGAGACGAAACATTGATAAATTACGTCTCAAAAAATCTTTGCCGACGAAAAGTAAATCATAGGTAACAAAATAATTCATCATTGATAATCAAATTTGTTATAGTGAAGTTGTGTCGCGATTGATAGCCGTCTTCTAGCCATCGAGTATGTTTAAGTAATTTTTTTAAGTTTTACAAAAAGAAAATTCTTTAAAAAATTTAATAGTATAATGAAGGGTACAAGTAAACAATATTTGAAAGTAAAAGGGTATATTTGGCCATTTGCCGGATTTTTAAAAGAAAGGATGTAGTTTTTAACGTGTAAGGATAAATATGACCCTAAAATATAACGGTAGGGATATTTTTTATAGAAAATGTAAACGGAGGACAAATAAGGCATATTTATGATAGTAGAGGGACAAATCAGACCCTTAACCGTAAGTAGTAGTACTCTGTATGTAGTGTAACAAGATAATGGGACCACAACCATTTCCTCCCATGTGGAATAAAACAATTAATAACACCATATCTCTGCAAAATTTATGTCCTCATTTAGTACCTTGTAGACTTTGATTGATATTCTACAACCAGGAATTAGATGTAGGAATTAGAATGAGGTACATCCCCTTGTTTGAATTAGAATGAGGTATATCCCCCATATTATTTCCTATCCATTATATATATATATATATATATATATATATATATATATATATATATATATATATATATATATATATATATATATATATATATATATATATAGCATCTTAATAAAGAATGCTAAATATTGAACGACTAAAATATCCCTAAAATATTAATCGACTTTTATGTCCTTAAATATTTATATAATTTAAGGATCCAATAGTAAATTACCTAATAATGAAATTCTTCTCAGATTTGAACTCTACATATGCCCGACCCCACAATATTGATCCTACTTGAATTAGAAAAGTATGTTCATAATTCTTTCTAAAAAAATTAGTCCTAATTACAATTCTTTTTAACAAGGGCATGTACTAAACAAAGGCACGTACTAAACACAAAAAACAAAATAGTAATATGCTCTAAATATATTTATAATAGTTTAAACAGAGTGAAATTTTTTTACTACCGTTTAAATTATTAATTTGTATTAGTTCTTATAATGCTAAAACTAAATTAAGTTACTATCTTTTATGATATATTTTGTGTTCCTAAATATTAAGAGTTACTACATAATTCGCATAAATAGAGTTAATTTTTAAAATATTAAATAATAATTAACTGATAATTTTTAAAATATAAAATCTAATTTAGAAAGATACAAAGTTATACGGTCAACTTTATATAAATATTTTTTTTACATGCTAATAAAGTGGTTCTAATAATAAGATGAGATTGTGCTCTTTAATTTATCTATTTCTACTTTAGTATGCGTAATTGATCCCTTTACAAATTTCTCAAAGAAAATCAATGGATGTTAGATTAGGTTTCCTAAAACAAATTCGTCCAAGTCTCCTATATATCGAAGTTTAGCAACTTTTTTCTTTGATTGGTTGTTTTCGTTGCTCATGTGCCATGAGTTGTCTCCAATTCAAGATTTACATCAATGTATATTCAAATAAAAAGCAAAATACTTTAAAATATTATTATCAATGTATTATGTGTGATGATTGGTTAAAATAATTTAAAATAAGTGGAGCACAATGATTGGATCGGCTCTGCGACAGAAGCAAAAAAGATATTCATACAGAAATTGAAAATCAATTGGGACTTTCCAAACAAATAGGATATTTGCATAATATAAGGTATTAAGTTTATCTTTGTGTATCGTTTTGAAGATACTGAATTTATGAATTTAAATATTTTTTTCAAACTATCTATCTTTTCATATTTACCTTGTTCTAGATAATAAATATTTATTTTTTTACAAAATAAGTATTTGTATTGTTTAAGTTACTGATTTGTTGAGGGATATGTATGTTTTTCTAAAGCATAGAGTAATATAATTTTTTAAATGTCTCTATTCTTCATGTCCACATAATCATTTATTATTCTCGATAGTACATATTTAAATAATGAAGATATATTTAAAAGTTTTAAAATTATTTTAACTCAAATGACATGGAATAATTTTCAAAGTTATTCTATACTTTTTAGTAAGTTTTGATAATATTTTCAAATAAAAAGTCGTGAACTCGACATAATTATGTGATTCATGTGATAATCATGTATTTTGTTACTCTTACATATGTTCAAGAAATTATAAAAAAAAAAATTCTCAACATGTAATTGTTGTTATATAATATACAATAATATTTATATAAATATTCGCTAATATGTGTTTAATTACATTAACTAGCCAAAAAGTATATAAAATATGTATAGTATATATAATGCACATATATACAAAATATATATTTATTTGCTGTTATTTTTGGATTAAAATATATATTTTTCTTAAATCTTTCACCATGGACCTGATTTATCGGAATACGATAACGCAGTAATAATTTTACTCGGATCATAAGGTAAATTCGATATAACTTTATAAATAAGTGAAACAACCCTTACAAATATGTCAAAGTATAATAGAGAAAAAGTAATACTTTTTAGAGGTGATTCAAAGATGGACAACTATATATTTCATTTTTAATAGAGAGATGCCAAAGTTATAGAAAATATACGCAGAAAATGTCATCTATAAATATGTTATTGACACACTGAATATTTATACACAATAAATTAGATATTTTCTAACTTAACTAAATTGATCATCTTTATAGGTTAAAACGATATCATTTTGAATTCAAGTTATTTTTATTATTTAAATAATTTTTGTATTTTTATCATGTTAAATAATTTGTTACTAAATTAGTTAGTAATTTTTCACATAAAAGTTCAAACTAAAAATTTACGTGCAACACACGTACATAGTAACTAGTATATTAAAAAGGAAATTTTTTATATAAAAATAATTGAGATCCCTATTTTTTAATTTTATAAGCACATATTTTAATTTATAACCAACTAGCTCAAAAATAATAGGCTAAGATTCAACATCCAACTTCAATAAGTTCTCAAAATTACTATTTAATTTTTAAAAAATTGCTCAAGTTTTTAAGTTAATTTTTGAATCAGTAACTGTGACTCAAATAATAGTTCAACAAACCAAATTCATTTGGGTGGTAAAAAATAGATTTTTAACAAGCTTAATTCTATGGGTTTAAATTTTGAATTTGATTTTGTGAGAAATTTGGAGTAGATGTTATTTAGGCTTGTTCGAAATAGTATAAGGAGGTTGTATATAAAATTGGAAGCCATTTAATTAGGGGTAGACATCGGTCGGTTCGGTTCGGTTATGAATATTATCGATTTAGCATATCGGTTATCGGTTTATAAATATGATAAACCGATAACCAAACCAATAAGATATTAGTTATCGGTTATCGGTTAATCGGTTATCGATCATTATCGTTTCGATTATCTGTTTATTCGATAAGATAACTCAATATAGAGTTAAGAAAAAAAGAGAATTCACTCGAGTTAAGCAAAAAAGAGAAGAACTCACATATAATATACTACCCAATCCCGCGTTCTAGCCACAACTAATATTTGAAGTATGCTTCATTTTGACAAATTCATGACCTGTGCAATCTCAAAAATTGATGCTACAACGCCACAAGAATTCCATCTCCATTTCACTGGAAATATTAGTTAACGGAAACATAAATTACAATTTTTTGGGTCCTACCAAACTACAAACAAGCGACCAATCATTTTCCAGAGTCCAATAGTAGCAATAGCAATAAGAGTACAAGTAATTCAAAAGGTGTCCAAACACAACTGAAACAACAATTCAAATACATAAATAACAATACAAAGTAGTAGCAATTTCACCTTAAAATTAAAAAAGTATAAAATAGTACTAACACATGAGCACAAAATAAAGAATCGAAAACAATCAAAAATCCTATATTTTTATTATCGAACTCTACTATAAAACTCAAAAGAAAGGAGCGAAAATTGTTCTTAACAAAGAAGTAATTTTGAAATACAAATTTACACTAAGATTCTAAGAATGTGGTTGTACATTTAAATTTGAAGAATAACTGTTCAAATATTGAATCAGACTCTTCAACACTAAAACTTCAACCTTGAATGTGGCTGGGAAAATTAGGAGAAAAAGAGAGAATGAAGCCCTAGAAATTGGGTAAAGTCCTAATTTTATTATGGGATTTTTTCCTAACTATACCATATATGAAACTGTCACAACCCCAAACCCGGTCGTGATGGCGCCCAACACATCTGCTAGGCAAGCCCGACCATTTACACTCTCATCCCAAGCATGAAGCTCAAATCAATTACCTGAATATTATTATCAACAATAAAGCTAAACTGAATAACCACCCAAAGATCTAGGGTCACGAGTCTAGAGCCTCTAAATATGATCGGATAACAATATCTAAACCAAATACTCAAGTCTGAAAAATGTATATACAAAGGAAAACTGGAATAAGAAGAGAAGCCAGGTCCTGCGAACGCCGGCAGCTACCTCAGCAACTCGGATAAACACTGATAAAAGCTGGAGTGCTCGTCTATCTCTCGTGTGTACCTGAATATGCATACAAAGGTGCAGGGAGTAGGGGTGAGTACTAAGTACTCAATGAGTAATAAATATATACAAGTAGCTGAAAGTAAGAAATCCACAGAATACCACATAATGAAGCTAAACTACAGTCCGATTCCTCCTACGAACTAGCAACAACGGTACATTACAATTATCACAGATAATTCAACAGATAAAGATGCAATGCAATGCACATAACCGCTACGACGTGTAGCCCGATCCATTTAACGTCGATGGCGCTCACTAGGGGTGTGTACAGACTCCGGAAGGGGCTCCTACAGCCCAAGCGCAATAATACGGCGGCGTGCAGTCCGATCCTCATATCATCTACTGCGGCATGCAGCCCGATCTGCGGCGTGTAGCCCGATCCATCATCAGTCCAAAACATACATAATTCCAGTTCATTAATTATGAAAATACCTTAATTTTATTTAATTTTTTCAAGAATAGGTGACTTAGCATTTCAACATGGTGATATCAAACCAGGACTGAGATCAGTGATTAAGCAAATAGAGATATCACATATATAACTATCCCCTAGAGTGTGACGACCCAAAGGGTCATCACTTATTTAATTAATCATTTCGAGCTTCTGAGGCCTTGAAAACCTCATTCTATGTTGCCTCGATTTATGTGCACGATCCGAGCATGTAGCCGGAAAGATTTTGTGATAGAAAATATGAATTCTATGAGAAATTTGGATAAAAATGATATTAATATTGATATGGTTGACTTCGGTCAACATTTTTGGTAAACGGATCCGGACCCGAGATTTGATGGTCCCGAGAGGTCCGTAGGAAAATATGGGACTTGGACATGCGTCCGGAGTCGAATTCCGAGGCCTAGAGCCCGAGTTATGAATTTTTATGTGAAATTGTTTTTGATGCAATTATTAAAGGAAATAAATTAATTGACCTTGGTATCGGGCTCGTATTTTGGTTCCGACGCCCGGTACAAGTCTTAAATATTATATATGTGATTTCTGTAAAGTTTGGTGACATTTGGATGTCGTTTGAGATGTTTTGGACCTTGAGTCCCAAGTTTGAAAGTTTTGAAAACTAAAGGTATGAAAATCATGCATTTGAGGCTTGATTTGATGAAAACGAGGTGATATTGGCGACGTGATCGCACGAACAAGTTCATAATGTGTTTTTGAGGTTATGTGCATATTTGGTTTGGAGCCCCGAGGGCTCGTGTGAACTTTGGATAGGCCACGAGATCAATTTTTCATGTTAGAAGTTGCTGTCTGCAACTGGTCTGCAGAGTTCGCAAATGCGAACAATAGTTCGCAAATGCGAACTCCCCACTATTCTGCAGAGTTCGCAAATGCGAACAATAGTTCGCAAATGCGAACTCCCCCCTATTGTGTCTAGGTTCGCAAATGCGAACAATAGTTCGCAAATGCGAACTTGACCCTTCTGTGCCTGTGTTCGCAAATGCGAGCTATAGTTCGCAAATGCGAACCGGCCACTATTCCGCCTGGGTTCGCAAATGCGAACAATAGTTCGCAAATGCGAACCTCCCCATATTTAGCCTGTGTGTCGCAATTGCGAACAATTGTTCGCAAATGCGAACTTCCCAGTTTTGCCTTGGCTTCGCAAATGCGAAGAAATGTTCGCAAATGCGAACTTCCCACCCTTAGCTTATTTTTCAAACTCCGGAAATTGGTCGGGGTTCGCAATTGCGAACCCATGTTCGCAAATGCGAACACAGAGACCTGAAAAACACGAATTTCAGTCATTTCTTCACATTTTTACAAAACTAAAACACCCATTTGCGATTCTTCAAGGATTTCTTCTTCATCAAATCGATTGTAAGTCACTTTTTACTTAATTCTTTCAATTCCTAACATCATTAAACATGTTTTTCATTAGAAATCAAATGTTTTCATGGTAAAATTCTTGTTTTTGTTAGAAAATAGGGTTTTTCATAAATTAGGGAATTGGACCTCGAATTGAGGTCCGATTTTGAAACAAATTATATACATGAACTCGTGGGGGATGGGTAACCGGATTTTGGTCCTAACCCCGAATTCCGACCATGTGGGCCCGGGGTTGAAATTTACTATTCATGGCATAATGTTGTAAAAGTGTTATTTGGTATTAAGAATTAGTTTGTGGAGTAGAATTGATGATATTAAATCAATTGTGTATAGATACGGTTGGATTGGAGCCAAATTGAAAGAAAAGACATTTCCACGGATTGGATTGTTCATAAGTATTCGAGGTAAGTGTTTCTTCTATCCTAGCTTGAGGGAATAGGATTATGTGTTATGTGTTATGTGATCGAGTGCGGTGTATGGGCTGTGGTGACGAGCATCCATACACCGGCGTCTAGTATGACCGTGAGTCATTGGAAAATGATATTTTGAGATATATTACAGGTGAATCGTTATTGTTCTCCCTTGTTGGGACTTGTTGTGAAGATAATTATTGATTGCCCTTGATGGAACGATTTATGAATTGTTGTTTCTTTCTCTGCCCTTAACTGTGATTGTTATTTGGGTGAGGAAGAGTGATAATGCACGAAGGGTGATGCCGTGCCATGTTTATTTATTTATGCACGAAGGTTAATGCCGTGCCATGTTTATTTATTGATTATGCACGAAGGATCATGCCGTGCCCTGTTATTGAACCATGTACGAAGGATCATGCCGTACTATGGATGCGAGGATGAGAGTAAAAGCACGAAGGGTGATGCCGTGTACTTTATTTGTTTATTTGGTGAGGATGAGAGTAAAAGCACGAAGGGTGATGCCGTGCAATTGTTTGCTATTCCTTGACTTGATATTACTTGTTTTTCCATTATATTTTATTTGGGTGATGCCGTGCAATTGTTTGCTATTCCTTGACTTGATATTACTTGTTTTTCCATTATATTTTATTTGGGTGATGCCGTGCAATTGTTTGCCATTTCTTGACTTGATATTACTTGTGTTTCCATTATACCTTGTTTTCCTTGTGAACTTATTTGATTGTTATTTGGGTGAGGAAGAGTGATAATGCACGAACGGTGATGCCGTGCCATGTTTATTTATTTATTTATGCACGAAGGATCATGCCGTGCCCTATTATTGAACCATGTACGAAGGATCATGCCGTACCATGGATGTGAGGATGAGAGTAAAAGCACGAAGGGTGATGCCGTGTACTTTATTTGCTTATTTGGTGAGGATGAGAGTAAAAGCACGAAGGGTGATGCCGTGCAACTGTCTGCTATTTCTTCAATTGATATTACTTGTGTTTACATTACACTTTGTTTTTCCTTGTGAAATTATTAATTGTGGTTAATTGTTGAATTCTTTAAGATATTCCTTATCGTGTTAATACTTGATTATTTCTTGTTATTTTGTGGTACACATATATATATATTGAATTGCACAGGTTATGTGGGTGTCTGGTCCTAGGCTTGTCACTACTTCGCCGGGATAGGCCAGGCACTTACCAGCACATGGGGTCGGTTGTGCTGATGCTACACTTCTGTGCGTTTTTGCACGGGTCCAGGTTACGATCAGGAGCAGCAGCAGCAGTAAGTAGATTGCGTGGGAGCTAATCATATTTGAGACCGAGGTAGCTTGCAGACGTCCGCATGCTCGGCGTCTCTTTCTTTATTTATGTTAATAGCTGTAGTCTCATTGTTCCGAGACAAACAGAATTATGTGATATTTCCTCCAGACTTTTATGTGTAGTATTCCATAGTAGTTTGTGAGTTGGTGACTCCACGTCTTGGGTAGAGGATTTCAGTATGATTTTCACCGTGTGATTTGTTATTCCGCATTTATTTAATTAAAATTTTGTTAAAAACGGGATAGTATGAATACAGTGGCTTGCCTAGCTACCACGAGTAGGCGCCATCACGATCCCGATGTTGGGGAAAAATCCGGGTCGTGACAAGTTGGTATCAAAGCTCTAGGTTACATAGGTCTCACCACTCACGAACAAGCTTAGTAGAGTTTGAGAGGTAGGTACGGAGACGTCTGTACTTGTCCTCCAGAGTCTATTGAGTTAGGAAAGAGTCTCTTATTTGTTCTTTCTTATCGTGCGAATTTGTTCTTCAAAGTGTTAAGTCAAATTTCCACTCTTGTCTTCCCACGAATGGCGTAGTCACGTACTGCTTATCCGGCCGAACAATGGCACAGGCTGGTGATAGATCAACTATGCCTTCAAAAGTTTTATGGAGGACGGATAGGTTTCACCAAAGTCTTCGCTACCACCTTCGGCGGTGCATCTTTTGAGAACCCACGAGATTGTGCTTGACAGTTCTTATGAGGAATTACAGGAACGTGGGAATAGTCGAATGCGAGGAGTTCATTTTACTGTGCTACAGAAGGCACACAGAAATAGTGGGAAGATAATATATTTACCACATCAGTTATGGTCCCAACGGAAGATGCAATTATATCAGGAGATCACCTAATAAATCGTGTTGGGTTTCAACGGACCTTGACGTCTGGTCGATGTGTTGGAGTTGTGAAGGACAAATATGGTGAGTTATTGGACTATATATATATGGTATAGAAAGGTCCTCTAAATAATTTATACATATTTAAGGTTGGTTCATTTCATGGGGTAAGAAATCGCCCCAGAAGAATAACGAATAGTTTGTGAGTAAACGGGGTAGCTCAACAGTGTTAAGCCAACATAGCAAAAGAGGAAATTGGCCATCAATGTTTGTGACAAGATTACCAAGAGGGCAAGCCGGCCAATGCAATGCTATCTACTAAACTCTATTTTTAGAAAATGTTATGAAGACGTCACCCCGAGATTCTCTCCAATATGTAGTATATGCGATCTGAACGGTTGTACCAGGTCACAATGACTGTGTCCGAATATATATTGCCATGAGCAATAAGTTAACCGATCCTTAAAGGAATTGCTGTGAATGTGGAATATTGGAGAAATACAATTTTAGGAAAGCACTCAGGCTACACGCTCCATTGCAGTTAATAATTATCCTACCTGGCCAGCCAGATGTAGAGGTTATGATGTTAGAGGTGGAGGTGAAAATCCTAGAGGTGGAGACCCGACCATTGATATAATTTTTATGATATGAGGGAGGTCACTACACCAAATGTGGTCATCACACGTATAATTCAGATTGTTATAGACAGAATAATTTTTCCCTTAATTTAATTTGGTTTTTGAAAGAAAATTTAGGCGAGTCCTTTTAACATACTCCATTCATGAGCGAGTATCGTAATCATCAAACCTACTTAGGGAAATACTCACGTTGAGATATTACATGAGGATAGACATCCCTATTATTAGGTGTTAGTCACTAAAATATCCATGAGGCTAAGAGTGACTTTATATTACTTATTACAATGGGTTTTGATATAATTTTCGGGATAACTAATTTTAATCGTTAATTGTGCTCCCTATCAGTATGAGGGCTTATTTTATGTCATGATTATCTTTGACGGACAATTATTGAAAGGAAGAAAGAAAGGAAATGAAAAATTTCGGATGATATGATGTGCAAGCACTGTGATTCAGAGTTGAGGATGAGATCCTCCAATTTTTGGCATAATGTGAAATATTTCTAAGCCGAGCTTCAAGTTGCGGTGGATATCATATGAGGACTGGGTCCTGGTAGTAAGAGTTTATGTGTTTAAAATTCTTCTTTTATGAAATTAATATTTTCGTATTGCATTCGTAAATAAGAGTCATGCCCGTTAGGACTATTTGACAATTCTTGTATAGTTTCTGTTCATATTTAGCCATTTCTATTTTGAAACCATTGAGCTTAGCCCTTGAGACGAGCACCAGGTAAGGATAAATATGACGCATTAATTCGGGAAAATAATCACGAGGTCACGATACCTCATTCTGAGTAAAGTGGGATTTGTAGAATAAGGTATTTGATAACATGGTTAATTGACAATGTTGTAATTTAAGAATAACTCTTATGGCCAGACTTCAGAGTCATGGATATGTGCATACACATGAGTGTGTTCGTGCCTTATTTAGACTTGTTCGTTGTAGTCTTCATTGTTTCCATATCGACATACTCCTGCAGTCATGAGGAGCATGCGCAACATCTCAGAGTGACTTTGCAGACTCTGAAAGATAGCCAACTATATGCAAAAAATGTTGAAGTGTGAATTTTGGCTAAGTTCAGTTGCATTCCTGGGTCATATTGTGACGGCAGCAGGTATTCAGGGTTGATTCGAAGAAGATTGAGGCAGTCAAGGACTGACCTAGACTGACATCAGCCACAGAGATTTGGAGTTTCTTGGGATTAGCGGGTTATTATAGGCGTTTCGTGGAGGGGTTTTCACCTATTGCAACCCCACTGACCAGATTGACACAGAAAGGTGTTCAATTTGAATAGTCAGATGAATGTGAGGCGGGCTTTCAAAAGCTCAAGACAGCCATGGCCACAGCACCGGTATTGATTTTTACCCACAGGTACGGGACCTTATACTGATTATTGTGATGCTTCCCGTATTGGGTTTGGTGCAGTGTTAATGCAGGATGGCAAGGTTATTGCCTATGCTTCGAGGCGGTTGAAGATGCATGAAAAGAATTACCCAGAGCATGATGTAGAATTTGCGGCGATTATTCACGCATTGAAGATCTGGAGGCATTATTTGTATGGTGTATAGTATGTGAAGTATACACCGATCATAAGAGCCTTCAGCATTTGTTTAAACAAAAAGAGTTGAATTTGAGGCAGAGAAGGTGGCTGGTATTGCGGAAAGATTTTGATGTCACCTTTTTATATCATCAGGGAAAAAGCAAACGTGGTGGCCGACGCTTTGAGTAAGAAGTCAGCCAGTATGGGCAATCTTGTTTATATTCCAGTCAATCAGAGGCCAATTGCTTTGGATGTTCAGTCCTTGGCCAATCGATTTGTGAGGTTGGATATTTCTGAGCCTAGTCGAGCACTAGCTTGTGCGATCGCTCGCTCTTCATTATTGGAGCGTATCCGCGATCAACAATATAATGATTCCTATTTATGTGACCTTAGAGACACGGTTCAACGAGGAGGTGCTAATCATGTCACCTTAGATGCTGATGGGATCAATTCCTGCCTTTGGCAGAGTTTGCTTATTATAATAGTTATCAATCGTGCATCCGGTTTTTCACGTATCTATGCTTCGGAGATACCACGGCGATCCCACACATGTGTTAGACTTCAGTACTGTCCAATTGGACAATGATCTATCTTACGAGGAGGAGCCGGTAGCCATTCTAGACAGGCAGGTTCGACAGTTGAGGTCGAAGAGTTATCCTTCTGTGCGTGTTCAGTGGAGAGGTCAGCCTCCTGAGGCATCGACCCGGGAGTCCGAGTCTGATATGCGGAGCCGCTACCCACACTTGTTTCCTGACTCAGGTACTTCTTCTTTTGTCCGTTCGAGGACGAACGGTTGTTTTAGAGGTGGAGATTGTGACGACCCAAAGGGTCATCACTTATTTAATTAATCATTTCGAGCTTCCGAGGCCTTGAAAACCTCATTCTATGTTGCCTCGATTTACGTGCACGATCCGAGCATGTAGCCGAAAAGATTTTGTGATAGAAAATATGAATTCTATGAGAAATTTGGATAAAAATGATATTAATATTGATATGGTTGACTTCGGTCAACATTTTTGGTAAACGGATCCGGACCCGAGATTTGATGGTCCCGAGAGGTCCGTAGGAAAATATGGGACTTGGACATGCGTCCGGAGTCGAATTCTGAGGCCTAGAGCCCAAGTTATGAATTTTTATGTGAAATTGTTTTCGATGCAATTATTAAAGGAAATAAATTAATTGACCTTGGTATCGGGCTCGTATTTTGGTTCCGACGCCCGGTGTACAAGTCTTAAATATTATATATGTGATTTCTGTAAAGTTTGGTGACATTTGGATGTCGTTTGAGATGTTTTGGACCTCGAGTCCCAAGTTTGAAAGTTTTGAAAACTAAAGGTATGAAAATCATGCATTCGAGGCTTGATTTGATGAAAACGAGGTGATATTGGCGATGTGATCGCACGAACAAGTTCATAATGTGTTTTCGAGGTTATGTGCATATTTGGTTTGGAGCCCCGAGGGCTCCGGTGAACTTTGGATAGGCCACGAGATCAATTTTTCATGTTAGAAGTTGCTCTCTGCAACTGGTCTGCAGAGTTCGCAAATGCGAACAATAGTTCGCAAATGCGAACTCCCCACTATTCTCCAGAGTTCGCAAATGCGAACAATAGTTCGCAAATGCGAACTCCCCCCTATTGTGTCCGTGTTCGCAAATGCGAACAATAGTTCGCAAATGCGAACTTGACCCTTCTATGCCTCTGTGTTCGCAAATGCGAGCTATAGTTCGCAAATGCGAACCGGCCACTATTCCGCCCTGGGTTCGCAAATGCGAACAATAGTTCGCAAATGCGAACCTCCCCATATTTAGCCTCGTGTTCGCAATTGCGAACAATAGTTCGCAAACGCGAACTTCCCAGTTTTGCCTTGGTTCGCAAATGCGAAGAAATGTTCGCAAATGCGAACTTCCCACCCTTAGCTTATTTTTCAAACTCCGGAAATTGGTCGGGTTCGCAATTGCGAACCCATGTTCGCAAATGCGAACACAGAGACCTGAAAAACACGGATTTCGGTCATTTCTTCACATTTTTACAAAACTAAAACACCCATTTGCGATTCTTCAAGGATTTCTTCTTCATCAAATCGATTGTAAGTCACTTTTTACTTAATTCTTTCAATTCCTAACATCATTAAACATGTTTTTCATTAGAAATCAAATGTTTTCATGGTAAAATTCTTGTTTTTGTTAGAAAATAGGGTTTTTCATAAATTGGGAATTGGACCTCGAATTGAGGTCCGATTTTGAAACAAATTATATACATGAACTCGTGGGGGATGGGTAACCGGATTTTGGTCCTAACCCCGAATTCCGACCATGTGGGCCCGGGGTTGAAATTTACTATTCATGGCAAAATGTTGTAAAAGTGTTATTTGGTATTAAGAATTAGTTTGTGGAGTAGAATTGATGATATTAAATCAATTGTGTATAGATACGGTTGGATTGGAGCCAAATTGAAAGAAAAGACATTTCCACGGATTGGATTGTTCATAAGTATTCGAGGTAAGTGTTTCTTCTATCCTAGCTTGAGGGAATAGGATTATGTGTTATGTGTTATGTGATCGAGTGCGGTGTATGGGCTGTGGTGACGAGCATCCATACACTGGCGTCTAGTATGACCGTGAGTCATTGGAAAATGATATTTTGAGATATATTACAGGTGAATCGTTATTGTTCTCCCTTGTTGGGACTTGTTGTGAAGATAATTATTGATTGCCCTTGATGGGACGATTTATGAATTGTTGTTTCTTTCTCTGGCCCTTAACTGTGATTGTTATTTGGGTGAGGAAGAGTGATAATGCACGAAGGGTGATGCCGTGCCATGTTTATTTATTTATGCACGAACGTTAATGCCGTGCCATGTTTATTTATTGATTATGCACGAAGGATCATGCCGTGCCCTGTTATTGATCCATGTACGAAGGATCATGCCGTACTATGGATGTGAGGATGAGAGTAAAAGCACGAAGGGTGATGCCGTGTACTTTATTTGTTTATTTGGTGAGGATGAGAGTAAAAGCACGAAGGGTGATGCCGTGCAATTGTTTGCTATTCCTTGACTTGATATTACTTGTTTTTCCATTATATTTTATTTGGGTGATGCCGTGCAATTGTTTGCTATTCCTTGACTTGATATTACTTGTTTTTCCATTATATTTTATTTGGGTGATGCCGTGCAATTGTTTGCCATTTCTTGACTTGATATTACTTGTGTTTCCATTATACCTTGTTTTCCTTGTGAACTTATTTGATTGTTATTTGGGTGAGGAAGAGTGATAATGCACGAAGGGTGATGCCGTGCTATGTTTATTTATTTATTTATGCACGAAGGATCATGCCGTGCCCTATTATTGAACCATGTACGAAGGATCATGCCGTACCACGGATGTGAGGATGAGAGTAAAAGCACGAAGGGTGATGCCGTGTACTTTATTTGCTTATTTGGTGAGGATGAGAGTAAAAGCACGAAGGGTGATGCCGTGCAACTGTCTGCTATTTCTTCAATTGATATTACTTGTGTTTACATTACACTTTGTTTTTCCTTGTGAAATTATTAACTGTGGTTAATTGTTGAATTCTTTAAGATATTCCTTATCGTGTTAATACTTGATTATTTCTTGTTATTTTGTGGTACACATATATATATATTGAATTGCACAGGTTATGTGGGTGTCTGGTCCTAGGCTTGTCACTACTTCGCTGGGATAGGCCAGGCACTTACCAGCACATGGGGTCGGTTGTGCTGATGCTACACTTCTGTGCGTTTTTGCACAGGTCCAGGTTACGATCAGGAGCAGCAGCAGCAGTAAATAGATTGCGTGGAGTTGATCATATTTGAGACCGAGGTAGCTTGCAGACGTCCGCAGGCCCGGCGTCTCTTTCTTTATTTATGTTAATAACTGTAGTCTCATTGTTCCGAGACAAACAGAATTATGTTATATTTCTTTCAGACTTTTACGTGTAGTATTCCATAGTAGTTTGTGAGTTGGTGACTCCACGTCTTGGGTAGAGGATTTCAGTATGATTTTCACCGTGTGATTTGTTATTCCGCATTTATTTAATTAAAATTTTGTTAAAAACGGGATAGTATGAATACAATGGCTTGCCTAGCTACCACGAGTAGGCGCCATCACGATCCCGATGTTGGGGGAAAATCCGGGTCGTGACAAGTTGGTATCAGAGCTCTAGGTTACATAGGTCTCACCACTC